>JAFBJR010000101.1:3346012-3689891 GCA_016785285.1 Brachirus orientalis
GGGGGGGGGGGGGACTTGTTAATGCTGGGCAACAACTGCCTGCCAACAGCAAAACAAATGACTGTAGTGTCTACTCTGGTCACCACTGGATATGAAAATTACACATTACAGAATAAAAGGTTTAACTTGACTCGGGGCGGAGAAGGACCGCTTAACGAGACAAACTGATATGAAATCCAGAATCATCAGTTCACTCTCTCCGTGATAAAACAAAGGTGCAGTCGAAAACCCTGTGCTTCCAGAGGAAGTGATAATCCAGATGTTATTTTGTTTAACGACTAAGTAGGGGAAACAGAACGTGATTAGACTGACTTAGTCTGATTATCATAACAAGCACAAATATGACTATGAATTATTTATGCCAATGTATTAAAGCAGTTATGGACTTGTTTTCTGTATTTCACTCTCTCTGTCTCTCCCCACACATCCCAGAGACTGCAAAGACGCCAGAAAGCAAGCTTTCACTGTGTAATGTTACCTCACTGGTGACACAAGCGCACAGCTGGTCTAGGACAAGCTCAGTTTTATTAACTGCAGTGGAGCTATTTGTCCCAGCACATCGTTTGAACACGATATCAATGTGGTTACAGCTACAGAGGCTGAGACTTCTTCCGACCTGAAAATCATTTCTGAGGATAAAGGTTGCAGAAACAAAGGAGAGATTAATCTTTGATTTACAGCTTTAGACTTTGTAACAAAAAAAGGGGAACAAACATTTTTGATAAAAATGGTTGAAAAAATGATCAACCACCTCATTTGCATTTCGGAACATTACAGACTGAAAAATATGAATGATCGCCTACAGAAAATCCATTACAAAACAACTCACACCTTTCTCTCCCAACCCTCATGTAATATAAAACCTAGAGAGAGAGATAAAATCCAAATTCAACACAACAATGTCCACAGGACACTGGATGCAGGCCTATGCAATATGCATAGGCCTGCAAAAACAAATTGATCTTTAAAAGATATTAAAAGAGGAAAGCGAAAAAAAAAAATCTGGGTGTTTTGGTTTGAGTGTGTGATGGGCCCAACAAGGTTATACTATATGTTTCTTCCAGCAGGTCTGGGAGAGAAATGCAAGTGTGCAAACCGACCTTTGAGGACTGTGTGTGGCAAAGGTCTGGTCCTTGTGTGCACATCAGAGAGACAGGTGAAGAGGGAGAGTTCTGTAATGGTGGGCCACTGCATCTGATGGGACAACAGCAGTGTGCCGGACAGGCAGGGCAGTCAGTCATTTTGGCTATTTACACATTCGTAGTCGGTCCATGGTTCCTACCAATGAGTGTCATTTCCTCAGGTCTAATACACAAACCTGGAAAAAATGGGAGGAGTTTAGTTTAACACAATGCTTCAGTGTCAGCCCTTCTATCATCAGTGTCTCTCGAATCATCTGTGGGAGCCACCACAGTGATGGAGTGTCATTTCCCTGGTGTCAGTGTATTCAGGATATTCACTTTCTACCACACCACCAAAAATTACTCAACTTATTTATGTATCTACCGATGTGCACGTTGATGAGATAACAAGTTTGTCACCAAACGTTTCAGCGAGGATTTTTGTTTTTTTAATTATTTTTAAACCGAAGAAACAACATAACCTTCATAAAATCACAAGCCATATAACCACACTGGCGTGTCAAATGACCAATTATTACTACCACCATTTCTTCCACCGCTGTGTAAGAATTTAGCCTTGAGTACAACAACACTTCAGAAATAAGAGACATTTGAGACTGTGAGACAAACCATCACATTTTACAATGCCACAAGTAATGTTTCCCGTAGATTGCATGTTTTTTGGGTTAGACTAGGTTGTTTTCATTTTGTGTTTGGACAAAGCACTGATGCATTTTCCGCTTTATTTAGTATTTTGGAGAAATTTCTGTGGCAGGGATTCCACTGTGGAGTCAAGTTCACAATGTCATTCAGTTTTCTTTGCACCAATCAGTTTGGCTAAGACTCGTCAGTGTACTGAGGCTTTCAAGCCTGTTTACACATTTCCAGCAGGGATCAAAATAAGATTTTGGACCAGTGGTTTAAAGCCTCTCAGATAGTTGTTCCCAAATCACCCTGGTTTGTCTTGGCCTTCTGCTTCTGTGCTGCAATGAGAGCTCTGAAAGGCCTATTGTTATCCTCCTATCATGACTAATCTTCAAGTTACCTGCTGCCAACAGCAAAGAAAGAAAAACAAAGACAGTTTTGTGTCACTCGGCAAACAAAGAGACGAATGTAAAAAAAAATCAATTGGTTTCTGCAGTAGCTTATGACCAGCAGCTCCTCCAACTCCTTACTAATGGAGATATGCTGTTACCTCCTAGATTATAGTGTTATCTCTTCCTGCTGCTCCTTTGTCCAGACTAACATTTTAGACATCATTGGCTCTATCCTATGCTAACTTATGGTATTGCAAGATAAGGTGTTGGCTGTGGGCCCATCTTCCATTTTCACTTTATCCCCCGTTTTCCTCTTGCCCCTTCAAAGTGAGTTACAAAGGGCAGTGGTTAAAATCCACCGTATGGTGTCCATCACCATATTTTATGGAATAATTTGTACTCGGTCAAATAGGTTTACTGACACAGTTTCCATGTAAGTGAGCTGGTTCAATGGGGCACTCGGAAAACAAATGCAAAGCAAATTGCTGAGACACATGTCTGGTGACTTGTCATTTGCTTCACTCCTCCGGTAGAAACACTGGAACTCAAACATTATCAAAACTCAAACTGTGTTTGCTTTCTTAAGAGCAAATATTTGTAAGTTATATTTATTTAAGATACTTGCACAAGTTCTGCAACGTGGAAATTTGATTCACGTTTAGTCTGAGCAAACTGCATTGGTGAAAAGAGGCAGTGGTGGCTGCTAATTGTATAATGTAGTGCTAAAGGAGACAAACTCACCGATCCATCTGATGCACTGGCTCCTACTTTGTCCCCTGTGGCGTTCCAGCACACCTCGAATATCCCTCCTGTCCCCCTGTAGCTGTGGACTAAAGCACCCGTCTGAAGAAAGACAAACACTTATGAAATGAAGAACAACTTTATTATTATACTTGCATTGCTGTTGTTGGTAGGGATGCCCCAATCAACTAACAAGTGTCTTTGTTGTGATCTAAAGTTACAGTGATGTTTACCTGCTTTGATCCCCAGTAAATCGTGTATGTGTGAGTGTGTGTGTCCCAGATATCCGAGCAGATAAGAAGAAGAAGATCATTTATATTAGAACAGTTACTATCAAATAAATGTCACAATAAGTCTGCTCCAAATAAAACTCTGATACAGTGTACAGCTGAGCTACACAAAGGACTTGCTAACCAAATAATAAAGTAGTCAACAGCCTGTGCTCGAAGCCCTGCAGCTGGGGAAAATGATAAGGGAGAGTTGAAATTGTGTGTGTGTGTGTGTGTGTGGGGGGGGGGGGGTTCAATCTCAGATCAGTTAAAAATGCACAGATTGGCTCTGATCTGACACTTGGAATCGGGACATCCCTAGCTACTGGCTCTCATCCCAACCTGAGTGTTCCAGATGTGGACACACTTGTCAAAGGAACCACTGGCGAGGTGCCTGCCATCAGGGCTGAAGGCCACACTGTAGACGGGCTCCTGGTGGCGGGTCAGTGTGTGAATACACACCCCACGCTCTACGTCCCATAGACGCACTGTTGAGTCAAATGATGCACTGGAGAGACAAGAAACAGGGACAGCAAAGTTAGCTTTGGTTTAGTAGAGTCGGGTAGAATAAAAATAAAGTGCAACAGAGCACAACTGTAAAGTATCTGTATATGAGCTATTAAGATGTATGTGGGCAAATTATAACAACAGGTTCAGGCTGGGCAACATGTTGATACATAGATATCATCTTAGATTTTGGATATTGTGACATGATGTCTCTGATGTCTGGTTTTAAATGCTGTGGCGGAACTGATTTTTAGGTGTTAGCCAAACATTCTGAATATTGATGATATTAAGTTAAAAACTGATGAAAAAAACCTAGCATCTACATATAAATTCAGTTCACAACTTCATTTTAAAAATATTATTTTTTCTATTCTTTATTTTAAGCCTGTATTTTTGTGTCACAGCATAAATACTGGTACACACATAAGTATTATTTATTAAGCAAAAGACCAAATATATGATTTAAAATTAAAAGGTAATGAAAATCTGATTAGATGGAGAACGTTTTAGATGGTCTGCACAAAGAACAAAATATGAAACCAGACAACAGAGTAAACTGGTTAAGGACTTTTTTATTGCCTCATAATTATGACCAAATATGAGGACACTTACCTGGCCAACATGAGGTTGGCACTGGGGTTGTTGGTCCCGGGGCCTGTGGGGCTCCACTTGATTGTGTAGATTTCTTTATTGTGAGCCTGGAGGTCATGGACACACAGGTCCTGTTTCATGCTCCAGATCTATGCCAAGAAGGAAATATATGATCATAAAAGCAGCTGCTAGACAGCAGTTTTCCTTGTCTGATTTTTCTTGGTCATGAGGTGGCATTCATTACATTTGCATGTTCTGTGGACTGACCTTAAGTGTCATGTCATCAGAGCAGGACGCCAGCAAGCTGCCTGTTGGATCCCACTTTATAGCGTTGACTTCATTCTACAAAAATACACCAAATATTGGAACTAAGACATAATACCAGTTACACAGATTGCAGCAAGTTTAGACTAATATGCTGTGTTTTGATTCATCCCAATAACTTTTTAAAAACAGTAAATGTCTGATATATAAGGGCAATGTCCAGTTTGTCGCAGCAATGTGGGTGGTCTAAGCGTTTCTCTCCAGCACCATAACAACATTAATCACAAACTACATTTCTTCCTTTTCCCCGTGTCTCATGTCTTACCGTGTGTCCCTGGAAGGTTTTGACAGGTCTGTCCTGACCCAGCTTACACACATGGATGCACATGTCTGTGCTACAGGAGGCAAACGCGTTGTTGCTCTGCCAGTCTACGTCCAGAGCAGGTGCTGTTGGGAGGTAGAGATGGAGCTTAGGGCTGCTGCAGCAGTGAGATATGCAAGCAGACCATGAAACAGCATAATGACACATGATGATAATCTGAGTACAGATTTTCTTACTGCCGCATTTGATCGAACAGTCTGTGATTTAATTTGGTAATCTGGTCTGTTATTGTCACACACCAACAAACCAAACACTGTCACAGTGAAGAACTGTTGAGCAACGTGCATAAAAAATTATTTAAGTCACTCATATAACAGCATAAATTATATTCCTTATGGTCTCACTGCAGTTTAGCAAAAGGTCACATACGCTTGAAAAACAGATACTGTTGCATTTGACGTTTCAGCTGCAATCACTCACCTGAGTGGAAAGGAAACTGTTGCTTAGCCTCTCCTGTGTGTGCGTCCCAGATAATTGTTGTCTGTGTGAAAGAGGAGATTTTTATTAATAATATATGATTTTCAAGCCTTTTTATACCTGCAAGACAATGACACTCTTGAGATGCTTTCAGACATGTACTGAAGTCCTGGACATTCTCTAAAGATTGTTCAGAGGGGCTGCATGTGAGAACATAATTGTCTGCAGAAATCACCACGGACTGTCACGGGAAATTCTCCTGCCAGATTTCTCTTAAAGTTTTTATATTATGTCCAAATGAGGTCATGTAAGAACACAGCATAAGACACTCTTGCTGCTTAGGTTCCTCATGTGTGACCGGCAAACACCAGAGATTGCTAGAAACATAAACCATACAGAGTTTATGTCTCAAAGAAACTTTTCATTTATGTTTAGCCTCTCCTGCAGATGACACTGTGTGTGACATTACACTGAAGTACACTAGATGGCAATGTTGCACAATTTCCATGAATTGTTTGTTGTTTGTGAAGAGTCTGTAAAAATGAAATTCATTATGCTGTTTCTCCCTTTTCATCATTAATGTTTGCAGGAAATCATAGCATTAGATTATTTTACAAGGTGATGTCTCACAACCAATTACTTGTTTTACAATCCAAAGACAAATGACCTAGTAAACCACTACTCACAATACACTCCACAATAAAAATGGTGACTTAACTGATGCTACTGGAGATATAATACCACAGTAAAGCCTTTTTCAAACTGTATTCATGTCTTAAGATGAAGTGGGTTAATCAGTAGTGCTTTACCTTGTCTACACCAGCACTGAGGATGAAGTTTCCTTTCTTATTCCACTTCAGTGCAAATATAGGACCTTTATGTTGACCCAAAGTGCTTGCAAGGTTACCTGAAAGAATAAAAACACAACTTATAAATATTGCAAACACATTTTACCATGATACCTTTTTCATAAGAGGCTGAGGTTCTTACCATCTTTTGTCCATATTCTAGCAAAGCCGTCATATGAGCCTGTGGCTAGCAACGTTCCCTCGCTCTGAGAGAGAAAGGTATTTCTTGTTAGTTTACAGTGAGTTGTATTTGGTTTTGTGCACTGACTTTCACTACAAAGGGAAAAGGATTTGCTGCCGAGAAATATACTGTGGGAGTGACTCACCCCATGTACAGTATATGGTTGGAAGGAATGCCTTTAGAGGTAGTGGCCACAGGCATTCACACACAAAGACACAGTACTAGATTAAATTACTAAAAAACTCCACTTAGAGGAGCAGGCGCATAGTCACTCACATTCCAGTCCAGTGAGGTGACGTCTTTGTTGCTGGGTACGTCCTGGCCTCCTTCCCGTATGCAGTGTCTCAGAACCAGCTGGGTGGATCCGCCTGTGCTGTTCTCACTTAGGTTCCAGATCCGTGCTGTTGAGTCTCCAGACCTGCCGACACACACATACACGCTGGAAACTTACCTCTCATAGTCAGTCTAAATTATACAGTTTGGACACACATTTTGTTTCGTAACCAGAAGTGGTATATGTGTTAATCTGCATAGTAAGCAAGGTGAGATTGCTGAGATCAGATCCCAAACAGTCACTCATACTGGACACAGTATTTAATACAAGAAGTAAATGAGGTATCTGTCTACCTGTGATTGCATAATCTCAGATAAATTTGTAATACCAGGTTTGAACATAGTGTAGAGACGGAATGAAGATGTAAACGCACGACATTAAAAGAGGTGGCAGTCATGCTTATTTGCATATGTCATACAGAGATCCGATGTCCGATTTTGCCACAAGTGATGTATTGAGGATAGATTTTAATGCCAAGTGTGAAGAGTCATACTTAATATTGATGCAAATCATCTCCATTTGCGAAGCCTTGCGAAGTTTTGTCATTTAAAAAGGCACTGTGTCCATTTTTGAAAATGGAAAATCACAGACACCTGAGGAATATATCTAAGGGAGGTGTTCAGTGATATTATAAATTAAATAAAAAAATAGATGCTCATTTTCTCCTCAACTTTCCCTCAAGCAGAGTTCTTTTTGCAACCAGCAGAGTCAACCCTAGTGGCTAAGTGTTACTTTCGACCCACAATACCCACATAATATATTAACAGAACAAAGAAAAATGATGTGGTGATACTGACCCAGAGGCGAGGAGGTCGTTCACTGGGTTCCAGGCACAGATGAAAACTTCAGACTCGTGGCCTCTCAGGACCATTGCTTTACTTTGAGGGATTTCTACTTCTCTATCCACCTCCATCATCTCAGAGTGGTGATCTACAGTTCAGGGCAGAGTGAGAAGAACAAACAATACCATTAAATAAAGGTTCATATGAGAGTAATCAGTAATGCTGTCCTTGTTTAAATGAAAAATTGAAGGATAAACAAGAACAGACAACTCTAAATAAATCATACTTTTAGTTAAACAGCCAAACAGCATACAGGCTTTATCTGCTTGAGGAGAAAAATATACTAACAACAAGTTAAATACATAGTCACTTAAGTGACTTTCAAGGAACAACCAGACCACTTTTTTACATTCAAACAAATAACTGTAACTCCTGCGGTTTTTAAGTTGTACTTCATCTGTTATAAGATACACAAAACTGGTTAACAAAGAGAAATGGATTTAACTCTATGGAATAAGACATGTGTTACAGTCTGTTACAATATCTAATCATGTTCAACTGAATTGAGCTGCCTTTCTCTTCTTATTTAAAAACAGCACCTTTAAAAGCAGCCGTCATGTCAAATCACATACAGACTAGTTTCTGATTAACCTTTAACATGACATTAAGTTTATCTTTCAAAAGATTAAAGAAAAAAATGACAAAAAAATCCTGCAGTATGCCAGACCATTATTTTCATTCTAACACAAGAACACGTGGCTGTTTATTATAAAGAGCGGATGAAGAGACTTAATAAACATAGGCTAGCTTACTAGCTAAGGCATGTGATCCATTTTCCTCTCCATTGGCAGTGCCCTCGCCATTTTTAGTGCTTCCCTGGGGTCCTGTGCTGCTGCCACTGCCTGCCGCCACCTGCTGCTGCTGGGCCAGCTTGTCTCTGTAGGCCTGCTGTCTGGTCTGAACAACATCTGGCATAACGGCATCGATCAGAGACAGAGACTCGATAGGCCGGCCATCAAATAAGGTGCCGTCCTACACAGAAAATATGCAGCTTTAGGTAACTAGTTTCCTCAAGTAAACAAGAATTTGTAGTTAATAATGGTCTTTGTTGTAAGAGGGCAAAACAATAATGAGCAGATATGCTATAACACAACCACCTATATGCAAAGTAGAGTGAAAACATAGAACAGACTGAGGAGTTTTTCCTAACCAGTTCTGTAAATGACTCTCATTAGCATCTGACAGTGTAAGAGTCTGACCTCATTTATGCTGACTTCAGCCTCCACATACTGCAGGCCCTTCTGGATGATGGAGATGAGAGCAGCAGGGGGCACCAAGGCTCCATTGATGTTGGACTGGCTTATGTGGCTCTCTATGCCAAAGGTGAATGCTGAGTGAGCGAAGCCTGGTAGAAGCAAGAATATTTGAAGGTATGATTTAGACCAGTGGTTCTCAAACTTTTTATACCAAGTACCACCTGAGAAAACTCTCAGAAAACTCTTGAAGTAACACCATTATCGCCCACGTTAAAATACAGTGGTGTAAATAGGCCAAGCAAAGTCAGCTATGGACTTTTCGCAGGAGGCAGATTGATTGATTGATTGATTGATTGATTTATTCCCAATAAGATAATTTGCTCTCTTGTCATCCTCCTTTTCCTCACATATACTTCAGACACTGGTATAGCGACACTGGATTTGTAGTTGTTATTTGTTTCATGTTCTACGTGCCCCGGTCAACATTCCTCAGCTCCACTCTGATCAAATACCCTGGTAAATACAGTAGAAAAGTATTTCTGATTTTCCTCAAAGTACCACCACGAGAAGCTTGCGTACCACTAGTGGTCCACAGTTTGAGAACCATGAATTTAGACAAAGTTCAATAAAGTGGGAGCTGCTAAAATAATCTTAGACTCACCTGACTCTTGCAGATATCTGTAAACCAGGAAATTGACCTCATCACTGCTTATGCTCATTTTTAGTCCTGGTGATTAAACCATTGGGTCAGCACAGTATAGGAGCCTGTAAAAGCAAAGCACCCACTATGATGTGGTAGTAGTACATGAGACACAGAAATAAATGTTCACAGATGAAATGAAAGGAACTTTTACTCTTATCCTAAAAATATCTCCTCTCCTCCTCCATCCCATCTCCAAAGAAACATTACTGACTGGATAGTAAAATTACGACGACATATAGTGGCACTGAGCCAGGTGAAATGAGAACTCTCTCTCTCTCTCTCTCTCACACACACACACAAGATGATGTTACTCTGTGAGGTAACTTCCAAACTGGCACACATGGTGAAAATAGAGAACAGGAAGAGGTTAAAAACACAACCTAACTTGACCTCTATCTCATAACTTCTGAACCAAGAACAGGACAAAAACACAAACTTGTCTGCCATTTGATTAATAATAATGTCTTGCTCATCTACCTGTTTGGTGGCTGTAAAAGCCTCCTAGCTCTAGGCAGGGAACCAGTTTCCATTCATTAACCTACAACTGGAAATGATTACCAGCAGTCTTCATGAGGCAAGCGGTGTATTTTAGACCAAATGTCTGGCATAGATGGGCTTAAAACCTTAGCAGTGACAGATTGTGCAGTTCTTGTTGTTGGCTCCATATTTATTCATGCAGAACCGGCACTGTTTAAACAGTACAGTGGAAATAAACAAGGAGTCTATACAAGGGACAGAACCACTACTGTTTCCGTCATGCCAATCGCCTGAAAAAGTCAATATGTCTCCTGCTGCATCCCAGAGGATCAACTGAACTGAGAGGCCTGGAATCTAGTGGAAGCCCTTCAGCAACTCCTAAAAAGGTGGTCACAAAGTCCTGATAGCCAATGCTTCCCATAATGAAGCATAACCAATAGAATTCAGCAATGGGCTCGTAATAATAATATTGTAAAGAAAAAAGTTTTGTTAAGGGAAAACCAACTATAAATAAAATGTGTGGTGACCTTCTGCTGCTGTTGCCCATCATCTTCAAGGTTTTGACATGTTGTGCATTCAGGTGGTTTTTCTGTATACCATGGTTATTTGAGTTCAATTCACCTTTCTGTCATTTTAAATCAGGCTGGTCATTCTTCATTGACCTCTGGCATCAACAAAGAACTGCTGCTCACTGGATATTTTCTTCCAGACCATTCTTTGTATATGGTTGAGTGTGAAAATCACAGTAGATCACACTGTGACACTTAAATCTTGTCTTCCCCATTGATATGCTTCATTTAAATTTTGGTAGAACATCTTGATCATGTCTATATTAGGGCTGTAAGTAACAATTGTATTAATAATAAATTAATCTGACTATTATTTTACTCGATTGATCAATTGGGTGCTTGGGTCAAAAAAAATTCAAAATATTAGATGAATAGACAAAATACAGTAAATTAATAATCTGTTAATCATTGCAGCAAGAGTTTAAATGCTTGAATACATTGTGTAGCTGCCAAATGATTGGCTGATTAGATGTTCGTGTGACCAAGCAGTTGAACACATGTACCTAAAGAATCAAGAGTACCTTCCCATTGTTGTCTTTAAGGTTCAGTATGTTTATAATAATGATGATATAATACTTATGCTTATTTAATACTAACTTCCTTTCAAAGAGTGCCAGCAATGTTTAATACATCAGTTCTGATCATTAGCTCTATCAAGAGCAAACAACACAAGAGATACAACATTTTTACATACAAATGAAGCTACTGAAATCCACAAATGCTTGTGTTTCTTTCTCCACAGAAGTGATATGACTGCTTACAATACTCAAGAGGCACACATACAAAATAAGCCATCCTCACCTCCCTGACTATCTTTTCAAATTACATTATTAATAGTAAACTCATTTCATTTTAACTTTCTTCATTGCTGTTGCCCAAGTTTGAAAACAAATCTGACACAGACTTGGTGCCTTCTTGAACATGTTTTGTACTTCCATTAAATACTTTTGTTACATGATGCCGTAATTAGTCCAGAGACAATTGGTCTTCATTTTTTTACAAATCAGTAACTGCTTGTGTTGACTGAGTAGAATGTTATCAGCACACAAAGTAGAGGATTGTATAGATTCCTCTTTGTGTTTTGAAACCAATGAAAGCAGAGGAGACTGAGCAGTTTTGTTGCCGCTTTCACATTATTTCCACTCACATAATTGTGGGTGGAGTGGAGACGCATTAGGAACTCATTACATTTACAGTTCTGTTCAGAACTTCGACCACCTCCCAAAGTGGTTTGGCAGATCGGATAACAACCTGTCCTCTGGTGTACTGGATTTAAACCTGTACTTACAAGTGGTCAATTGCTATCTGGCTGCTATACGATCACAAATACCATTTTAATGACAGGTGTAGGGGACCTTATATACACCACCCTCATACTGATTGATAATACAGCTAAAATCCCTTTCTAACTGATTTCCTAAGCTTGGCCATGGTACAGCAATCTTCCAGACATCAATATAAACATACAACTACACAGAGAAGCTAAAATGATGTGATACTAAAGAGTGAGATACAATACCCATGTGAACAAGGTGTCTCTAGGGATGCATCATAGCTGTGTTGTCCTCGGCAAGAATTCCCAGTCCCTGGCAGACAACGAAAAAACATTTACTTATATAATGATTTCCTTGGCTTGAACTTAATTATTCTCAACATGTATTGCTGTCAAATAATGCCACATATTGAACAAGTAATGCTAAATACCACTTTTACACGCAATATTCAACTAGAGTATTCACAAAAGACAATATTTCCTGTTAGAGGTGCAAAAAATGGAAAAATCATTCCAGCAGCAGTGTGTCAGGGAGAGGGTGAAAAAGCAGCAGGAACAAAGTGTTATGCACAAAGGGGCGAGTCACAAAACAAGAACAGAAACTGGGTCAGCAAAATAAAAAGCCAAAACAGTCTAAGAATATTTGAGCATGGTGCAGGTGACACCACAGTGTACTTTGTGATGTATAAAGTGAGTTACACAGCCAAAATTCTCACCAGTGTATGTCACAGATGCTACTATATTATCTTAACAAAACTTCTGAATTGGTAACAATGACTTTTTTATACGCTGTGAATGTGGCTCTATTTCAGCCTGTGTAAATGCAGGGCCTCCTCAGCTTGGACTGTTTTCGTGCAACTCTAATCCAATGCAGGGTATGTCCTTATGCCAATCTGCCAGTAACTAAATTAGCATGATGGTAAGCTACAAGTGGAAATACAATGCCCTTCTCCCCATCCAGCTGTGGTGAGTGTCCAATGTGTTAATTGAGACGGGGACATGTGGTACACTTAGAGTCAAAAACTGACTCAAAATGCGCTAAGTCACAGTGGTTAAAGCTAGAATCAAATTCCAGTTATGTAAACCTGAGGCTAGACATGGGATGAAATGAAGATTTCATGCCACAGGTTAATGACCCTGTTTTTTATTGTTAACAGATGTGGAGCCTTGTGCCTATACATTTATTCCATTCATATTTATAAGCTTTAGAAAAACATATTCTAAAAGGTTACTGAGAGGAAACAGATAAACCAATGTTACAAATAAAAATGTGTAAGCAAAAGTATTTTACAAAATGTTGTTGCAAAAGCATAATTGTAATATATATTTTATTAAAAACTTTTAGTGAAAAGTAATAATCTTTAATGTGACCACTACCACAGTCGCAAAGTGCAGATTTGGGGATGAGGCAAATTAGACACTCAAAATTGACTGCGAGTGTGAGTGGATGGTTGTTTGTCTCCAAGTTGCCCTGTGATGGACTGACAAACTGTCCAGTATGTAACCCGCCTTTCACCCTATGGGAGCTGGGATTGGCTACATCATGTGGAAGATTAAACGGTAGAACTTAAGTAAGTGGGCCTGGGTTGACTGGAACAAGCTCCCTCTTGTGGCACAAAAAGAATCACTAGGACTGTACGTCAGCGAGCTAGACAGCATTTGCTGTTTCACTACAGTACAATATCAAGGTTTTTCTTTTATTCACAATTATCTCTAAAATATTATCTAGAGTAAGGATAGTATTCCATATTGCTCCATCCATACCTGAAACACATGGCAACGCCATATAAATCAAGTATACCCACTTTAATATTAATGTTATGTTTACTGTAAATATCCCACGTCATGGGTCAGTGAGTGGAAGCACGGGGGCAAACGGGAACAGGCTTTGTCGCAATTTATTCAAAGAGACTGATATATGAACTTGCCATACCTCATTTTGACTATTTCTAAGTAGTTCAGGGATCAATGTAATTTTAACTACAATCATGGAATATATAACATTAGCTCCCTGGCTAATATGCGAGTTAGCATTTAGTTTTGCCTTTGCGGCGGCCGTACCCGTAAGCACACATGCCATTGAGGCAATGCGCTCCACGCACGGTCTCATTTATCTCAGGTCACCGTTCGAAGCGCTGTGGTCAATGCTGTGCCAGTTCACGATTTGTATTTATTATGGCCAACAGCTGACGCTGCAGACGTTAACTTGGCTTCTTTAAAACGACATTTCCGACGAAAACAAGAGCGCGTCACTCATTATCACCCCAAAACCGACTGAAAACTAGTGAGCTAGCTAACATTAACATGCTGTGCTAATGACGGTGTTGCTATAATCTCGTACCTACTTGGATTAAACTTCTTAAATGTTGAGATCTTCCACGGCTCGTGTGTTCAAGTCAGACCATGTTATCGTTTAATCAGTTGCAACACAGGACGCTTTCGCACACATTTATATGCATTATCTAACGCCAGGCTATTAAATTGAAGCTAACGCCAGGCGGTAAGAAACCAGCTACAGCCTCAGATATTCGACACAGTGTCGTGACGGGACATGCAGAAATGGGCTGCCTGTAACTACTGTTATTTCAGAGCGCCTCTCACTAAAGCTAATGATTAACCCGTGATGACGCTGGTGCGTTCACGGTCCGCGGCTCTCTTTATTCACAGCAAACATACTTCTCATTAGTAACAGCGTTGTTTCACCTTTATAACAAGTGGCTCTGGTATAACTTACCCGTCAGACAACTAATCTACTTTCCACAATGACACGTTTGTGGCTTGTTGAAACTGAAATGAATCCTCGAGTGTTGATTTAATGTCAGCTGCTGGTCCGTTTGACAGGTTCACGTCAAGATGGAGACATTTTGTTCCTCACTAAAAAACGACCAGTGAGGTAGAAAATTGCGGAAAAATAGCGGGGCATGTGGAAGTTTGTCCCATAGCCAGGCACCAGTCATAACACGAGTGGCCTCGCCCATCCCCCACTACACCTCTTTTTCGCTTGTCTGGTCATCACTAGCTATGGATTAATGACACCCCACCCCCCTCTACTGTGCTCAGTCATTCAGACTGGGAAAGTCAACAACAAGCTTACATCATCAGTGCAATCTGTGGTGTACACTGTTACATTTATTTATTAATTAGCTCCATACATAGGACCCACAAGTGGATTCATTTACTCCAAAATGTTAATCATGATTTAAATGACTGCGCAACCTCAGCTTTATAATATAATAATAACATTAATAATAATAATATTAATATTTTATTCTATTTCCTAAGTACTTTTAAAAACGATATTACCCAGTGCATTACAGAACATTGATAGAATAAAATCAAAATACAGAATAAAAACAAATAAATATACTAATGTATGTTTGTATCTGTGCATAATCAATCAAAATTAAATATCACTTTGTGTTTGTGGCCTCAGAATAAGCCTATTACACATACTATATTGACAAATGCCTTGCACCACCATGTTTCTGCACCAGCATGTACCATCAAACCAGCCAAAACATGCATTTTGCTATGCAAAGGCCACAGTAATTCCCTGCATGGAAATGGAGTAGTTGTGCGTACAATTTCTCTGCTTATTACATTTTTGCAATGACACAAGTAGATATTACCAATTCATTTCAGACAAAAATTATTTAAAATGAACACATTAAAATGGCCAAAGCTAAGACCCATTAAAAGCACACCTGTAAAAATATCTTAAGGGGATTTAAAAGAGGATAGGGAGCTTGCCAGTCTTCTCAGGCAGGTTGTTCTAGAGAGTAAGTACCAGCACTGAAAAAATATGAAAATGGTTAATGAGCGTCTGGATGAGGACCTCAAGCGGGTTTATATGGGGAGAGGAGATCAGAGATTAGAAGCAAGACCAGAACCTTTTTTTAAAGGTTACCAATAAAATCTCAAAATCAGATCGTGACAAATCACGAAATGCTGAATCAGAGACAGTTAAATTAGTAGATGTACAACAGCAATGTCCAAGCAGGTTATTCAGCCTATTATCTGTTTTCCATGCACTCTGTGCATTGTTGCAAACACAAGAGGACCAACCACAACAACCACAGCATCAGATTAATCCAAAGTTGTGCCATTTAGTCATTTTGCATAAATGTTAAAATGTTAAAGTTTAGCATGTATTATAGCCATTAGTGATCTATTTGGTTGCAGCAGATGATGTACGTTGTCGTAGTCCACACATTTCTGCATCAGTTTGCTCCCAGTCTCTGAGTTATTTGATCCTCCAACACTTTTATCTCAGTGTTCACCATCAGAGACTTCACACTCTCATATCTTGTGTCACATATGAGAGAGTGATTGGATGTTGAGTTCTTATGTACTTTCTTTACATAGAGCAAAACTGGTAGGATTCAACTAATTATTCACAGTGTTTAGTCAAGGTTTATAAACACGTCTGGGGTGAATTTCAGTTTCACTGCTGTTAAGTCAATTTAGAGGCGCTATTTTCCACATGTCAGGATTGTGTAATGGCTTGGATACAGCCCAAGCAAGTGACAGCAAGCTTCAACATCTGCCTTTGCAACAGCAGCATCGACCTTTGTGCATGTGTGTGAGACCTTCGGTGCAAGTTCACACACATTCACTTTTATAGTAGGAACTCTGACAAGCTGATGTTTTGTATTTTTTCTCATTAGCCTAAGATAATAGCACCATCCACAGATACAGCAGGACAGATGACTCAATCACAACACAAATTTTATTAATTGCATACTATATGACAAGCACCAGCAATCCACATAGGCTCAAACCAAGCTCACCTAATAATAGTATAATTACTGAAGTAAAAGTCACTGTACACACATGTGGTAGCATTATGCATTATGTGTGCATGACAGAAAAAGGTGTAAAAAGGAGCAAGAAGCTTGGCTTCACTGCTCAGCATGAGCTATTTTTAGGCTCTGGCAGACAAAGACACGGCTCTCACCTCCAAATGTGGTACTTGAAGACAGTGTGCACTTCATTTTGCTATGTATAGGCCCAACCTCAAATAACTACAAATGTCTATCCGTCTGCCCTTGAGTCATGTTATATTTGTGTATACATTTTCCTGCTGTCCTTCTGTTTGTATAGGTTGTGTCATTATCTTTTACTGGCAAAAGGCCAGTGTATAATTTAATATGCAAGCATATGCACTAAAAAAAAGGGGGGGCTTTAAATGTCCTCAGAGGAATTGCCTTTTATACTCTTTTAAGACTGTTTATCACTGAGTGGATCTTTGGTAAGGCAGGCAATAAGCTGTATGCATGAAGTAATGCTGCAGGTATGGAAGCCAAACTAGGTCATTAGTAACAAGAGTGCTGGGAAAAGGCTCACAAAAAAAAAAAAATAAATAAAAATCACAGGTCAGATGTACAGTACTTAATCTTCAAAATAAAATTCCCCAAATATTTAGCTTTGATGGTAGGGGAAAGTGGAAAAAAAACACAAATATTTTTGCAAGGATAAGGGTATACTGTATGTACATTGGTTAGTAGATTAACTTACATTATACAGTATACACATATGTTAAGCTTAAGAGGATCACTGAGCACATCTGACAGTGCTTAAATTTATTCTCTCTGGATAATCTGTAAACGAGATTACCCACGGCTCTATTAATTTATTTTTTAATAACATAAAACCTACATACTGCAGAAAATGGTAAGTAGCATAATTGCATGTGACTGTTTGCTGATCACACGCTGAACAATTACAAGAGCCTTTTCAGTCTTTTAATATGTGTATAATGTATTTTGGTACATATGCTTTAAAGATATATAAATTAAATCTGTTGTTGAAACACTATGACGTTGCCAAGTGGAATCCCTTCATTCTTTCTCTAGTTTGAGCTGGCAGGGACACCTAGTGGCCATGTGTTGCAAAATGTCTTGGCAGTTGGGACTATGAAGCAGCTTACACATTCTGTGCATGTATATTATGTCCATAAATGTATTTGTAACCTGCAAAGATGGAGGAGTTTGAAATATTTGTTCCTGAATTTCTTGTGTAAGTGCAGCAGTGTCTGCTTCAGGCATAGCAGTGGCCCCAGAGCAGAGACACATGTTCGAGGGCACAGTTGAGATTCATTGTGCCAAACCATTTTAAGCGCTGCAGCATTGTACAGGGAACTCATATTACTAACACAGGTATGGCAGGCATCCTGTTCACTTGGGCTAAGTGTTTAAATAAGAGGTAGTCAGCTGATGTCCCTCAGAGCCGAGAACCAGCAGAGACACTGCTGACAGTTGTGGCCCAAAGTCGGGATTATCATAACAACACAGCAGCAAGAGGTAGGACCTCAAACAACTGACACATCATTATCACCACTCTGATGCGGCACACTCTATAGATACACATAAAAGCTATAGAGCTAACTAGATCCTTGATGTGAAATTATCTCAGCCATCAGGGAGAAACTGTGATCACAATAAGTAGAGGATCAGCCCAGAGCAGGTACGAGATGGAAATTCAAAAGTATTAAACTTTTTCAGGTGTCATCCACGAGGTTATTAATAACTTATGACTTTATACTCTAGATTGGCTACAGCATGAATTTACAGATAATTAATGGGTGCGGTTTTTCATCTTGACATGCACTGATGCATCATAACTGAATGACTTTAATGGGAACATGCTGTTTCTCAGTCAGCAAGATGGTGACAAGTGTAAAATAGGCTTAATACGATTATAAATTGATGCACAAATATGCAGATATGCAGTTTAGCAGGCGGTTCCTTGTACCATTCACGTTGTTTATGTTGTGCTTCTTTGCAATGCTGTGCAATGAAGCATGGGACTTTGTTTTATGGTAACAAAGACTGAGGCACCTGACAGGAAAGGAATTATCAGTGTAAGGACAAGACAAAAAATACGTCCTGAGACATTCATCATCAAATAGTGTGTTGATAGCAGTGCAGGCTTTCAATTCCACAGTGCTGTTAATCATGCAAGGTGAGGTAAACACCCACTAAAGCATACCTTACAGGACTGCACACCAGAGTCCTCACGTCCCAGGTTTCCATATGTTGTACATGCCTTAATTTGATGCAACATGCTATGTGAGCGCAATAAAAGTCTAAAGAAAGTTGCAAAAGGTAATTAAAGACATTGATTGAGCAATTAAACTTAAAAATTCAGTACATCACAACTAACAACACAGTTTTGTGTACACTGTTTTTATTTATTTGTTGTCATTTTGCTTCTTTTTGTAATATTGTTGTCCTTTTATGGCAGAAACATGGCGTACACATTTGTTTTCCTGAGGCAAAATTCTTAGTCTTAGGCATTCAAAACATGAATGGCACTATATCATATAAAGGAACACACAGTTATCCATTACCTCCTTCTATTAATTCAAGATACTTCTGTCAGTCAGTCTGTTCATCACGTGACTGTCCAATGATTCAACTGAAAGGCTTCAAACTTGGTAGCTGACTTCTTTTTTGGACGAGAAATGCAAAAGATAAAATGTAAACAAATAGTCAAATAAAAATACCAAAATATATACATCATGGCCATATTTTTGCACATATTTACTTTGTGTCTTTTCCTGTTTCTTGCTATGGTCACTTTGGATTTTACATAATCATTTTGTAGGCATTTGTTAGTGTGTCTTTTTGTACAGTTCAACATTTGCTGTTTTAAACTATGGTCTGTGTTAGTGGTGTTTTTCAGTCAACTCAAGCTCTTCAGTTATGTGGCTCACCATATGCCATTCAGGTTTATCTCTTTAGTCACGCTTTTCATGTCATAAGACGGAAGAGAGGCAGGTGGAAGAAGTCTAAACCAAGTACACACCAATAAAAATATACTATGAGGTCAACTAATCCTATCAGGAGAGAATTTCATCACCTTAATAATATAAAAATCTGAAAAACATGTTCTCGGTTAGATAGCACTTTCACACTGCGGGTTGGAGAATCTCTTCGACGTATGCTATATATACACCCCCCCACCCCATAAGAAAATGAGAAAATGAATGCATAAATCATGTTTCTCAAACATCTGTTTCATATCTTAAATGTTTTGATTGAATGTATTTGTGTCTGTCATTTATAGCTTGGAAAGTGCTGCAAGATCAGGCCCAAAGCCTGAGTGAGACCACGTGCCCAATATATCATTAAGGGCAGCGTCACAGTCAGTTCCCTTTAAGTTATTGGGAGGAAGTCACCTGCCACTATGAGTTCAACCTCCATGAACCATGACGCACAGCGACCAACAAATTTACAACTCTCAAAAGTCTTTGAAATCTTTTGCTTGGCTGTAAACTAGACACAAGAGGTGAGGCAGTGTTTCTCTGAGTGTGCGTCTCCATGTTTAGCTGAAATCAATACAGTTATGTGTGGAACTTGAAGCACTGGGGGGCCAACAGTCAATGTGCTTTTATGAAGGAGAAAAGTTGGAAAGTTGTCAGCCTAATCGTAAAACTCATGTAAGTGTCTCTCTTTGTTGTGCATATGCATGCAGCACTGCATGGACTGTTTTGAGAAAACGATAAATGCAGATGGCATTCCTTCAGATGTCTTGTATCATACTGGGTTTGACTCTCAGCAACATTTCCTCTAAGCAGCTGGGAATGTAATACAATAAGGAAATTAGTCATCTAAAAGGAACTTGTTGGCTTGTTTTCTACATATGCCGTTCCAGCAATCTGCTCTTAGAGGAATGGCTACAAAATATCAAATTATTTGAAATTGATTTCATTATGCACTGCATCTTAAGGAAAGACAACAAACAGTATCAGGTTTGATTGATTTAAATCAATCTGTAAATACCTTGGAATGTACCATTTTGTTGCTAAGAGGATTGTCAACAAAACAACATTAACACAAATATACAAATTGTTAAAAAGAAAAGCAAAGACCAAATAAATATTACACATAAGAAAGCATACCCATGCTGATCAGTTTCCCACAGTGTTAATACATTCAAGTGGTAATCTGTATTGTCTGTATTTGGTTCATTGTCAAAATCTAATAATCTTCATTTCTCCTTGAACCATAACCTCCAAACATAGGACATTTCATGAAAATCTATCATTAACAAATTGAGTTATGCTGCTACAGACAGAGAGGATGAGAAAGTGTGGCCAAAAAAATATAACCTTTTTATAGTCTCATAGTCAGAAGTTTTTTTTTCCTTTCATGATATAATGATAAAATGTAACTTGCACAGTCTATTGTGAACTACAGAATTGTTGGCATACCATGTGATTTAATAGCATTTCTTATCTGCCTCTGACTCATGATGCAGCACTCTATTGATTTTGTCAAGGCAGTGACATCATTTCTTTGATAGGCATAGATAACCACACAGTTAATAACACATCCATGTAAAAAAACATTTGTTTTGTGCTGAATAAATACCTGGCAATTTCATGAGTGGGTTTGCATTGACCCTCATCTTGAAGCTAAAGCTTGGCAGACCCAAACGCAATAACTCATAATGTCTGAGACACCCATTCATTTGCATTTGAATCAAAGCTAATGTTGTTTATGGAACTGAAAGCTACATGTCCAGCACTGAATACTGTGTTTTCTGCAAACGGCAGGACCTGCAGGTAGAAAGAGGAAGCACATGGAAGGTGGTGATCTTGTGTGGAGAGAGGACCCAATGACTTTGTGTTGACAGCTGAAGAGTTCAGGATATAGCAGGTAGGTTTTAGCACATGGATCACCTCATCAGCATTAACACCTTTCATCTGTGACTATCTGTCATCTTGTTTACCCTTTTGCTGCGTTTCTTTGTGTTTAAAATGGCATGTTTACCTGGTGGAGACTATTACAGTATATCTGTGGGGCTTCCTGTGCCAGCCCATCATCATAGTCTGATATTCAGGAACTGCTGTGTTTAGGGTTGTTAGATTCAAACTTAGTTCCTTTGAGCAAACTGGAAATATTTACAAAAAGGCCCGTGACTGATAGGCAACATGCACCAAAGGTAGAGTATGATGTGTTGTTCTGTTTATACAGCAGTTTTGTACCCGATCCTGGTAGTGAACATTCATTTCAGTGTGACAAACCCTATGCTGCATCCCAGCTAAATATAAAATTGGCTCTGATTCTCAACAGGTCCTTTCAACAATCTTTCCGTTCAGCTTCAGTGAACACTGTAGGACACAGATCATCAGGAAAGATGTTCTTTGTGGCAGGGGCCAAAAACACAGCAGTATCGGGGAGAGGAAATGAAAGGAGGTAACAAGTACCTATTCAGACCCAGAGTTTCAGTCAAAATTCAGGCATTAAAAAAGGATTTGCATGCCCTTTGATTTTCAAATCATTGGCACAATGAATAACAACTTCTTGTGTTTTTCCATCAGCAGGTCAATCTACCAGAAATTTCGTGAGGTAGATTTATTGGACAAGAAGAAGACAGTGACAGCTCTAAAGCCTGGTGAAGATCGAGCTATTCTCCTTGGTCTTGGGATGATCCTCTCATCTGTCATGATGTACTTTGTGCTGGGGATCACAACATTACGCTCCTATGCAGACAGGTAGACCTACAGCCCTTCTTTTTTACATGCTATGTTGGAGTTAACTTTGATTGTCACACACATGTCACAAACATGTTTTATTCATCAGCTGTGCTTGTTGACAAACTGCTTCAGTGCTCTCTCAGGCTGAAAATGGCAAAAATAAATGCTTTATGTAACTAGATTTTCAGGGGGAAAAAATTACACCTCAAAGAGAGTTGATTTCAGACCATGAGATCATCAAAATGCTGTTTTATGTTTTGCATTAAATTGGATTTTCATTTAAATGTCAACACAGTGTGTGGACAGAGGAGGGTGTGTGTGTTGTTCGCAACTCCACGGTCACAGCGCACATGAACTGTTCCTACAACTGTGGGTCAGACTGCTGGAGAGTCTCCAAATACCCCTGTCTGCAGGTCTATGTGAGCGTCAATGACACAGGCCGTGTCAGCCGTTTATCCCACAATGAGGAGACCCAGTACGCCAGCTCTGAAGTGAGTATGTGCCAGAGGGAAAATACAACGATTTACTGAACCGTTTCAAATGTTGGCAGATATTGGCCCGGTTATAGATGTACCCAGCTCAGAAAATGTTAGCAGATAGGATTTTCCTGGTCAATCAAAAAAAGACAATTCATGAAGGGTGATGTATTCAGTGTTGTGAGATAAACAAAACCTTTTTTACCTTGACGTAACCTCAGTGTCTCACAATCCTGTGCTTGCAGTGTTTTTATGTGCCCAGGTGCCAGAAAGACAACGTGGCTATGTACACCATCATTATGAACATCTCTGAGCGCCTGAAGGTGAACCAGGAGGTCCCATGTTACTACGACCCGATGGAGCAGCAGGAGACCGTCCTCCTGACCCGGCTCTATGACCACAACGCTGTCTTCCTCTCGCTGCTCTGGCCCTCCTGCATGATCACTGGAGGAGCTCTCATCATTATGATGGTGAAGCTCACTCAGTACCTCTCCAGACTGTCTGAGGAGATTGGAAAGATCAAGAGGTGAAATGTGTTCACACCTATGGTGGTAAAACATGACATGACCAGGGACTGAACAACCTTGCTGTGATTTTTTGAAAACTTTCCCCTTCAGACTGAGGATATGGCTCTTTATAAAAGTGGAGGGATGTTCCGAGGCGGAAACAGTCAGACATGTAACTGGGTCTTATACAGGGAAAACTGCATGGGGTAAAAGCTTTGTAAATTGTTCCGAGGCTACATGTTTACAAGAATGTTTAATCCACTTGTAATCTTAAATACAGACCATTATAAGCATGTTCTTGCTGACACTGACATGAGACGACCAAGACATAGTTGAACTGACAAGGAAACCCTGCACTGTCTCTGTATTTATGGTTGATAGTGTTGAGCATTGTACCGTTTTGAGAATTTTCTTAAACTCTTGTTCTCATTATGTAAGCACACACTAAATATGTATCATAATTGTATTATAATAAGTAGAGACAGCACTCAGAGAGCAAACCTCCGCCAAGGTTACTCAGTTTCTCACAGAGTCAGTGCACTCCTCTTTCTCACATGGTTAACAATGGATACAAAAAATAAATATGAATTTGTTTCCTTGTCTGGATCACCCACAAAGTGAATATTATCTTCCTTGAGCCATAACCCACATTGCCAGACAATTTGATGAAAATATGCTCTTCATTATTTAAGCTATGCTGCTCACAAGCAAACAGACCAAAAATACAGCTTTATTGGTGGATGTACCAATAATTCTGTTTCTGCGCACTTGTGTTACCATTCTTCAACCCAATAACTAATCCAGGTCATCACATATAAAAAAAAAAAAAAAAAACGTATTGCTTTCACTTATTGATTTTGTTGTGGCTACATAAATTATTACTTGTGTATGAGGTCAATCGCCTTAGCAGTGCAAGTGCAGACAATCTCTATACACAAAAAGCACACACCCCTGTCTGACGTCCACTCAAAACTGAGTTACTTTAATAGCAGTTAAGCAAACAAATGACAACAGCAAGTAAATCTTCCATTTGAAGTAATGGCTAAAGTGCCGACTGGCTGATCAGTAGGTTGTCTTTTAACCCATTGAGATCCATTGATCTACATAAATAATAAATTATACAGTATAATTAAAAGTCAATTTTTATTTATTTATTGTTATTTTTGTTATATTGTACTATGGACCTTCATTTGTGTCTTTAGTATGTTACTACTACTACTGTACTTTTTTCAGTCCATAATTTTGGCCTCTCCACACGTGTCTATGCAGAATCAAAACAACAGCTCTGTTGCAGTTCTTCCTTATGTGCTTTTTGTGGAATTTCTTGAGAGGTAAAGGATTTCACTGGTAGACAGGATATTCACTAATTCAAATGGGAATGGTACCTGCAAGGTCATTCTTACTAGTCAAAACTACAGTTACAGATGCACTTCAGTTTTTACTAGTAAAAAATTATGTCACAGATACCCATAATAACATTTTACTAGTAAGAATGACGTCACTTTTACCGTTCATAGGTATGGGATTTGTCATTATAGATATCTACAATTCAGTTGTAAATATCTACAATTATGTCGATATCTCTAATTTCAGATACCTACAACATCATTATAATTAATCACAATTCAAGTTCAAAATATCTTTAATTATCCTCAAATGACGATATTTACGTAGTCCTCTTTAGATATCTTGAATTAAGTTTCACATAAGTCAGAATGAAGTTGTAGATATCTCGAACTTGAATTGTGACTGAGTCATAATGACGTTGTAGATATCTGAAACTGGAATTAGAAATACTGTATCTACAATATTGTTGATATCTACAACCCCATACAACAAATGGCAAAAGTGACGTCATTCTGACGAGTAAAAGCTCGGTTGCACACCGTATCTGAAAATGTAGTTTTGATTAGTAAGAATGACGTCACAGATATCTACAACTACATTCATAGTAGTCTCAATAATATTGCGATTAGTCACAATGACGTCACATATAGCTGCAATATAATTCCAGATAGTCAAACTTGGCGATTAAATGCGAAAAAGGCTTGCCATTCTAGTATCTGTCTGTTGTGAGAGGGCGGTCCATGAGTGATGATGATGCTAGCAATTCTCGAGCAGCCTAGCTGTGTGGAACTAGCATGCTACCTAACTAAGTGGAAGTGTATAGTGGGGGCAGCACAATGAGGCACATTATGAACTACTATATACTTATTCCACTACAGCGTATTGACAACGTCTTCGGGAGCTAGGGGAGTCCTTTTAATCACAAAGCGGGACTGACCCAGCCCTCTGTGTCATTGCTTGGATGGACTAAGGTTAGAGAGCTAGCACCGCTGGCTGAGACTTGGAGAGCGGGCACGAATGGGATTTGAAGGCAGCTAGCCGATGCTAATGGTTGTGCTGGCTTCGCGGCTAACCGGGTAGCGTTATCTGACACAGGTAGCACGATGCTTGTTTTTCTCTCCCTCTCATCTTTTGTTGTTTCCATATTTGTTGTTAATGAAAAAAAATATAATAATCATAATTCAGATGGCAAACTATGTGGTCGCACCCAAACCACTTTATTAACGTCAAGCTAGCATTGACCTATATGTGATTGGAGCTTGTTATATTGTAAAATGACATTGATCTGCTTAGGAACCTGTTTAGCATTGTAACCTTGTGAGCTCGCTAAAAGAAATTACCCAACATTAAGTAACCACACGCAGCATTTCACTGAGACTAGTTACTGGGGTGACTGTCAGCCTGGGCCAAAAGCTAAACCTTAGTAATGTTAGCCACACTGAAGTGAGCGTGGGTGTTACTTGATAGCTAGCAGGTTTGTTTACATGGTTTTTGAATTTATTTTAGTTTGACACCATTTAGCACGGGTTAACAGTGACTTTCTAAAAGCGAAAGTTAAAGATGTGTCTTGCGTGTAAAACAACAATAAGTTGTGTTTTCGTTAGCACAGGCGCTCGTATTATTAAAATTCAGTAAACAAAGTGGCGTCTTGTCTTAAAGCAAGATACGCCTTTGAGGTAGTCATAAATGTGATACTATCATCCGATTGAAAATACCCTGAATAACATTGAAGCAATACAACATATTTCGTTATAAATATGTTGTGATGTCTTTATATCAGATAGATATTTTATTGACATTCGAAGTTACACTGTGTTCCAACAAAGTGTACATCTGAACGAAAGTATGCTGCAGCTGGCTCTCTAAGTATGGACATAAATAATAAAAACTAAATTCTTAGCTATAAAATAACATGATACTATAAGCATGTGTTTAACATATTTCACAGGAGCTTGGCATTCCATGTTAAATTGGGATACCTACAGGAATGTGCATTTAACATTTTCATGTTTCCTCAGTTCATATACAGTTCTACCATCACTAAAGTGAAAATTCTTTTTTCTGTCTCACAGTTAATTGACATTGCTCATCTGATAATTACCAGTCTCTGAAAGGAACAGATTTGCTGGCACGGTCATGCCTCCGAGGCCTTCTTCGGGAGAACTATGGGGGATGCACTTGATGCCCCCCAGCATCCTAGTGGACTGCCTCTTGCCAAATGGCATGATTCTCACATTAGAGTGCCTCCGGGAGGCCACGCTGATCACAGTCAAGCATGAGCTTTTCAAAGAGGCCAGAAAGTATCCTCTATACCATCTGCTGCAAGAGGAGAGCTCCTACATCTTTGTCAGCGTCACCCAGGAGGCAGAACGGGAGGAGTTTTATGACGAGACCAGGAGGCTGTGCGATCTTAGACTCTTTCAAGCTATTCTTAAAGTTATTGAGCCAGTGGGCAACAGGGAAGAGAAAATTCTCAACCGTGAGATAGGTATGGCTATTGACCTAAAATAACCTACTTTGCAATACATTAATGTACTTTAACAGTCACTGGCCTTGAGTAAGGAGGATTAACATAATGCCAGTGGAATATTCTGGTCACACCTTATAAAAATGTTATGAAATGCATAATCTTGTAATGTTACAAGCCATGACAAATATATTTCAAATCATTTTAGGTCAAAGGACTCAAAATGATTATTTTTCTTTGTGTTTATTTGGTCTTTCTGGTAGGTTTTGCTATTGGAATGCCCATATGTGAGTTTGATGTTGTGAAAGATTCAGAAGTTCAGGACTTCAGGAGGAACATTTTAAATGTTTGCAAAGAAGCTGTGGACCTCAGAGACAGTAACGGACCACACAGTAGAGCTTTATATGTGTACCCTCCCAATGTAGAATCCTCAGCAGAACTTCCCCGGCACATCTACAACAAACTAGATAAAGGTAAGATATAACATTCCTTTCTCTTGGAGGAAAATGCTTATTGCAGTTGGAATATTGTATGGAGAAATATTCACATTATTCCATTTTCATATTCTGTATGTTAAAGATTATAATTTTTGAATTAGTGATATTTTATTTTCTTTCCCTCAGGTCAAATCATTGTGGTCATTTGGGTTATTGTGTCACACAGCAATGACAAACAGAAGTATACCCTAAAAATCAACCATGACTATGCGCCAGAGCAGGTGATAGCAGAAGCCATTCGTAAGAAGACGCGCAGCATGCTGCTCTCTCAGGAGCAGCTGAAGATGTGTGTGCAGGAGTATCAGGGAAAATACATCCTCAAAGTCTGTGGCTGTGATGAGTACTTACTGGAGAAATACCCCCTGAGTCAGTACAAGGTAATCTAATTTAACCCTAGCTTGGCTGCATTTGATGCTATGATACTTTAAGGGTGAAGATATCTACTTCACATCAAATTATTTACCAGTTCAAATTAGCTTGACATTCATGATGAGAAATTCAATTTATGATAGAATTTACTCTCTGTAAAATGGGTTTCTTGAACAATAGACCATACATATCCCCAGTATGTACATCTACAAAGTGGTAAATGTTTCAGTTATTGCTGAGTTCTTTTGGTAAAAACAAATAATTAAAACTAAGAAAATAATTATTTCTTGTTATATAAATGGCTTTGAAAAATCAAAACCTCTCTTTTTTTGCCCTCAACAGTATGTGCGCAGCTGTATCATGTTGGGACGGATGCCTAACCTGATGTTAATGTCAAAAGACAGCTTGCACTCTCAGTTGCCTATGGACAATTTTACCATGCCATCATATGCAAGGCGAATATCTACAGCAACACCTTACATGAATGGGGAAACAGCCACCAAGTCTCTGTGGACTATAAATGGAATACTAAGGATCAGGATATTGTGTGCCACATATGTCAATGTCAATATCAGAGACATTGACAAGGTACAAATACAGCATATTAATGTGGTGCAGTGACCACCTTTTTTGTTGACTAATCCAACTATAATCTAACATCTCCAATACTTCACATAATGCAGTGAAATTTGTCATAATTAAGGAAGGACTTTGCATATAAATCTATTGTTTTGCTCCAGATCTACGTCAGGACTGGGATATATCATGGTGGGGAGCAGTTGTGTGACAATGTCAACACTCAGCGAGTGCCCTGTTCAAACCCTAGGTAGTGAAGTTTAGTGTTGTGTAGTCGTATTTTCACTCAGTTGTGCCACAGCAATGTTATCGATTATGGTGATTGTTGTTTCCTCTTTTACTCCAGGTGGAATGAGTGGCTTAACTACGACATGTACATGCCAGACATCCCCCGTGCTGCACGACTATGCCTCTCCATCTGCTCTGTAAAGGGGAGGAAGGGAGCTAAAGAGGTCAGCAGTGAATGCTACCGTAAAGTTATACAGTATGTCTTGCATATGTGTAGGTCTTTTTTCAGAATTAGACATTTTGACTTGTTTTAGCAGGAAAAACACAGGTCTGATTTTTAACAGTAACAGTGAATTTGTTGAATTTGATTACAGTACATTCAGACCAGGTATTAACATTTGTTCTGAGTGAAGCAATCACAGTCAGGTTATTCCAAGTACAGGTCGGAACATTTTCAATCCATTGTCAATACGTTCTCAAATCTGATCACAAAAACCACATTAGTAGGTAGTTTGAGGATGCATATGGTCACATTCCTGAGTTGCGTGAATTTAATCAGTCCTCAGGAGGCCTTTACTGACTGCCTCCTCAGCTCACATCCTCTAAGCTGCAGTATTTTTCACAGTAATCAGCACTCATGTTGATTTATTTGTAGCCACCAACAGAATATTAACACTGATCTTTCAATTCAATTCATCTTTATTTGTTTGGTGACAATTCATACATATATCAACACACTGTACTTTGCAAGGTCAAGACCTTACAATTATTTTAGAGAGACCCAACAGGAACACAATGATAAAGCACTTTGAGACAGTGGAGAGAAAGAACTCCAGACATACACAAACACATTGACATTGGCCACATTGATGCAGTGAGACTGGGGAAGCAAAAGCTGATCTTATGTGGTCACAGGAAACACATCCAGGATACATTTTTATTTCATGTGTAAAATTTTATTTCAAGTTGTACTTTGCATGATCTACATGTAATTGAATTACTGATGATGAATGTTAATACCAGATGTGAATGGGTCCTACTGTATTTATAAGTCAGGACAGTGAGCGAGCATTCTCCCTAGAACCAAGGAAGATAAATGGAACTTGACCTTCAATAGGTTATTTGGGTTTTACTTCTATGAACTGTCAAAAAAATTCAGACAAAAACCCATACATGAGGAAACAATAAATACTAACAAGTGATGAAAACCCTCTTTTCCTGTGATTCCCAATTAACTCCTACTATAACCTACTAAAAATGTTAATTGGAATTAGAGGGTAATGACACATTGTGCATAATTTAATGTCACATCATTTTGTGGAAAATTTGAACACATTAAGTTGCAATGTGGTGATTTGAATTTCACCACCTTGCTTAGTTTTTTGTGAGGCAAAGCTGTAAAACGATGTCAGTTATTGTCTGCATGGGAATGAGCAAATTCCTTGCCTTTCTGTCTAATAGCCCTCAGCTGTTAACATGTTTAATCTTCATTTGCATCATTCCACTGGTATTTTCCTGTAGGAGCACTGTCCTCTGGCCTGGGGCAACATCAACTTGTTTGACTATACCCACACATTAGTAGCAGGAAAGATGGCTCTCAACCTTTGGCCCGTCCCACATGGTTTGGAGGACCTGTTAAACCCTATCGGTGTCACAGGTTCCAACCCCAACAAGGTGAACAGCATATTTTAATGGTCTGGGTGTTATTTTGACTCACTGCAGTAGTGAGTGTAGTATACAGCAGAAATATTGCTGTAAATTATCTCCTCTGCTGTGGAAATGGTGTTTGATAAGAATAATATTCTGTAAGAAATTTATGAATTGTGATGGAAATCGAAACATGCACGTAATCATAGCATTTTTTTTTAAATCATAAAGAATGTATATTAGAAAATAACGTTATAAAACACGAGTTAGAAATTCCATACAAATATGTGCAGTATGTTTGCAGATCACAAAACCTTGTGTTAGTTGAGCTCATAACAACCAATAGAAGTTTATAGGTGAAATTTAATCCTCCTAGATTTAAGCATCCAAGCTTCTCATTCTACTTAACTGATAACCCATTGACCCAGGCACCTTTCTTTGACCTTTCCTCATCAAATGCTCTCTGAACATGCAGGAAACCCCTTGTCTTGAACTGGAGTTTGACCATTTCAGTTGCCCTGTCAAGTTCCCTGACATGGCCACCATTGAGGATCATGCAAACTGGAATATGTCCAGAGAGTTAGGTTTTAATTTCTGCCACACCGGTTTGGTAAGATTGCAAGCTTTATTTTTTATGTCAATCATTGTGAAGTCAGATTTTTTTATTCTAAGCAGCCGCCTCATCATAGGTCACTCATGGTGCAGAGACTGGCATAATATCACTGTTTTATTCACTCATTAAGGTTTATGCAACACAAGTCGGTATAGACTCCATGTGGTGCTGACGTTGATTGATGGATTTTATTAAACTTTGTGTTATATGGTGTCACAGAGTAACAGACTGGCACGTGACAACCCTCTGACTGACAGTGACAATGAGCAGCTACGACTCGTGTGCAACAGAGACCCGCTGTCTGAAGTCACTGAGCAGGAGAAAGACTTTCTGTGGAGGCACAGGTAATGTGTTTGTGGTTGCAAACCATGATGTGAGGTTTTTGAGTGTCTATTAATGTGTGAGTTGTCTATTTGGATTGAATTTTAACTAATTTATCCCAGCAATTACTTTTTATGCTTCTATTATATGGGCAAGATTTTGAACCTTTGTTATACATAAACATGGCACCTAAATAAAACAATTATACTTGGACTTATCTACTCTGTTACTCCATCAGTCATGGCCGCTGACACTACAGAAGTAATGCCTACATTTTTTTTATAATACTGTTAGATTGTGAGATGATTGTGAGACCATTAAAAGTGAAACTTTTGTTTTACCAGTGTTTCATTTCATCTGACGGAGTCCAATTGTTTACGAAAAATGCAATGGATTGCTTTAGGACATAGAGCTTGCTCCCTATTAGTTTGAGTGCACAGTGCAAACAACAACCCATGTTTTTATAAAAATTGCAAACATAATTGTTCAAAATAGATCTATATTTTTACAATTCAGTGTCACACAAATCCCAACTTGATCCAAAGGAACAATTACCTGGTGTTGACCTAGATTAAACCATCTATTTTTCTCTAAACTGTTTTTAGACAAGACTGTGTCAACATGCCAGAGATCCTTCCAAAGATCCTGTTGGCTGTGAAATGGAACTCTAGAGATGAGGTTGCACAGGTAGGCTCAGGTTTCTACTGCTGAAGCACTGTTATTTTAAAAGACATCACGTGTCAGAATAGATTTGGCTAAGATGTGCCCAGCATGAATTACCAATGAAATGTCTTAAATCATCTGTTTAATATTAAAGTGGTTATTTATTTATTTTTATTTCAGATGTATTGCCTTCTGAAGGACTGGCCTGCTATTAAGCCAGAACAAGCCATGGAGTTGCTGGATTGCAACTTCCCAGATCCAATGATCAGAGAGTTTGCTGTGAAGTGCCTTGAGAAATATCTGACAGATGACAAACTTTCTCAGTATCTCATTCAACTAGTTCAGGTGTTTTGCATCTATAATTTAAAAGCGTGTCAGTTTCATATTCTCTACTAATGTTGTTTTACATTGTTTTAACATTTTTGTTGAATGTGCTTTCTATTTCTATGTAGGTTTTAAAGTATGAGCAGTACCTTGATAACCCACTTGTACGCTTCTTGCTGAAAAAGGCATTAACCAATCAGAGGATAGGACATTTCTTCTTCTGGCATTTAAAGTGAGTTAATTTCAAAATGTTATATAACTTAACTGTTTTGCCAGCTTTTGTGTTGTCTATGAGGCTTGTACATATTTTATTCCTTGCTTTTATGTGCACAGGTCAGAGATGCACAACAAGACGGTGAGCCAGCGGTTTGGCCTGCTGCTGGAATCGTACTGCCGGGCCTGTGGCATGTATCTTAAGCACCTGGGAAGACAGGTGGAGGCCATGGAGAAACTTATCAATCTCACTGAACTCCTCAAACAGGAGAAAAAAGATGAGGCGCAGAAGGTAACCTAACAGCCGGAAGCTGTTAAATGTAATCCACTGAATCGTTGAGTTTAATTGTGACAACATCTGGACAATCTGGCCTCACAGATGCAGCACTAAAGGAGAGCGATAAGAGTTTGGACAGTTACCTTTAGGTTCCCTGCAGCTAAATTTATTTCACCTAAGCCAGGATGATACTTTTCTAAAACACAGAGTGATCTCTAAAGCAATAGGTAAAGATGAATACAATAAGTGATAAAAAGAAGCATAAAATTGGATTTGAAATAAAATGTAATGCTGGCATGATACATTTAGCAACATTTTATCAACACATATCCTATAAGATGTAGTTTGCTGTACTTTGCTAAAATGCCACTGATGAAGGTGAACACAATGCTTCACAATAAATGACTTCTTTTGAAGTCAGGATTCAGGTGCCTCCTGAACTGTGTAAATATAGAGAGGCAATGTTGAGTTTACATTAAGAAAATTGACAGATTAAATCAATACAAATAATATGAGTTATTTATACAAAAAATATGGGACTACAATTTGTTTGTAAAACAAGGGAAATAGAAGGGGATATAACTGAAAACATATGTACTCAACCCTGTTGAAGATGACATTTTAATATTTCTATACATGCACATGTATGGTTTTTTTTGTCTGTGATGGGGTAAAAACTTGTTTGGTTACAAACTTGTAAACATTCTGAATATAAACAGTATAATCTGGTATTATGTCAAAATGACCTGTGTTCAACCACTCAACTAGTCTTAGCCACTAGGTTATAAAGTCCCATGGCTATTTTCACTTATCATTGCTCAGAGCTGTTCAACATGGCTGCCAGAGGATAAATGTTATTACTGAGCATCCTTCTTTGAAGCTGCAGTACCTCACTAACAATTGTGCTGAAGAGTAGCAGTAATCTGCCTGCATATTTACTGTGTTTACCAGACTGTTCAGCACCAGCTTATTAATAACTGATATTGTGTTTACCACAGAATTAGATTCTCTCTCTGGTGAGTCTGTCGGGCTGAGGTTGAGAAAATGTATACACTGTGCTCAGCTCTACAATAAGTAATGATGAAAAACACCAGAGATATTTAATGTTTTTGTATAAGGCAAGAGTGCTCATTTTGAAACTGGCCACAAAAATTGTGACTGTGCACTGCTGCAGGCTAGGTAATTAATGGAAAACACTGATTCTTTCGATTGTTTTATCTCTTTTAAGGTTCAAATGAAGTTTCTGGTGGAGCAGATGAGAAGGCCTGACTACATGGATGCACTACAAAACTTCACCTCCCCACTGAATCCAGCTCATCAGCTTGGAAACCTGCGGTACATCAGCACTCTCTTATCTAACTCTCTCCTCTGAAGCAGTTGGCATTTATTATTCATTTCCTCTGCAGGTGTTGCTTTTGTCTTTCTGTCTTTAAGGCTCAAAATACAATCAAGTGTAATTCATATTATATGCATTTTATGTGTAGATGAAGTGCATGTAAGCACATAATGAGCTCATTGCTTTTATAACACAATAAGCCCAGTCTATACGGCTTTATTTGGATGACATAATGTGCATTATATATGGTTTCATTTTACCTGTATAGAACCAAATCTTTGCATAGCATACATTTTCTCTAAATAGTTACATAATAAAGTCAAGGTCTTGCGACATTTTGGCTCATTAGCACAGTAGCCGAGGACTGAGTGTCTCCACTTTGTTATTTTTCTTCCTCTTAAAAAATGTGTGTGTCTGTTTCAGCCTGGAGGAATGCAGGATGATGTCATCAGCCAAGAGACCTCTATGGCTTAATTGGGAAAACCCAGATATGATGTCAGAGTTGCTCTTTCAGAACAATGAAATCATCTTCAAAAATGGAGATGGTAAGAGTCGTCTCCATGTATCTCTTCTTATTATCTGCTTTTCTATTTTTCACTGCCTCCCTGTCTCTCACACAGAAACTCACACATACACAGACTTGACAATGTTCTTGCTGAGCTTGCAGCAAGTTTCAGTCGAAGACTGTAGGGCATATCATGATACACAAACACAACCTCATACTGTAGATGCTCTTTACATGGAATCTAGAGGAAAACATGTCATGTTATTTGACTCACATTTTACTGCAGTCACTGTGACAAACCTGGCTTTGACAGCTCTGCTCCATAGTAATTCTTTAGAGCTGATCAAAGACTAGCTAAGCAGCTAGTATTTTCCTGACTGTCTTCCACCTCCTTGTCTCTTTTTGCCTCCACAGATCTGAGACAGGACATGCTGACACTGCAGATCATTAGGATAATGGAGAACATCTGGCAGAACCAAGGCCTTGATCTCAGGTAGGCTCCTCAGCCACATGACAGCAAGGATGCCGGTATAGATTAATAGTGCTGGACTTTTCATGTTTTCCACTCTATGCATGAATGCAGATGAGAGGCAAACCCTGTCATCCACCTTAGGTCATGTATCATAACAACCATTACTGCTGTTCATCTTTTTTTCTGCCTCTCTAAATGTTCCCCATGCTCATAGGATGCTGCCGTATGGTTGCCTCTCAATCGGTGACTGCGTCGGGTTGATTGAGGTAGTGAGGAACTCTCACACCATCATGCAGATCCAGTGTAAAGGAGGCCTGAAGGGGGCACTGCAGTTCAACAGCCATACACTGCATCAGTGGCTTAAAGATAAGAACAAGGGAGAGATGTGAGTGACAATAACTGTGACTTACACAGTTTGTTGAGTGGTTTTAGTGATACATTCAGACAATGTTTTCTTCGTTTAGTTGGAGCAATAGGCTAGAGTTACCATATATTTTCTGAAACTAAAATATTTTCCTTTTTGTTTGATTTCTTAGGTATGACCAGGCCATAGATCTGTTCACACGTTCATGTGCAGGCTACTGTGTAGCCACATTTATCCTTGGCATTGGAGACAGACACAATAGCAACATTATGGTCAAAGATGATGGACAGGTAAATATGTTTGTAATTCTTTCTGTGTTGCACATCTGTGTTAATTGTTTGGTTCCATTTTAATGTATTTTTATGTTTTTTCCTTCTATTTTCACAGCTGTTCCATATAGACTTTGGCCATTTCCTTGATCATAAAAAGAAGAAGTTTGGGTATAAGAGGGAACGGGTGCCCTTTGTGCTTACTCAGGACTTCTTGATCGTCATCAGCAAAGGAACTCAAGAGTGCACCAAAACGAGGGAGTTCGAAAGGTAGTACCAGAAAAATGATACTTAATTAAAGTTCCAGTCAAAGCTTAAAAAAATGGGTTGAGCAGGTTTTATGGAATGAAACAGGATTAATCTCCGCTTCATTGTAGTGTTTCCAGCTTGACCCTCCTGGTCTGTTGATTTTCCCTCCCCTAATCTTCACTGCTTCCATTCCTTTGGGTCATTTCTTTTCTTCTTCTCCTCAGGTTCCAGGAAATGTGTTACAAAGCGTACCTGGCAATCCGGCAGCATGCCAACCTCTTCATCAACCTCTTCTCTATGATGCTGGGCTCCGGCATGCCTGAGCTGCAGTCATTTGATGACATTGCCTACATTAGGAAGACCCTGGCCCTGGACAAGTCTGAGCAAGAGGCCCTCGACTACTTCATGAAGCAGATGAACGATGCTCACCATGGTGGCTGGACTACCAAGATGGACTGGATCTTTCACACAATTCGCCAGCACGCCATGAACTAAAACAGCATCTAAGGAAAGAGGGAGGTAAAAGACTGGGGTGACAACAGCACACTAATAACCAAAAGAGGATGAAGAAGCTAGAAAAGTATTTTCCCATAAACACTAAGACCTGGTTAATATTTCTGCCAGCATTTGACTCTGAAGTATGATGTTCGAGTGAAACACAGAATGATTGTGGTCAGAAGGGCCTATTTCAGGGACATAATTCCTAAAGGCTCCTGTGTGTACAGGTGTCTTAATGTCTTCTCCCTCCACTATGAACTTGACAAGGCAGGGTGCAGTTACATTTTTATCTGTCGTCTTCATAGGAACTCGATAAGTACTAGATCTTCTACACAATGAGCATCTTCATGCTAACAATATTGACACGTCTTTATGTTTTAAAATGTCTTTCAATACATCTACCATTAGCATTACGAAAGGAACATCTCAAAGTGATTTACCATGAGTATAGCTGGCTTTTCCTAATTAACTGACTGTTGATTTACACTACCTTATTTTGAAGATGGTTGGGGTAGTGGGGCACACAGCCTGGCCAGCAGGCAAACATCACCTTAAGTCCAAGAGTGACTGAGGACATGTTGCTGAAAATACTTATCGAGCATTAATTAGAAGCAACTGAAATGACTTATTTCTAGCCCACAGATGATGTGTCCTCAGTTCTGAAAATCACACCATCACCTAACTGACCTTTGTACAGAGATATATTCATGGACTTGTTTGCATTTGGTGCACATATTCCTTGTTGATTCTATTTTCTACTGAGCCAAAGTACTACACGCATAACCCTCTTTTCAGCAATCTTATCGTCAAAAAAGGTCAGTACTATTCCATGTCTTGTGTACTCATGGCACTGACCTCTGCAGTATTTGTTTTGTTTTGTCTATCAGTATTACTTTATTTTGGATGATGCTGATGTCCAGCATTAACCCCACTGTGCAGGTGGGACTTGCAGAGATGTTTAATGATGGCCAGCTGAATAGCATGTTATGAATTGGCCTTTTGTTATTCAGCTGTTTCAGGAAGGAAATGCAGGGGGAAGGTATGTTTAATGTTTCTTTTTGGTGCTGTGCTGTTACACTATGCAAGTTGCGATCCTAATATGTACTCAGCTGAACTCGGAGTAAAACAGACCGTGTGTCTGAACTCAGCACTGACAGTACATGGAAGAAGAAAAAAAAAATGCATTGCTGCAGTGGAACAGTATTGTCTACTTCCTAACAAAAGAACACTAAGAGACGCCTTTGGACCCTGCCTTTTCTTTCTCGCCAGGTTTCTGTGTGGAGCTCCAACCGAAGCCATCTGTAAAATATTTAGAAATGTTGAATTTTGCTCCCGTCTTCTTGATCTCATTTACTAAAGATAATTTGAAGCAGAATTTATCCTCACATTTGCCACATGGCTCCAGATGGCAAAAAAGACAACTTCCAAGTTTATTTTTCCCTACTCTTTCCTGTGATTGCCACCCTTATGTGTGGAAGAATAGTCTATGCAGATTTCTTCACTGCACAGACACATACTGTGTGTTGGATGACAATAAACGTTCTTCCAGCTTTACCATATGACATCCAACAGGACGGTTTCCTGGTTGCATACTGTAAGTGTAATTTTTGACAAACTTCTGTTCATGGTTTAAAAATGATCAGGAAACCGATCCTTTTGAGATACATGTGTTTCTGTACAGGAGACAGACCAGCGGGCCGGACCCAAAACTAAGAAAACTAGACCTCATATTACTTAGGAATAACTGTCTAAAATTCTGCTGTTTCCCTGTTGTTTCTTTTCTGTTTCTTACACTGCATTATGCATGAGGTCCTTGAATATCTCTCTTTTTTATTTGACCTGATGTTGTTTACTTGAATTTCACGTATAGAAATGTCCTTGTTACTTGTGCGGGGTACAACAAAGTCATAATGAAGGTAACAGATACTGCTACTACATGTGCAAATGCTTTTCTTGAATAACTACAGAGGTAATATATTTTTGTATTTTTAAATTTAAGTAAACTCAAATATGTAACTGCTAACCAAATGAAAAGGAGCGATCACGCATAACATGCATAGGTATATGAAACCCAGTAGACAGCTTCTAGTTGTTGAAATAATATGAATGAGAGCAGAGGTGAACTGTTGAAATGAAGGACATGGAGTTGGTGCTGTTTTGAGAGTTTAGTCATCATGTCTCATGGAGATTTCTTGACCTGTAAGCACAATGAGGAGGAAGACACTACCCTGCATGTTGTAAAGAAAACCAGATTCATTTTAGTTATCTGTCCATCTGTATATATCATAACAACTGTTAAATATGATACTTGATAACCTCCTCACCTAAATAATTATTTGATTACCTTATTTTATACTTTTTATTCAAATTGTTATGTACAAGGGAATTTGCATTGTTTTGCCTGTTAATGAAGATAATTATTGACCAGTTGTGTAATATGTTTAAATTTGTGTGTTTAAAAACACACGTCTACCCCCAGTGACAAATAGTTACACAGCTCACTAAATTGTGGGCCAGTTGCTTGCTTTGTGTTCAGTGCATCAGAAGTTAAGACATTTTTCAACAACTCAAGCGGTAGCATGAGCATTAGTATAGTTAAAGAAGTCAGAGACATGAGCTACCTTGGCCTTTGGCCACCCAGATTTGAGGAGTTAATCCAGGAATCCAACTGAAAATGTGTCAAATTTGAGAGGATTTAGATCTAGAGCCATTTTTATAAATAACTCATTCACAAGGCAAACATAGTTTGTGAGGTTGTCTAAACATTGACCACCAAATTCTTTTCAGTTCCTCCTTGAGTCAAACTGGATGTTTCTGCAAAATTTAAAGCCTGTTTAAACAGTATTTGGTCTTGGAATTGTTTGTTAGAGTTTTTTTGCATGACACTCATTCTTAATTGTAACAATACATTCAAAGTATACAGAGTAAAAGTGAGTGACATCCAGAGGTGATAACATACTGAGGACTCCCCTGCTCACCCGTCCATTTCCAAAGCACATTAGGGAGGTACGGTGGCCTTTGCGAACCAAAAAGGATGTTGTCCTTCTTCATTTGTGGAGTAAGCTTCCGTCTTAAAATATGAAACACCCAATCTGGCTGATTTGTCCGTGCAGGCTGCCGTAGAAACTCTCTTGCCCTACAGTATATATGAAAGGCTTATTCTAAAGCTATGAAAGTCAAGCAACTTTTTATTTTATTCTGGTGCACTTATTATACCCATATGAATAAAGTAACACACTGAACCTATAACTAAATCCACTCTCAGCAGCTTTCACTGGCCCTGCTGTTTCCCACTGTGTACCAGTTACATGATGACACGTGTTTTTGGCTTATTAGTATTGGCAGTGTGAACACTGATTAAGATGGTGTCTGCATGCTGGACCTGCGCAGGAGTCTATACAGTTTGCCCTGGGTGTATCTTCCCGTCAGTCTACTCCCTGCACCCTGAATGCCCACCTCAGCGGACAGATGAGCTAAGCACTGTGTCAGCTTCACGAGGCCCACCAGCAGAGCTCCACCACCCAGCATGAGACAGGGCCACAGCAGAGCAAACAGGGTCTTCTTCCACGTGTACTTCCTGCTTAAGATGACGTCCCTGGGGTGCCTCGTGCGGTCAGTGAAGCAGGATGAGGTGCTCCCCAGCTGGGTGTCCAACTCTTTTTTCACTCTCTGGACTTCAGCTTGAAGTTCTGTTTTGTCCATACGGCATTTGGGTATGTAGAAACACTAAGAGAAAACAGAGTTATTTTTATCATCAATCTGCATGTTGAATTTGGGAGTGCTGATTGCAATCAATGAGCTCCAATTTTTTTATTCTTTTTTTTTTTTTCCAAAGACAGGTCGGCTACTGAAGTTTGTTTTTATACCACCTCTAAGAGGTACTGAAAAACAGCTCCATCTAAAAATATCTGCTGGCTTATTTAAGCAGACACAGAAAAGAGTATTTGATGAGTATTTTCCTTTATTGCTGTATGATGCACTTTCTTGAGTCCTCATATAGATTGCTAATAAGAATACCTCTCTGGTATGCTGGTAAAGAAAATTATCATCTGCTTTACATACTGGTTCTTTATCCAAGGTGTAAAAGTGTAAACTATGTGGTGGACGTGCTGGACATGTTGCAGCAGCAAACCGCACATGTTGAAAGCAGATTTTAGGTGAATACCTAAAAAAGTCTATCTGAATGGCCTCAGTTCAGCATTACTTCTTCTAACCTGGACTGTAGGAGTTTCTGATTAAGTGTGAAATGTTTTAGTATGAGATACTGACACAAAGTCAATGCTGCAGGGCTGTGTGCACCCCCTGCTGCCCCCCTGTGCCAAAAACCAGCAGGTTTTTAGCTTTCAGAAAAACAAATGTTAGGCCTACTCGAATTTACAATATTTACTGAATGCTATTTTATTTTGTTGTTAGAGAGTATTTTGTACACTACCTACTCTCTTGTTTTTAGCTCATAGAGACCCTGCTGGTCTATTGCTGTCTTATTTGGTAAGCTGATGTCTTAGGTGCATCTGTATGAGGGATCTCAAACATTAAAGTTACAAAATAACACATTTGAACTTACTGATGGAGGCAGCAGTGAAACAACTCCTGTGACCCATAATGTAAAAGTGGGGATTTTCTCTATGGACTGGGTTTGGTTCGAAAGCAACACAAACTTAAGTTTCAAGTGAGCAAAAGGTTTTCTAAAAGAGATAAAGCAGCCAATATTTTTTTTTTAAATATATGGGTCAGTACCTCATACAACTACACTTCAAAAAAAACCTGAACTATCCCCTGAAGTGACATACTTCTCACTGTGTTCCCACCCACTCAAAAAAACTATGTATGGACAGCGGTTCAAGGTGCAGAGTGGGATTAAGAGATCCACCATTCTCAATGACCCATCTAAATGTTTTTGTATCTGTAAATATAAGGTAAAAAGAGTTGCAAAGTGTTGCTTTAATACTCAGTTGTGTGAAACAGATAGATCTGCAGCTCATAAAACAGTAAGATGGGAACTAAAAGCTGGACTTTAGTTCAGTACCTCAGGGGTGAGGAAGACCGATTCTTCATCGAAGTGTAGAAAAGCACTTTGGTTGGAGCCTGTGAGATTAACCATCACCCTGAGGCACGGCACAATGCTTACACCTCTGCAGTCCACCCACTCTTTAAGGATGTCGGCCTGCACCAGCACACAACTTGTCTCCTCTTCCCAGTTACTGAGAAACAAGAGCAAAACATGTTTAGGGATCCCAAAATTCCTCAAAGCAAACCACAAAGACACTGATTTATGCTGATCTCTGAAATGTGTGCTGGCTTTACTTTCTAGCATGACCTGACACAGGGTACCTGGTAACAAAGGGTTTGATCATGGTGATGCCAACCAAAAAGAACATGAGCATGGAGAAGGCCATCATTGCGAAGCCCAGCAGGATGGCTCTGTCCTCCCCAACACTCGACACCGGCATCTGGGGCCGAGCTCTGTGCCCTCCATGCCCATCCAGTCCTCTGCTCGACTCGTGTTCCTGCAGTGCTGCAGTGTTCAGGAACTCCCTGCATCTCTCAAACATACGCACCCACAAACACAGTATAAACACATGCATAACCATGAGGAGGGAACAGAATCAGTCAAACAATTCTTTATATCAGGTTTTTTGATTTTAGAATGTAATATTCGTGTTAGTCAACTCACACCTGTCAACAGGGAATTTGGGTGAGTGCAAAGTTTTTTCAGCACACTGTATAATCATACAAACCTATATCTCCCAAGACTTTAAGCCTGAATGTGAAATTTTAACTTCCCATCGCCAGTGTTTTCCCTTCTTAATGAACTCCTGACTGTGCTGTTAAAGACTTGCTGTCTGTCGCAGTCGATTGTCCTCTCTTACCGTGTCTGCCTCCTGCGAGCACCCTGCAGGTTGATGTTAATGGGGATGCTGAACGACCTCTGGGGAGAAGTTGTGCTCAAGAACATGACTTGCGATTGCAGCTACTTCCTATTGCTCAGACCAACAAACAAGCTCCTCTCAATTGAAAGGTAAATATCTTTCTATCACAACTCACAGATCATCTTGCATCTTCAGTGCTGCACAGTGAATGGCTGAGTTGGCAAGGCTGCGATTTATTCACCGGGGAAATCCCCGTTTGTTTACCAAAGCTCAAAGGTGAGTGCAACACCACCTTCTTCCCCTCATGTGTGTTTCTACGGAAACCACCACAGGTGAGGCAGGTAGGATGCTAATGGCCTCTCAGTGGGGCTGTGAGTCTCAGCTGCGTCATGCGGCAGTTTGTCATGGAAAAGCTTTGTTCATAGTGTGAATAGAACAGTTGCATTGAAGTCAACTTGAAGGACAAGCAGGGCAGGACAGGAAGGAGGTGTTGAGTGTGAGTCAAATGTCAAATCAGTCATCTTGACACATTTACACATGTATACAGAAGAGATACTAACCCGACCCAGTGTGTGCTGCAGCATTTCATTCCTGCATTAGGCTGCTGAGCATGAAAATCTTCCCTTCGGTGAGTTAGTTTATTTGTGTTATTCAAACTCCTTATACTATTCATGGTTTGCTGAAAAAAAACATGTTGTGGCATTAAACTGGCAACAGTTGTTTTTAATATAACAAAAAGCCCCGTGGTAGGAATTTCACTGCAGCTTGGATTTAGAGCCCCATGATGTTCAGCGAAACCCAAAGTGTGTCAAACTGAATTTATTCACTACTGAATACATAAGATTGTTACTCAGAAAATGCTCTTTTATTTCAAAGCCTGATGATAATTTGGGGAAATGTGATCATGACTCATCTACACCATATATCCATCACCGGTTTTACTTTATAACTGTTATTTACACTCACAGGCACTTTATTAGGTTCACAAGACACCTAATAAAGTGGCAGCTGCTGTGGTCTTCTGCTGCTGTAGCCCTTCTGCTTTAAGATCCGATGTGCATTCAGAGGTGGTCCTCTGCATACCTTGGTTGTAATGAGTGGTTATTTGAGTTACTGTTGTTGACTTTCTGTTATTTCAAACTAGTCTGGCCATTATCCTCTGACCTGTGGCATTAACTAGGTATTTTCACTGTGTGTGTGTGTGATAAGCATTTTTGAAATACAGCCTGTCTGGCCCAAACAATCATGCAACATTCAAAGTCACTTAAAGCTGCAGCGCATAACTTTTGGGGACTTAACCTTGTACGCTGTCTGTGACTAAGGGAGCACTTGTGTGTATACACTGGCAGCGCAGGGTCGGGCAGGGACAAGAAGCATTTATCTTGTCAAACTGATGAACGACTGGGTTTTTTTGAGCAGCCGAATCCACTTCTAAATCCTTTGTGTCATTCTGTGGCCCGTGTGCAGCTTGTCTCACGCGAGATCTTAACACCATTATGTTGAAAAATGCAGAGAAAGTTCGTGGAGCTGATAGGGTTATCAGCATAGTTTGAATTCATTTGACAGTGGTTGGAATGTTACAGACAACCGTTGAACATGTTTACGTGTCTAAATTCATCGAGTTGCTACCATGTGATTGGCTGATTAGATATTTGCTCTGACAAGCAGTTGAACTGGTGTACCTAATAAAGTGGCTAGTGTGTTTGAGTTGAGTCTCTCAGGGCGACGATACTCGGTGGCAGAGCAAGTTGTCTTTCAACACGCTCCACTAATGTCCCCGGACAAGTCACTTAACCCCAAATTGCTGCTGATGGCTGTGCTGTGTGTGCACAGCGTGTGATTTAGTGTAAAAGATTTGTGATGGGGGGGGGGGGGGGGGGCGCTTTACAAAGCTGGGGGGGGGGGGGGTCGCTTTACAAAGCTGTGCTGGATGAATGTGTGAGTAAAGGTGTGAATGGCAAAAAGTAATCAAGACTAGAAAAGCACTAAATAAATACATGCTGTGCTGAGTAAAAACAGTAAAGTTGTTCATATCAGTAATCTTTACAGGGAAGACTGGCACATTTCATCATAGCTGTAGCAGAGTCAACAGCTTGTGATGAAACTGAAGAAAACAAGATTAAAAATGTATGAAGGTTGGTGCACCTTACCAGCACCTGGTAATGTGAGACAGTGTCTTGTCTGTGCTGAGTGTGGGCTGCTGTACTGTGGATATGACTCAGACAGAATCAACTTTTAAGATAAATATCCAGCTGGAAATGAACGACCGTGAGCATTTAAGCTGGACTGTACTGTCTCTGCCGCTTCATTGATGAGTTCTGTCCTGTGTGTCAGGTCCCACTCCTGCTCAGACTCTTCTATTGGAGAATCTTTACATGATCTTTGTTTACTATCTGTGTGAAGTGCTGAAATGGCCTTGTACAGTGGTGTGACAAATTCCTCCAATTATCCTGGCCGGCAGTTGTAATTGGAAACACTGTGCTGCTGCTTATCTGATTATGCTTCTGGACAACATTTCTGAACATGTGCAGACAGAGTTTCGTGTATAAAAGGCTGCAACCAACTGAACACCATGGATAATAACCAAAAGAGGAATCTGACTTTTTTCACCATTGGACTGATATTCATGTTGAGTGGGATCGAGTATGGTAGGTTCATTATATCAGCTTTATAGCTTTGAAGATGAGATAATGATGTTATTAGATCAATCTGGAATGCAAATCTGCTTGGGTGTCAACTCGTATCACAGAGGATATAACATCTGAAATAATTCAAATATCTTTTCTGTGGGTGAATGAAACTTGTAATTGTCGCCTTTTTCTTTCATGCTCATCATCTGCCATTCATCTCTGATGCCATTCATCTCTGATGGTCTCAGCTGTCATTTTGCCTACAATATGGAGATATCTGCAGCTTTTGGAGGCCCCACCTTACTTCCTGGGTCTGGGACTGTCTGCGTTCAGCTTAAGTGGGCTGCTCACAGGCCCAATTTTTGGGTTCTGGTCAGACCGGTGCAAAACTACAAAGTCCATCATACTTTTTTCCAATCTTTTTGAGATTGCTGGTGAGTGGTTATACAAGAAGACAAATCATCTGATAAAGATTAAGAGAAAGACTTTTGTGAAACTCTGTGACATACAGTGTTACACCATATTTGGACTTTGTTCGAGTTATTATTATTCAGTAGTTGAATGTGAATTTCATCTACTGTAGATGAATATAAAGTTGATAACTCAGACTTAATACATAAATTATAATCAAGTAAGTGCTAAATAATAACAGGGTATTTAACATTTACCATGTCTTAGGTCATTCTCTTCATTTAGCAGCTTATAAATTGGCTTTTTTCCCCCCACTGTCCGCACAGTCAGTGCATAATGGAAGTAACCCAGCATAAATTATAGACTGCTCTGGCAATGCATTATAGGAATAATGCTAAACACAGGTGATAAAACTTAGGTGACAATTAAGAGTTTACTTGTGTCAATGCTTGCTCATAATTTTACCAAGAAAAACAGTAATTTTTGTATTTCGGTAATACAAATACAAATTTTAATTAGCACCGATACTGGAGTAGAATAGTATATTTTAACTGTATTTGCACAAGCACAACAGAATTATGACTGTAGCCTCTGAAACTTGATGCTATAAAAACACAAACCTTTGTGTTGACTGTACTCTCCATAAGCATGTGTACACAACACAGTGTATACTAACATGTGCTGAGCACAAAGCTGAAGCTGATCTTATTACTTTTAAGACTAAAGTACTGAATGAACTTCCATATTCAGCCTACAACTACATTAAAAATGGAGTGGTTCATGAATTAATGCTGTGTAGAGTTTTGAAATACCTGAACAAATGTCATGACAATCCACGTAGTCCAAGGGCATTTTGGTGCTGGACGGGAAAAAGAAAAAAAAACAAAAACAGAAAATAGTAGGCTTCTTCACTTCAGAACTGAAGGTCTCTTCACGACAACTAACTACTGAAGATACTAGTGATTATCTGTCAGGGTCAGATCATGAGGGCCTGGTCAAATTTACTGCAGCATTTTTGGCTGCTCTCAACATATGGTGCTAAAGATAATTTTTGAAACCACGTTCAAGTCAAGCACATGTAAAATAATGTTTTTTGTTTTGTTTTTCTTTTTGGTGTGTCCCCAGGTAACTTCATGTATTTTATTGGATACTCCAAATGGCTGTTGTTAAGCAGTCGGCTTGTAGCAGGTCACACACACACGCACACACGCATGAAACCACTTCAAACGTGTCAACAGTTCATAGAGCCTACGTGCCTTTGGTATTTAAACATGACACACAGGGTTGCTGTTTTCCTCTCAGGTGTCGGTGCTGGAGCAGGTTCTTCCATCTTTGGTTTCTTGACTCAGAGCACTCGACCAGAAGAGCGTGCTGGTGTCTTTGCTGCCATCATGGCCTGTCGACAAGCAGGCCTCCTTATTGGTCAGTCTCCACCTTCTTTGACTTACCTCAGGGGGGAGGTGTCATTTCACTTCATTCCCACTTTGAGAAATACAGGATTTTGTGATGACTTTTTTTTTGATGTGCAGTTTCAACTATGAAACGGTAACATTCAGTGAAGTCACTTGTCCTCGGTTTTTATTCCATTTCCTTTTAAAAAGGCTTCATCCTGTCTCTCCAGGGCCAGCGTTCAACTTGTTCCTGCGATTGTGTGATTTCAAACTGGGGCCCTTTGTTGTGAACAAGTATACATCTCCTGGGGTAACAACGTCCAGATAATCAGTAATCTAAGGTTCTCCAAAAGCCTCATTAATACCAAAACAATTTTCCTATACAGTCTCTCCGCACTCCGCACCCCTCCTGATCTATTTCCATCTCTTTAGTCTTTCAACATAACACCTGTGCCTGTGTTGCTGGTAGCTCTTTTCCACCCACTTTTTCCACATAATTTGATACTGCATGTCTCCCTTGATTTCACTGAACCATTATACCATATTTTTAAATATGCTCGATATTTCAGATACTTTAACTCTCCTTTTAGTTTTTCTAGGATTTTGACATTTTTGATATTTTAAGAATATTCTCAGACATTCTTGTTCTTCTCCGCACTCTCAGATTTTCATGTGTCTGTTGTGGGTGCTGCTCCAGTTTGTCGTTCTGGTTATGTATTGGGACGTACCACCCATCAGCTCAGAGGGTGGAGCCCTGATGCTGGAGATGACACAGGAGCAAAACAATGATGAGGAGGAGGCGCCACTGATGCAGTCTAACGAGGAGTCGCCGCACACCTACAGAGCTGTCGACTCCAGCCAGCAGGAGACCTCCGCCCCGTCTGAGACGGAGCCCACCCATGGTGCCACAACTGTCTCAAACCCCTTCAAAAACTTCAGTGCCAGCAGAGGTTAGAGAGCAACTGGGATACTGTTGGTCTGTCCTCAGCAATGACTGTCTCACTGTGCTGTTTGCAAGGTTCAAGGAGGAAGCGCTCCAACGATTGTTGACTCACAAACACACACACATGCAGAGAGACAGAGAGAGAGAGAGAGAGAGAGAGAGAGTGAGACGGGGAGAGAAAGTACAGAAGACGTTAATCAGTAGTGGCACACACAATCTCTGCTCACATTCCATATAAACTTGCTATGTCACTAATCCAATAGGACACCTGGCACATAAATATACACACACACATACATGTGCTGATGTAAACCGGACACATTCACAGAAATCCAATCAATACACATGCCGAACAGAATTTGTCAGAGTGGTCTGAAGAATGGCATGTGTGTGAACGTGTCAAACCCTCATATTGATTCTCTCTCTCTTTGAGGACGTGGCATAGGGATGGATAGCAGACTTCCTTCTTTATTGATGGCCTTGCTGTGTTTGACTTGAGGATGAAATGTAGACAGAATTGGTGATGTGGCCAACATCCTTCTTATCAATTCCGTTTAGTTTTAGAGAAATTTTACACCAGAAACTCTTGACAAAAGTGGGAGGATATGTTCAGCTACTGTGCAAGTTCCTGTCAGCCGTCACAGTGTGTCTGACATCCTTTGATGTGAATTATTGATCTTTGCTCACTTTCATGTATCAGTGAGGAACCTTTGAAACTTGAGCAAATCTTTTGGGTTTTTTTTTCCATATGTTTTTACACAGCACACGCAAATACATGTGTATGAAAAGAATAATCCAAATAGTAACTCATGCAAATAATAGTGCGAACACTAAACAAAGAGAAGTGAAAGATAAATGCCAGATCAAACATTGTATTATCAAGCTATTCCTTCAGCCATCTGGCACAGGCACCCAAATTTAGCAGCAAGCACATCTTCGTTTTCCTCCTTTCTGATTTCCTCCTTTCTGAATTCTGGTTAGAATTAAGGCACTAGTTATTATGCTTAAGGTTAGACTAAGTTAGAGTAAGTCTCCAGGAAATAAATGTAAATCAATGTAATTTCCTCTGAAGTCATGGAAACCTGTGTGTGTGTTTTGTGTAGTTTTTCGGGTGTTATGTTTTGAACATAGGAGAAAACAGAACTCGTTCTTATCTCCTGAAAAAGGATTAACATGACTAACTAGCCAGGATTCATTGCACCTGCCTCCTTGTAGGGTGGAAGTTTTCTTTTAAACTGTTCCATCTTGACATAACTTGCCTTACACCCTGAACCCAAAACTTCAATTTAACAATCTCTGTTGAGCTTGTTTCATGACTTGCTCTTTAGTTTCCCTGGTCTGCAGTATATCTCTTGGTCTTTCACTCTGCAGAGTTCCTGCGAGAGGAGGTGGTTGTTCTCCTCACAGCTCAGTTCATCACTCTCTTCAATCAGACAGCGCTGGAGGTGAGAGCAGTTACCGTTGAGTTCCATCAGCCTGAGCGTCCCTAACATTTCACACAATGTCACACTATTTCACTCAGGGTTATACCCGCACTGGATCCAGCTGAGCCGTACATGGGGAAACCTGCAGTGTGACTACTGATAATAATAAGTAAACGAAGCTGATGTAACAAGGGAAGAGAATCTTTCTCTGTCTATCATTAAACTTTGCTAACTGGATAGTCACACAGTGCAGACAATGATATATTATCATTTGGTGGAAACTTCAAAAGTTCTTGTTTCAGCTTTAATACAAATCTTCTGCTTAAATGAACCACTTTATCTAACTGACTGACCCTATGAGCATCTTTCTGAAAATCCCCAGACCATGGTGACTCCCCTGACGCAGCGCTACTTCAGCTTCGGTGAGCTGGGCAACAGCCTGATGTACAGCCTCTGTGGGGTGGAGGTCATCCTGGGCTTCTTCTTTGTGCGCTGGCTGAGCAGCAAGGTGGCAGACCGCGTCGTGCTGGCCGTGGGCCTGGTCATCTGCTGCACTGCCTGTGTCTGGTCCCTCATCTTCCTCTGCAACCCCCGAGGTGGCAACCTGTGCACACTAATGCGACACATGCAAAGGCATAGATTTGTCTGCACTGGATTATCTGCCAGAAGTCCTTCTTGTGTAACTTCTGTTGCTGTGCAGAGCACAGCGGAGTCATATTGTGTTACACACTGGCTGAATTGAAGGTGCTCTGTAAATGATATTGTTCATGCTCTGGCAGGACAGAAGTATCCTACACACTGGATCCTGTTTGTTCATGTTGGCCTGCTTCTATTGCAGCTCATCACATCTATCACTCTGATTACAAGTAACAGGTGCCGGAGCTGGGGAGTGCCTGAGTAGGCTACACATAAAAGGATTACAGTAATCTTATTAGCCAAAGATGCTGTTTGTTAAAGCATGTCCCCCATTTGTTACACTCAAAACAACCAGCCAGAGAGACAATTGCTATGTGGATGATACCTGAAGATATTTTATTAATATTGCTTAAAAAATGCATTTTTGATTGTTGGATTATAGACATCCAACAGTTTGAGTGGGAATGAATTCACACAAACATGTGCATGATGCGGAGCAGCAAAGAGGAAAAAAAAAGTAGTGGCTGCCAGCTTGGCTGTGGTTTTGGTTTCAGTTAGAGCCATCTCTGGTGGTGCCAACCCATTTTTCTGGAAGGAACTTTAAAAAGCAATAGAGGGATGGATGGGATGGGATGGGACGGATAATGGTCTATTGCACAATTTTTTTCAATATCACAACATATCAGAAATAACAAGCAATAAAATATTTTAATTCATTAGCGATGAGCTCTATGAGATATATTCAATTTTGGTATGTGAGAGTTAGTGTTAAATTACACCCATTAATGATAAATTATATTAAATATGTAATTGTATACTGTATGTTATATCATTTGTGGGAAAGATTATTTTAATTTGGTAAAATCGTTTTGCTATTGTTACATCCCTGCCAGGTGGTTATGGATGGGAGCTGACGGCCTTTATCATCGCAGTGTTCCTGCAGCTGCTGGGGCTTCCCTTTGTGGCTGTGTCTCAGGTGTCTCTCTTCTCCAAAGTCACCTCAGAGAGAACACAAGGTTTGCTTATTTTACACTGGATTCGATAAATATATTAACACTTGGAAACAAGAGATTGCTGCTATAAATGAAAGAAATACTTGTAAATATTTAAATCCTTGTGCATGTTTCACCGGAAGGATTCAGCCAGGGTGTCAGACGCTCAGTTGGAGGCCTAGCCACCATCTTGGGTCCATTGTGGGCTGGAGGACTGATCAACAATTTATACATAATGCTGGGCATGATGCTGGCTCTCCTCCTGATGATCACAGTGAGTGGAACACAGGTCGTCTCAATGATGAAGAGCATGGGCCGGGCAACAAACCAAGTTCATACATACTCATTCTTGTGGTTCTGTTGTATGTGTGTGGGTACCAGCTGACTTATTTCTGTCTCTACCACTCCTCCATCTTTCCATTTCTCTCCCCTTCCTCTTTTTTTTGAGTCTGGTTCTGTCAGAGATTTCTTCCTGTTAAAAGGGACATTTTTCCTCTCCACTGATGCCTCGCGTTTGCTCATTGTGTGAACTGTTGGGATTCTCTTCTCTCCCTAATGGTAAAGTTTCTGCCTGACTACTGTATGTACAGTGCCTTTAGATGATGTATGTCGTGATTTGGCACTATACAAATAAAACTGTACTGAATGTTACAGCAGCTCAAATGAGATTATTGATGCTTAATGGTCCAGTGTGTAAGACTTAGTGGCATCTAATGGTGAGACTGCAGACTGTAACCATACCTCTCCCTTTCCCCAAGCATGTCACAGAACTGCAGTGGCCTTTACCAACCGGAAAGGATGTCATCTTTTTTATTTGCATAGTAAGCTGTCACCTCTGTGAGCTGCAGTTTGTCTGTTTGGGCTGCTCAAAAAGCATGACTGTGCAAGAACGCTGCCTGTGTAAAACAAGGCTCTTCCTAAAACACATAAGGGAATGAACAACAGCAAACATTTTTTTTTTTATTTTAAAGCTCAAATATGTGGATCCCTGCCTCAATTTTATTACTGTCAAAGAGCTAGGAACGGACAACAATAATTGCTTTAACCCATATGGAAATATTCAGAGCTATGGATTAAATGCACTGTGAAAAAAATGTAGCTATGTGGGATGACTGTCAGTGGAAGCCTTGACTCAGCATGTCTTTGCATGCGCTTGTTACTTGGTGCCCTCTATTCTTTAAAGATACATCACACTGTAAATCTTTTGCAGGTTATGGCAGTGCTGTCCTACGAGCGCCTGGTTGAGCCGAGGACAGTGCAGAGTGCCCACAGCTCTGACAGTGGAGGATAGACCTGCAGTCTCTCTGATGAGCAGGTTGGACAGAAGAAATGTCCTTCACATCTGAGAGTAAAAAACACAAACCTTCAGATAATATGCTTCTCTTCAGAAACTGTGACAGAGGTGATCACACACACTGCTGTTAAAAAACAAAAATTCATATATTTTTTTTCCGCACTGTAGAATCTCTCTTATCATACAGGATCTACTTTGTATGCGTATCACTGTCAAAGTATTTCTTATATTTCACACAAGGGGGCACCATTGCTCTCATATTGAATATTCTGTTCTACAATGGAAGATGAAAGGCATTATTTTTGAACTGAACTATTTATATTCACTCGATGAAAAGATAAGTGAGCAGATATTTACCTTGTGACCCACATACCAAAATTTAAATTTCTTGCCCCAAATCTGCTTGAAAAAATAAAATAAAGTAATAAAAGTGATGACATTGAGTGCAGAAGCGAGACTGTCAGCATCTGAGCAGCTTCTCGTCAGTGAAGCTGCTACAAGAAGAGAGTCAAATAACGTGAAGCTTTAAATATTTCCACTTTTTTATTTTGGGCAAGTTTATTGTTAAATCAGAATCTAATCCTCCATAATTTATGTGCAAATGAGAAGCTCTTGAATAAAAGAATTTGGGGGAAAAAAAACTGTTGATTTGCAGTCTTTATCTTTTACTTTCAGGGAGGAGGTTTTGCATTTCAATTGCTTGTATTCATAATTAAAAACATGGCAAGGTGTAAGTAGTGTGTAGTCAGCTGTTCTCGCTTACATTCTCCTCTAGGATGTGCTATATCCTGCACATCAGCATCTAAGAGGAAAATGCTATAACCACCATCAAGGCAATGTAGATTCACTTTCTACCACTGAACATGGGTTTGGCTAATCTTTGTTTTTGCATAATTATAATATAAATATATAATATTGCAGATAAGACTCAGTAACCTTTCCAGTTTTCTACACTCAACATGTGATATTTGGCTTTTCCATAGGATTTTTGCCTGAAATGGAAATTCTAATCTCAGTGATTCGAGGGCATAATATATATGAGTACTTTCATACCCTGATCAGCATATTCAGGTGGCTACTTGACATTTTAAGGTGGATAACAGAGTGCGTAAAATCAGGTCAACAAAGAATTTACTCTCTTTGAAGTAGTGAGCCTTTTCAGCATGATTCCTGTGGCTTTTTTTTTTTGTTTGTTGTTTTAAAGAAACTCACATACAGCAACAAACAACTCTTTCTAAAATGTCAATTTTAAGCCTCAGTTCTTCTCTATAACATTATTAAAGCATCAGTTGATAAAGAATGTAACTTTTTCAAAGTATGACGGATATGATTAGCTGAAAAGTTGTCTTTTAACAGAATTAAAGTTGAATTCAAGCTCACTTCTGCAGACTTGGTTGCTAAAGTCTTATTCATCTGCTATGACCTGCAGCATACATATAGAATATGCAATTAAAATTATGCCCATTACCTCGACACTTGTATTATATACTTTTTTTATATATGTAAAGAGCATTAGAAAAGGATTGGAAAAAGACGGGGGCATAACAATTTCACTGCAACATTTTCCAACTTGAATGATCAACTCAGGTGTTATTGATGCTTAGGTCAGAGAGTCTGTGTCAGGAGAGCTGTGTATGGTTTGGCATGAACAGATTTGATGACAGATAATTCAGAGCCCATCAACTATTATCAGATTCCCAGTTCAAAGGTTGTTAAATCCCGATTGTTTTTGTGACATTATACTTTCTTACTGAGCCCTTTGAATCATTACAGCCAGCACAGAAAAACCTATGGAAATGTGCTATAAGAAATAACGAAAACTGTACAGATGGAACACCGTAAGAGTAATAATGGTTGTCAAAAATGCTTTAGGACATCCAAGCGTCTGCATTAATTCTGTGTTATTATATAAGAATTAAAAGCCTTTGAAAGGCACCAGAATATGAGACAAACCCCGTCTGCTCTATTGTGATGCTGCTTTCATACACAGTCAGGATCAGTGCAGTCAACTATGTTCCAACTGTGTAACAGCCAGCAGTGGCACACAACTCTCTGAGGACAGAAATAGAAAAGTCACAGGCTTTGGGCATCTGTGTAAAATATACAAAGGTGGACACAGACGTGCGTGTTATGACATTTTAACATTACACAGAATAACCATTTGATGCGGCCATCGAATATTTTTGTGATCAGCAGATGGAATGATGGTCACAATGGAGACGGTTTGTGAGGAGGACACTGAGAAGCCAAAGATAAAGTGATGTTATGTAATTGTGAAAACCCTACTTATTTGGGTGGAGCTGTATAGTGGAAGTCTCCACATGCTGTATTACTACAGGGTTTTAAATGGCTTCCTATACTAACTGTTTTCATCCCATGTTGATGAAATGTAACTTGACTGCAGTTATGTTAATGGACTCTAAAAATATCTCGGTCGCTGTGACATTATTTAGTATTTTCAGTATGTACAGGTCTTATCCTTGTTGTGAGGTACAGATACTCAATGGTTTATCTTTGTGCACCTCATGACCCCGAGCGACACATTTTTATGTTCTTTTTTTTGAAATGATGACACATTTCCTATGATTGAAATGAGACACTGATCGCAGTATAATGGAATTTTTCTGATGTAATGCATTTTCAAAAAGCACAGTACCATTAGATGTCTTTAATTTCAAAAGTACCTTTTTATCTCAATAACGGGGATGTGATTTCGGAGGGAGTCTATCCTGCTGTAGCATGTATTAGGATGCTAGGCTGTCATGTCACTTCTCCACAGGAATTTACAACTAGTTTAGTGCTACAAGTGTTGCCAGATCTCACAAGAGAAAACTTCACCATTTTTTATTTAGCATTATAAAACAGATAGGATATGAACATTTCCAAATCTATTTCAGACTATTGTACCAAGTGCATTATTTACACTGTAAAACTCTGATAATTAATCTTTGCACACACGCCTACATATCATCCTGAATCCACAAAATATATTATTGCTTTTCATGTGCAAATCCTCCTTTTTCTTTGTATGTCAGTTCAGGCTATCATGCACGTTCTCAACTGGGAGAAATTCAATCTACTCTTCCTCTGATTGTCTGGTTCTCACTGCCATCAGGATCAGAACCAATCAGAACTCTGCTGTCACCTGTGTGTATTGGGAAAGGGAGGGGTGGAGGGAGGGAGGGAGGGAGGGAGGGAACAGGGCTGTGGACGGATCCTGCAAATATTTGCTTGACGACTCATGGAGCTGGGATCAAGCCCAGATATGCAACTACACTTTAGCAACAATCCCAATAAACACTGCAACCACTGACTACCAATATTTGTAACCGACTTTACTGAAGAACAGGCCCAAAGTTGCTTATAATAAGCAGACTTGGCAACTATGATTGCTACTAGCAAGTCCTCCTCGTCAGGGCCCTTTTACGTGTCTCAGCTCGATGTCTTGCCTTGTCATTTTGTTTATATTTGATGCAGCTCAGCTCTGTGGATTGCACTAAGTTGTGGACTGCACTTATTCCATATGAGTCAAACAGACAGAGTACATCTTTCATAATGAAGATGTCAAATTGTACTTTTATTTATTTATTTATTTTTCAGTTGAACACAGTTTTATTTTTTTGTTGGGTGTTTGGAAAAGGCTGTTGACCCACTGACTACCAATATTTGTAACCGACTTTACTGAAGAACAGGCCCAAAGTTGCTTATAATAAGCAGACTTGGCAACTATGATTGCTACTAGCAAGTCCTCCTCGTCAGGGCCCTTTTACGTGTCTCAGCTCGATGTCTTGCCTTGTCATTTTGTTTATATTTGATGCAGCTCAGCTCTGTGGATTGCACTAAGTTGTGGTTTATTTGATTTATTTATTTTTCAGTTGAACACAGTTTTATTTTTTTGTTGGGTGTTTGGAAAAGGCTGTTGACGCACTACAGCCACATTTAGATCTCCAAATAAAATGATCCACCAATCACCAAAGAGATTTTGCACATAATAAAACAAAGGGTGCATTTTTTTCTTTTTCATATAAGGCTTAAAACAATCTCCTCAAACATACAGTCCATGCAGTATCAGGTTAATCCGCTCCATCCACCTTTTTATCTGAAGAAAATTCACCAGTGGCTTTTTTCTTTTTTTTTTTTTTTGTGCTTAAAAGGCAAAATGACAAAGATAAACGTAATTGGTTACAAAGAAAATGACAGGAATTGATCTATAACAGTTAAGCTAGTGGCAGCACAGGAGCAGAGAGTGGCTCCACTCTTCCTGATGGTATTAGCTGGACTGAAGATGGCTGTTAATGGGTTCTAGATGATAGATGAGTTATTGTTTGGAAACAAATTTGAAGTCGGAGTGGGGTGAAATCAGGCCAACGATATGCTATATTCATTCCATGATTAACTTTTCCCCCTTTACTCCCATTTATATTTTGTGCAGAAAGATTTGTCCTGACAAATCATTTATTAGGAGATTTAATTTCACCGGAATATATTTATTCAGTATGCGGTTGTGTCTCCTTGGAGAGGGGGGATATTCATTGTAAAGAAATTTCTTAAATAGACGACAATGGTTGGTCTCCTGCCAGCCTGGTTAAAGATTTACAGTTTCACCGCCGTTGTTGCTGACTTAAGGCTCTGACTTCTGGATGTCATTGCGAGGGTGTGGCTCCAATCCAGTGTGTGTGTGTTGATAGGTGGGTGTTTGGGAGGGAATTTAAGGAATTGCTTGTCTTTCTCATTCAATGGGAGATAAATTTGCGACCAATTATGAGAAAGTTTTCTAATTTGTGGTATTATGTGTGTCAGCAGACATAATTGGATGAGAATGTGAATCTACACCTTGTGGCAGTATGAGGACGGGCGACTAATGAGCTGACAGGGGAGTGGGGGGGTGGAGAAGAGAGAAGAGGGGACAGAATGTGCTGATGGCTTGGTATTGATGAATGCAAAACACGTTTCTTCATGTCCCCACTGCCTTATATTCAAAAACCGAAGTAACTGGTGGGTTGGAAATAGATGTGATTTATCACATGTAATACCAGAGCTCAGGGGGTTTGTCTAGTATGGAGGCTACAGTTGCTCAGGCAGCTTCCCTCTGCATTAGCTCCTATCACTGTGTGTATGCACTGCTGGCATTGCCTCAGATATATTGAATCAATTGCCTCCTCCTACACCAACCATCCACCCCCATAGTCATATATGAACCTTAGTAAAATAAATGCCTCTGGGACAACCACAAGCACCGAGTTTGAGGCAGCTTCTCCCATTTATTGGAGCTTGTTGTATTAACAATGGAAATATATTCAGATAATTATCAGGCTCATTAAGGTATGCCGTTTGCTTATGAAACTATGGAGCTGCTTTGTGATGAGAGAGGGATTTTTTTTTTTCAGTCACAGCACCACAGAGCCTCTGAGCTAACAGTAAATTTGCTCATCAACCAGTTTTGTTCCAGTGAGAGGTAGAAATTATCCAATATTTCACGGTCTGGCCCCTTTGAAGGTGGCATTGCTCAGCAAAGCTCAATGTGTTATGGAGTCAGAATGAAAAGTGTTTAGACTAACACCTTGCCTGTTCTGCCTCCTGCATGAAAAACAATATGAGGGGGAAAAAAGGGACTCTTTTTGTTTGCAGTATATGACTAACTGAAGTACACAAATCAAGTAAACAACCAAGCCTCATAGATCCTTTCACCTTCATTTGTCCTCCCCTGGCAGTAAAAAGCCAGTCATGCTTGTTGTGTGATGGCATTAAGGTCAAAGTTTATCTGCACTTGGACCTGTGGGAAACCAGTGATCTCATTTACACCATGTGAAAGGAATATTATAAAATGATGAGAACTTCATAGGAGGTCAGTCGAGAATCAATACTAAATCCTATCTCATTTACAATCCTGCTGAGCGGAGAGGCTCCAAGAGAGGCTTAGCTGCTTAAGCAAGACAGCATTTGACGATTTGCTTTAATGTGTGTCTAATGACACGCAAGTGCTTGAAGATGATGTTTTTTTATTGTCTGTTTGCTCTTTATTACTGTTTTGCTGTCAGCAAATGTACTATAAATACACTGATGGATGATAAAGGTTTGACCAAACCACACACACACACACACACAGACAAATGATCAAGGAAAGTAGTGACTTAGAGGCAATATGAAATTGAAATCAGTTCATCAAATTTTATATGTTATATCTCCTGGCAGACTGATGTTGTGTCCTCCGCTGTTTTTAAGGAGATTTGGCTGCTTCAGTTTGCTTACACACATCTTCAGATCAAGAATTAAGCTTCTCATTATACATATCACTTTGAGGACTAACCTTTTTGCACACTCATCTCATTTCATTATGACTCTGACCGCTGATGGATGCAAGACTCAATGAGGGGCGTTGTGTGCAATCGATTTTAAGGTGAATTCCAGCAGGCAGCTGCAAAAGGAACTCTAAAACTTTATCTCGCTCTCTCCAAAATCAAGGAATTTAACCTCTGATTTGATATGTTCCTTAGCCAATTAAGCTGTGAGATTTGTTTGAAGTTGCAGATTGAAAGGGGTGCTCACCGGTTTTCACGCCCAGACAGCGGAGGGGGACCACAGGGATCCAGGTTCCCAGAGCTTGCATGTGTAATCCGGTCTAACATGCATGCAAATCTCATCTGTGCCCGCATACAATGGCCTGTCTGTGTGGAGGAAGAGGAGGGAGGAGGGGGGAGGGGGGGGGGCTGTAAGTGTGTGTCCTCTTTGCCAGAGCATATGCCGTGATAGGTCTGTGGAGACTGAGCACAGACACACAAAGGTTCACAGACTAGTCAAAGTCTTTTATCAGCGTTGATATTTAAACATCTGCATAATTAATCCAATATCTGTGAAGCTCTCTGAGGAGAGTAAAAACACTGAATTTGCCTGTGGTAAAGAGAACATTGCAAATTCCTGACACGGCTCTGAGTGCACCACTTCTTCTCCGTGGTGTAAAAACAAAAGTTGGCAACCCACATCCCAGGGGAAATTAAAAATCTTTGTCTCATCCAGCCAATTAAATGAAATACACTTTTTTGTACATGGCTGGACCAGGCCCCTGGAATCTATTTATGACTGTGTTGTGGTTCCCTCTTTTACTTCGCTGCCCACCACAGAGAACCTCCCTCCACTTCTGGGCTGTAGGGCTGGAGGTGTTTTTTTTCCCCTCCCAAAGAACTTACTTTCCATCTGTCTTGATCATATACATTTATAGGATTAGACTAAATTCTAAATTCTGTTCAGAAAAGACTCAGGTCTTTGATGTGAAACATCGGATTAGATAGTCAGGGAGCCTTTGTGTGCGTCTTCTCCAGTCTGCCAGTAGCTTTCTCCAGCATATAGTGTGGAAGGCTGATTCTGTATGCATGCCACGCCTTGAATTTTATTACAATTCGATAACTTTATTTGTGCCTGTGTCTTTGTTCTCCCAGTCTAGCACCTCTATACTATTGGGACCCCACTGAGCGGGCCATAGCTCAGCAGGGGGCCTTCACTACAATTTGCCTTCGTTTGTCACCATTTGTTCATCCTGACAAACAAAATGTTGGCCCTTGGTCCCTTCCTCAGCTGCTCCTCTCTTCTCATGGTCCTACTTTTCTTTCTTGTATCTTTCTTTTTTTTTTTCTTTCGTCTGAATAATTTGACACTGCTTGCTTGCAGGGGTGGACATGTGCTTAATAAAATAGTTTCCTCTGTCTTAATTGCCTCATTTCATCTGACATTAATAATGTTGCATGTTGCTGTTACATTATTGATGGTGTGTTTGTCTTGGTGTATGAGATGTTAAATAAAAGATAAACTGGAGTTGGGGACTGTTTTGAGTCCATTTATCTGCAAGTTTCTTTTCTGCCGCCTCTTTTCTGTGTACTCTTGATGCAGTCGGACGTCTCCTCTAGCTCCAGTCTCTTTCTACTTAAACATCTCTGTTACAGGCCCTTGAATTTTGAGATAAATGTGAAATGCCCTTTAAAATCAGTTTTACAGTGAACTCTAGCTGGACTTCCACAAGAGGCCAGCTGGGCTGAGCACTGATGAACAAGGTCAAGATGTTTCAGACAGATAGGAGCTTCTGTAGGCATGGAAACCATTTCTGCTGCCAGAGAGCTGATGATGACGATTTCCAACCTCATATCTATTTCTTGCATCTCAGCTGGTGTACCAGGGAAACTAAAACATGTTAGGTCGGGCCCCAGCTCCATAAAAACACAGGAAGGTCAGGCTGTTAAAAAGCTTTCTTGGGCTTCCTGGGAGAGTAGAGTCTCAGTTTGGATTGCCTGCAAATGGACAGGCAGTAAACGTAAGGTAACTTTATGGTGTTTAACAACAAGGAGTAAGTCCAGTCATGGATTTGGTTTTGCCCTCTTCCACATCTCTTTGCTGTTCCCTCGCTGGCTGGTTCTCTGGTCAATGAGGCCACAGTGACAAATAAGTTGGCAAAGATTTACATGAAAGTTTCTTTGACACCGAAACCCAGGCTGCTTCCTATGAGGGACGAAGAACAGATGTCTGGTTTAAAGCCGCAGAATTTCTCTTGGGCTGCAAAATTTTGTCTTGTTTGAAGTGAGCCCCTGAGGCGTATCTCATTTTCAGTCCTTGTACCATATCATATGCATACCTTTATTCACATCTTCAAGACTCTCATTACGTTAAATGAAGAGTGTCAGATGTGGAGGAAGCTATTAAGGAAAAGCAGTGAGCCCAGTGGTCTGTCATAATTGGAGTCACTACTGCTGAGATGGGCTTTTTATTACCAGTACCAGAGTAAACACTGACCTTGTTGTTTTCCTGTTTGTGGCCCTGAGGCTAGATTTAGTCTCCTGTTGTGATTCAAAATAATAGTTAAACATAAATTATTAATACCGTATGTTTGCTCCTGCCCAAAGAACATGGAAAAATGCATTTAAAGGATTACTTTATAAGAAAATCAGCACAGGTGATATGGGCTAAATTTACATTTCTCATCTGACCTCTGGCGTAAACAAGGCATTTCCACCCAGAGAAATGCCGCGCACTGAATATTTTCTCTCTCCTGGACCATGCTCTGCAAACACTAGAAATAGTTGTGCATAAAAATCCCTGTAGATCAGCATTTTCTGAAACTCTTAGTCCAGCCATGTTCAAAATCCCTTAAATCGTTCTCAATCTGAACATTAGTAGGCCATCTTGACTTGTCTACATGCCTGAATGCAGTGAGCTGCTGCGATGTGATTGGTTCGTGCAAGTTTCTACTGTACCTTTATTATTGTCAACAAATGATATAAAAAGAAACCAGGATGGAACTAATCATGTTAACGATTATCTAAAGCCTGACGTAGTATACTTAATTCCTCCATAGACATATTAAGCTATTAAAACCACATCAATGAGCAACACTGCTACACTGAGCGTCACGATTCATCATCACAATCAACATGGGCACTGCAGTTTGTTTTGAGTCATTCCCACATACACCATCCTGCCTGCTCCCGTAAGAACTCACTAAGGCACCAAGTGTGTGTAAATCCACCTCTAAAAATAATCCTTACTAAAAGATCCAAGCACTATTTACTTTTAACTTCACACGGTTTGTTATCTGAACACAACAGTAATCATATGTCCTAAGTTGTTCAAGCATCATATATGGACTTTGATGATGGATAATTGCAGGTTTAGTGTCTGGCTCCCCAGACAGCTCTGTGAGGACACACTGATACACAGCGGTGTTTTGAGTTGAATGTTAATGTCAGCATACCAACCATGCTCATGTTTAGCATTTACAATGCACAATGAACAGTTTGGGTCTTTTTTATCTTTTATTAATCACAAACTATAGAATAACCACAAAATAAAGCTTTAACACATATGTGATAATGGAAATGAGAGTCTTAAAGGTGCCATTTGTAGGGAATTTCTTTGATTAACTGACCACGACATATCATCAGAAATTAAAGAAACACGTTTAATTGAAATACTGGTTCATTATTAACAAGAATGAAGTCCTCTGTGACTTTGTTCTAAGTGCTCACTATTTAACAGGCACCTTGTAGCCTTACTATATTTGTATGCTCTATATTGATTCTTAACTGGATACTGCCTTGTCTTACGGCTGGATGAAAATGTGCCCACTGTCCTATTTTTTTTATTTTCATAACTATTTGCTATTTACTGTACCCACATGCCCCCATTCTGTTATCTTTTCCTTTTCTGTCGTGTCTGAGCAGTTCATTGTGTTTTATAGTTTGCGAAAATGTAATAAAAATATTTCTCAAACCAAGAATGAAGTCAGTTTATTCACAATTTAAATTTTCATTTGTGGGTTGCATATGTTTATGTTTGGTGTTTTGGTCTCTTATGCTGCCTGCCCAATAATGCAGTTTGTAGCACAAAACACAGTGAACTCCTGAGTATTGCCAAACCTAAAATACCTCGTTACCCTCCAAAAAAATGTCCCGAACAGGAGAGATTTGTTAAAAAAAAGAGACAACTGAAAGCAGACAGGAAGGTGAATACAGATACTGATGTGAATAATCTTCTCCCACACAGAGAAACAAAACAGCTAACGTTAGTAAACGCTTAATCACTTTATATCTCTCCTTCTCTCGTACACTTTTTTGTTAAAAATGTAAGACATTATATGAAAACACGTCTGTTACGTTGCCTTGTCTTCTCCTTTCATCATGTGATGATTCTCCACTCTTTCTAAGAACAGACACACTTTTTCTCTTGCTCTCTGCCTGTTGCTGACACGTGAAAATTAATCAAATGCGTTAAATGTTCCTGAAAATAAGACAGAGGGCAGGACAGTTATGTATGGTTATCCCTGTGTTTGTATGTAGCTCTTTCAAAGATTCAAACCAGGATGCTTACAATAAGAGTAATCATTTAACATGAATCTGCTTTTTTGATGTTTAAATTGTTGATTTCAGTGGCTGCATTGCACTTTTTTTCCGCTCCTCTGTTCATGTTTAAGTTTTATTTCTTTGGCATTGAAACTCTCTCAGGGAAAATAATGTGAAGCGATCTCCATTTGCTTCTCTCTTCTCTTTCCCTGCCTCCACAGGGAGGTCAAAGGTCACAGCCTGTTTGGGTTCAGTGTTCTACTTTCCAACAGGAATGAATGTGACTCTTCTGGTTGAAGGTTAGTTTTTTTTTCCCACCACACTCCTGCCACTGCCACAATATTAGTATGCCATTAGTAGATGTGAATATTAACAAAAAAGAAACCCAAGTTAATGGACTGTTGATACGCTGGTGTGGATTTATATACATTTTTTTTTTAAATTAACACACTAATTTTGTAGTTTTGGAAAATTAGTAATATGGTGAATAAATACATAACATTTGCTAAGGTTTAACAGTCGATAAACACTGACATCAGTTTAACAGTGCAATCAACCACTGTGGTATAAAACCCTTCTAAGCTGATGTAACTGAGACATGAAAGCATTCATTTCATAAGCATCCACCATTTTCTAATCAAATCCCTTTCATCAGGAGCTCATCTTGTTGTTATAAACTATGTTAATGTGTTAGCAGAGGATTCAACAGTGTGGTTGCAATCAGCACGCACTTTCATTACTGTATGTTTGAAAATAATGGAAACGCACAACGGTGGAAAACATGACGTCTGTGATCCAGCACTGGGAGAGACCTCCTGGGTAATTAAATCAAGTGTGCATTTCACTTCTCTAAACTTCCATATCTGGTTTTGATCGCACAGCGGCTGCTGGTGGCCTGGACAGGACACTTATGCGAATTTAAGTTTGCAGAATTAGATTTAAATCTGATCCCTGTGGCAGTCACTGGCATTCTGAAATGGAAATCATGCAAATAAAGGTGTGTGTTGTGTAAAGAAGGCCAATTCATATTTTTTGTCCTATAACTGGACACTGCAGCTACAAGACAGAGTCAGATTCAAAGGTTTAGAAACAAGTCTAATTCACTGTGCAGGGATGGAAAACATTACACCGGTTTATGTTTTATTCCTGGAGGAGTATGATTCCCATTACAAGCATTATATTGTCACACAATAATAAATGACACTATGAATTGTAACTTTTTATTACAAATTGGTCTAGATAGATTGACAAATATAGATATACATATCACAAAAACAACAAGTGGCATTCATTCTAATAATTGATTAGAATAGATATACATATACTAGATATAATTCATACATATACATATATGTGAAGAAACATCACTGGGATATTTTATGTGTTCTTGTAAAAATCACACTACTCAAAGATCCAGTGGTTTACAAATGTTATTATTGTTATTCTTATATGATTATTTGAGGGAAACTGTTTAAACAAGCAGACTTGTAGCTCCTCATAAGGGCTGAGTTCCAATAATAAGTTTATACATTTCCTATGAACTTGTATTTAGTTTGACCCTCCCAAAAATCATACACCACAACTAGGTTTCTGATTGAAATGTGTAGTTGCAAAGCCCAGAGTGAAATGTCCCCTCACTCTGACATTTACAGTTTATTTCCTCAGCCTTGACAATGATCCTCTGGAATCATTTTAAAGCAAACGATATAGAAATGGCCCCTCAGAGGCACACTGTTGTACGTTTGTATAACAAGATTATACAGTGGATTGCCCCATTAAGTTGACAAAAGAATCAATATAACATGACTTTATTATTAAATAAATACATTGTGACTATGAGTCACAATGTTTGTGATTCTGTGACTATTTACTGTTTAAAAACAGCTTTTCTGTCTGTTTTCTTCCGCTCACCTAACCCTAACTCTATGACACAACTGGTTTCCATGACTAACTCTAACTCACTCACTCATTTTCTACCGCTTTATCCACTAGGGGTCGCGGGGGTTGCTGGTGCCTATCTCCAGCTAACATAGGGCGAGAGGCAGGGTACACCCTGGACAGGTCGCCAGTCCATCACAGCGCCACATAGAGACAGACAGACAGACAACCATTCACTCTCACATTCATACCTATGGGCAATTTAGAGTGTCCAATTAACCTAGTCCCCAAATCTGCATGTTTTTGGACTGTGGGAGGAATAAATGGGAGGAAGCCGGAGTACCCGGTGAGAACCCACGCACCACGGGGAGAACATGCAAACTCCTTGTAGAAGGCCCCTTGTTCCAACCGGGTTATGAACCCGGGACCTCTTGCTGCAAAGGCAAGAGTGCCCTAACCCTAACCTTAACCTTAACCTAACCCTAACCTCAGTATAACTTTAAGACTTGTCTGCATCTTAAAATATAGTGATTTATTCTATGGGGGATTGATTTTGTCCCCATAAGGAAGACAAGTGTATAAGACAAGTATACACAAATTTAGGTCCCCACAACATAGGGAATACCAGGTACACACACATACACACACACACAAACAGACAGGGTCTTTATTGCTCTCTTTCAGTCTGTTTCTCTGCCTGATTGTTTATGCCAGAACCAGTCCTCCTAAAATTGGATGACAAAATCTGAACTCCTGCCAGCGCTTTGATGACTTGATGAAAACAGTTTTCTTAAAATCGGTTAAAGTATACTTGGTTTATTTTTGTAAAAGGAAAAAGGAGGAGGTAAATTTTCCCAGAGAGAAACATCTGTCACTGTAAGATGAGTAGTATACGCACTCTAAATAATTAAAACTGTTAAATTAGTTTAATTATGCTCACAAAGACCGATTCAAATGTTTTCTGACATGTTGCAAATTGGAATTAGTCTTATTGCTGTAAAATGGATTGTGAGCATGTCATGCATTATTGTGTTTACTGAAAAATTATGCAGTTTTAGGTGACTGATTAGATTAGCCATCTGACCTTGCTTAAGATGTCAACAGCTGCATTATGGGTGCGTGCACAAAATAATGAATATTAAGAGAATGATTATTTAGAGTTCAGAAATCAACCTGAGGCAAAATTATAACTTATTCTTGGACGTAACACACGGCACGCCAAATTGTTTGTATTGTATGTCATTTAAGTCTGGTTCAAGTGCCAAATCACCAAGGGGAAAATGACGCTGCCACAAGGACGACGTAAAAATCATAAACATGTGACAAAAATATCAGGATGATAATGATCATAATCGGCATTTGTCATGTGAGAGAATCATGAAAGCATATGTCAGTTTAACATCTGTGACACACTGAAGAAAATGAATTCAATCTGGGCAGAACACATGCTAAAACAAAGCACACAGGATGATTTAAAGCATTTTCACAAATTTATGTTTGTTGACTGCCGTGCATTTGCGTTGCCCTCTGGCTGTATAGTTTACTCTTTTGATCGGGCAGATTATATTTTCATTTTCAAAAAAACCTAATATACATGTTTTGGCAAAGTCATCTTTCCAGTTTAATGTGTGCATTTAAATAGCTGCTTAGATCCTGAAATCATGTTTATTATGCAACATATGTGCAAAACTGGCAAATAGTGTGTCAGAAATGCACGGTACAATTCTATAGGTTTATTTTAAGATATCAGAATACACCAGGGGCAGCTGCAGGTGTAAGTGTACATTTTCCTGTTCACTGTAAACATGCTTCACCAGTAGGAAGCAACAAAGCAGCCTATAGGGGCATCACACCACTGTATTCACAGCGTTTGTCTGATTGGTTTTTCCCAAAAAGAGTTCAACTTCCACATTAAAACGTAACTTTAACTAGCACTTCATTTAGTGTCATATACTGTATGACAGTGTTTCCCATGTTTTTTATATCATGACATGATAAATATCTGACTCCAAGTTACAGAAATGCTACAGACTCCATGTTGATTTCAACATTATTTTTGATATGTTTGATACATTTTTGCATGTGTTATTTCATAAATCTTTGCTATACGAGAATGAAAACATCAAACGTTCGCATTTAAGAAGCTCAAAATAGCAAATGTTTGGTGTCCAGCTGGTCGTGTCCAAGCCTGTTCCGTTCTCTGCAGCTCTTCCTCTCCCCATCTCTCACAGCAAAGCTCTTTCATGTGACTTTAAAACATAAACTTTGTTCACAGGCTCCTCTCTCTCTCGTACTGAATGGAGTGAAGTGTGCATGAACACTTTATGACAAGAGTCTATGGCCAAAACATTTGTTTTAAGCAACTGTACACGATGACATTTTAATCGCAAATTCTACATTTTACTCACTGTCTAATATAAAAACATTATTTTTTTCCTATACGTGAGGCAGATGGGGTGGTGTCCCAGCCCCCACTGTTTACTCGCGGCAGCTGAAATAAATGTTTCACATTTCTTAATGAAAATCTTGAATGCTTTTCTTTCCTTTTTTTTTTTTGTTGTAGTGCTTCTACATCACTTGCAGGACTCGTTGTCCTGACGTCCCTCTCCTTCATTCTGAATCTCCCACCCTCTCACAACTTTTCATCATCCTTACAAATCTCCCAGTGTGCTAACAAGCCGCTGCGCTCACTGAGTGAACAGACGGAGCTCAGGGGGGAGAAGAGGATCACAGAGACTTGCAGCTCTTGGGTTGGTGTGTGCTCAGAGATTCACATCTTTTTTTTTTTTTCCTCCTCCATACAGCTGGGGCTCAATTAGTGTCCATTTTTACTAATTAAGTAGACTTTGCCTGAACCAGTGGTGCAAAAACTAGCATTGTTTGTCGAATCATATGCTGTATCCGGCTTGCAGGCCTTGAGGCTGGCTGCAGGCCCTTCTCCTGTACATTGCTCTTCCTCTTTTTTTTTTTCCTCCCCCTCTTCATATGTTCACAGATGAAGAGAGCAAATCAACTGTTCCCAGAAGTTTTCAAAAGCCAGTGTTTCTGCCAGTCTTGTTGACTCCAAAACCTTGCTATGCAAGAAATGTGGTTTTCAGGAACAAGTTCAGAAAGAGCAGGCGAGTTGATATTTAATTTGCCTGCTTATTTGATCTTGTTCCTTTTAAACTGGTGCCCTTGATGTTGGGTGTCTAGTGCTGCATGTGGCAGAATGCTAAAACCCAGCTAAAGGCATGGCAAGCGTGGTTTTGTGCACACTCTCCAAACAATGTGAAGCAGAGCAAGCTTGGCACGGCAGATAAATCCTAAAGGACTTGAAGAAGAGACCCACAGTCACAGGCATTTACAGTGTGAAAATACCCTCATTGGTGTCTGAAGTTAACACTTTGTAGTATGATTTGTGTTAAATTGCTCCCACAGAGAGAATTGGGACTGTCAATCTCTACACACCATCTGCGTATGGTATTAATTTCCCAGACAAGACGACGATCCTTCTGCAAAAGGGTCAGACTTCTCCAAAATGATCTGTCAACCCCTTCATCCCCTGTCGCACTCTTATCAATGCCGCACACTTCCCTCTCCTCTGTTGCCATGGCTACATTTTGGCAGGGACGAGCACTATCAAAAGCGCTGTGGAGTTTAGCGAAGGCTCCTCTCCACACTTACCTCTGTTGTGTTGCTCTAATCCCTTCCTTTTGATCTTCCTCTGATGGCGACATTAAACCTGGAGGAATTCAGGATGTACCTCATAAAAACCGCACGCAACTGTTTGACTGGCTGAGACGTCGATTCTCTCTGAACTGATCCCGTGGTCCGACTGTGCTGCTCTCTTCCAGCTAACAGTTATCACCTCATTATCTGCAGTCCACAGACAGGGAACCTCTCACAGCCAGGAGCAACGCTTTCTTCTACTGCACAAAAAATCAGCAAAATTTCCAGTTCAGCAACATTTAAAAAAAACGGCAGCCCTCTTGCCTGTCAAATTATGGCTTTACAACACTTTGTAGACTTTTCAAAAAAGCCAGACATTTAAATTTAACTTATTATGGCTCAGAGCTGAATGTGACCATGTGAACATACTGACAAACTAACTCGCTTTTGTTGAGCAGGTTGTTTCCTAAATCACTACTAAATGATGCCCTTCCTTTGCCCTGTATTTAAATGGTTGTGTTCTTTATTCAGTGCACACTAGATTCCACAGTGGACATTTTAGAAAAGTAGACTATGACATGCACTACTCCACAGAGGCAAAATGAGTGGGTATTAGCTGGATAATATTAGCTAAGTAAAAGAGGTTTTAGGGCTGTACTCAGAATTTGTCAGCTTAATCAGATTTGGCTGGTAAACAATCATATATGATAATACAAACTTAAAATATGGGATTTTTAATGGGGAAGCAACACATCCAAGCAGAAGAAGGAAGGTACTATTAGTCTGCAGCCTGACCAGAAAATTCCTGTCCTCCTCAGTGAAGCTGCCTCCATCTCACTTAGTCTACACCCACACTACTCCATTCTCTTTAAAAATGCATTATTCTTCTCTGGATACACCTGCTGGAAATCTTTGAAAAGAGTGATGCAGTTAGAAATCCTTGTTCATACTTTTCACCATAATCCCCATTACTATACAGCCACACTTTATTCTTATCTTTCATACTGTAATATTGTTTGGGGAAGTACTTTGTTTCACTACTGCCCCTTTGAGTGGCAATCTGATCAAAGTCTCATGTATTATCTTTATTTATCTTTATTTAAGAAACTGCAGATTCTCTGATTTTCAAATAAAGGGAATATTCCACTTTAAGAGTTATTTTCAAACAAAGCGGCTGGTCCACTCCTATTAAACTTGCCCATCAGTAGATTGTCATCTCCATAAAATATCCCACATGCAGAAGATAATAGTTTTTTCTCCCGGAGCTGTCCCTTTATAAATCGTTTCAAGTGATGCCTTCAAATAATCTCATAACTGCTTTTAGGATTCTCCCTTTTATGCACTACATTATTTGTATTTGTATTTTTGAATAACTTTTTGTGACTGTTTTGTAGTCTATATTGTCTTCTGCTCTGTGACATTTTGTATTCATATGCAGGCTTCAAATAAGTCCTGTAGGCCTTTCGACTGTCCCTGCATTGAACGTTTTTTGCATTTTATTGTGCAAAGTAAATTAAATCAAATTGTTGGAGCAAGAGGTAAGAAGATGAGCAAAAAAATACAACATTGCCATTCATAAAGTCGCTGACATTGCTGGCAAGTGTTGACTATTTTTTGTACCATTTTGAAATTGTTTCTTGTAATGTAGCATCGTTGCGCAAAGTTGTGTTGATACTTTCACTTCACCAACAACTTAAGTTGATAACAGTCCAGCATCAAGATAAAACCTCATGCCTCCTCACTGTCCCAAGACTCAGTGTGAAAGAGTGATGAGAAGATGTGCATGACTACATACCCTGAATATTTCCTCATTCTCTCTCCATTCCTCCATCCTGCGCCCTGTGGCCCTCGGTGAGAAACATCAATATCACTGACAGATGGTTGAAAACACTGTGAGGGGGGAAACAGCTGCATACAGTAGCTGTATACTGTATGTGCTATGTCTGTATCCTCATTTGCAGCCAAAGAATTTCAATTTTTGCTCGCATTAATGTTAAATGAGGCTCTGACTCCTGAATATTCAGCCACAAAAGCTGCAGCACACTCGACTGGCTGATATGAACTGCAGCACATTAAAAGTCAGTGCCATCTTAACAAATTCATGTTCACCTGTCACTTAAATGCTAATGACTGACAATTAATGTTCAGGTAATGGCATGATGCAGTGTGAAACACGCACACACACTGGAGACATGCAGCTAAGCTTTAATATGGGAAGTTGATTCTGAATGGATCATCATGCACTGACATGTTTTGTGTGGCCATTTATCAGCAGCAGGAATAAAAAGTTGACTGTGTGACTTGTTGTGAATATGCTGGAGTTTATACAGGCTGTATGATGAATAGCTGATGTCAGGTGTTACCATGGGGATGATTACTTGAAAGCAACCAAGGCAGTATAAGCATTTGGGATTTCTAGCCAACCCATCAAATGCTTGGCAGGCCATTTATTACCAATGTACAGGTAGTTTCAGGCAACAGAAATCTGCCTGTGTGCAAGTGTGTTTATTTGTGTCTCTTTGAAAAAGACAAAATGAGATCATGCCGCATTTCAATTAATGAACCTCTTCATATTTAGTTACACAAACCTGCGGTGACACATGTCACTGTCAGCATCGCCACTGTTGACCCTGAAAACGGGACGAGTCACTGCAACATACTGGCTTGTTGCTGTTCTCAGCTTGTTTTGGTTCCTTGTCTTTCCTCATCTTTCCAGTGAACTGTAAAGCCCTCTACATGCAGAGGAGTGTCCCAGAAGCCAGCCAGCCAGCCTTATCACTCACGGCCCTGTTGCTAATACGCCCCACAGGCTACAACAAAAGGGCTCTGAAAACAAGCTCTCAGAACTTTGACTGGCAGCCTGGTGGTGCAAACCGCCCCGTTGCTCCTCACGGATTCTTTGCAGATTTAGGGAGATAGAAGTTCAACTCAGGATCCACCGATCCCCTTGGTCCTCTGTTCTTTTCTTTGCCAATTTGGGACATCTGCTCTGAAAGCACACCATCCCACACCCCCACCACGTTTACTCAAAAGCCTAAAGTCGGCCTCTTCCCTCTCTGTCCCCTCCCGTGGTGGGGATTTGTGATTTAAACTGGGCTGAGGGTCTTAAACCCCTCTATCTCATCAGCAAACATACAAATGCATAATCTGGCCTTTCTTTCCTTTCCATTCACATGCATGCTAATAATCAGTGTTGGTCCCTCTATTCACTGAGATCCTTTTGCTTTGGTGCTTTGAAACACATCCTGGCAGACTGATGTGTCCTTTATGCTGGATCAGCCTGGATTTTGTTATATTTTTACATCGTACAATAAACAGTGTCAGAGTGTTCGATAAGTTTCTCATGGCAACCTGACAGCACAGTCACGGCCTGCTGCTCAGACACACACGTACAACTCAGCCGTGAAATCCTCGCCCTGTCACAGCAACGACCAATTAAAGATGATATTGAAACTTTTGGATATAAGCTGATTTTGTTTTCTTGCTGTACGTCACATGAACGGACTGATACCTGTCATGTTGCATTATAGATGTGGCTGGAGAAAGCAGCCGGTTAACTCATCTTAGCACCGAACAGCTCTGTTAAACAGTAACCACATCCATCAACCAGTCATTGTAGAGCTCACTGATGAATAACAATGTACTGTATATCTTGTTTAGGTGGTCTGTACTAAAAAGAATTACATTTTGCTGTGTCACAGCTGTTCTGTTTGAAATCCTGATGTCAAAAAATAACTAGCAATCTTCATTTACACCCCACCACTGTCATTCATCTGACTTCATGGCAGATAAATGTGGGAAGTTTATTTTAAATTTCTTTAATCCACAGCAACACTTACTCTAGGAAAAAATGAAACCTGTGATTTTAACAAGGACTTCTGTGTAAGCACAGAAAGAACTTCTGCATCTACAGAAAAAAAGCAACAGTGACATGTGAAGTAATGTTTTGAACGTGTGGAATGTAAATTTAAAAGATAAACACATGTGCTTTGTGTTCAAACAGTTGTCAAATCAGTTTACACAATACTGAATCAGCACCACGCGACTCTCTGTATTTCCCAGTGGAGTGGTGTTTGAATCTTGTGTCAACCGGTGACATACCCACACTGCACACAGGAAGTGGTTTGTTTTACATCGAGACAAAGGGAGGCAACAGCAACACTAGACTAGTAAAGTGAGATAAAGTGCAAACAAAAGTGCCCACAAAAGTTTTCTGAGGTGAATTCTGTTTCTTGCCCCCACCTGCCCCTGCACTGCCGGTGTATCCACACAAAGTCTGATAGTATTGCTTGACACAGCCTGTTTTCAAATAGCGGATGCAGCATACAAATAGTGTTACATTATTTCTGTTCACAAACAGTTGCTTGTAAAAGTCTGGGTATTATCTTTGCATCAGTGACGTATGCGGTCATCAGATGCCAGTCATCACGTGTTGTGAGCAAAGTGTGCACAAGTGGCCATGCGGTCTGACTGAAATGATTGGTTATGTTTTTTTATTTCTCTTCTTTTACTTCAACTGTACCAAGGCTATATTGGTGAAGAACATTTCAATAAATAAATTAAACTGTTTTGGAAAATTACAAAAAAATCACTTACACTAAAATTGCAAACTTACAAAATATTTCACTGTATGGACAGAGAAGACCATAGCACACACAAATTGTACAAGGCTGCATTTTATTAGTTTAGTTAGATATTTTCATACTTTAGGAACAGAACATAAAAAGCATCAGTTCTCTGTCTCTTGGCCCTGGACCAGGTGTGAGATAACCAGTGGAGATGTTACTGCTTCCAGCTAAGAAATAGTCTGTGGCACAACAAGCTTGCTACGAAAACACAAAAGATTCAAACATAGATGGCAACCGTGATTTATCTGCACCTTCTCCTCACCCTAACTTCTCCTCCTCCTCCTTTGCTTCTTTCTTCCTCCTGACTTCATTTGCAGCTCTGTCCCTGCAGATTCTCCTCAAACTGTGAGTGGCTGTGGCTCAGTGAGTCAGAGGTGGGAGGTTGATGGTTGGGGGTTAACGTCTTTCAAACCCAACATGGGAACTGACACCTGTGAATCAGAGGCCATTTAATGCATCACGCTGCAAAGATCAAGCATGGGCCGAGGAGGGGAAGCCTCTCTGAGCTCAAAGTGCACTGTCATTCTGATCATCAGTCCCAACAAAACCACGGGCTTTTATGAGCATAGTGCTGCCAAAGGAAGGGAAGGAGAAGCATCATTTGTATGTGTGTGTGTATGTATCTGTGTGTTTGTGTTTTGGCACTGCAGCTTCTTTTAAATTAAATGAGTAAAAAAAATCATTTGAGGGTAAAATTGAGTATTCATATAATGAGATGTTTGCAGCTCCTCGTTTATATTTTTCATTAGAGGTGATGCTGAAGCAGAGATTAGAGTTGCATTTAGTGCCGGCTGTTACACTGTAATGTTCAGTCATAATACTTGAAGACTGGGGTTAGGGGGCAAGGCATTAACTTTAACAAGATTAGAAAATCTGATTACAAGAAATACTAAATGTGATCCATTTGTTTAGATTTTAGAAGAAGAATGTTTCTGAACTTTATTCAAATTAGTAGATTTATGGGCAAAGAGAGGAATTCTATACCATTTGCTTAAGGTTCTTAGTGTTAATTAACAATTCTGTCCATAGGGGAAATTAAATTAGTGTCTTAAGAACAAATTAGAAATAAATTGCATATTAAGGTACTTCATTTTTTGTGCCACGAGGAGTGATGAAAATAATCTTAAATTAGTATATCTCTCATACTTTGGTGTATATGCTGATCTATTTAATCACAAGAATATAGCTAAAACCTTTTTTAAAAAATGACATTTAAAAACCACATCATTCTCCATGTCTAACCAGGGCTTATTTGAGTAAAAAATGCTCCCTTGACTTTTATAGTATTACTTGTTATGTTTTCCGCTTTAGTGCAGCTATCTATCATATTTATATTATCTGTTTCCCTCATTTGCAGCATTCATGTCATGACACTCAGAACATTTAATTAAAACAGAGCTTGTTTCACATAAAAGACTTTGATTTTTATTTGTGCTTGCGGTGCAGGGCTGCAGAATTTCCTCCACAAAGTTTGAAAAAGAATCGGCACAGAGTTGTGAAGAAAACCTGATATTTTTGTGTCTGTCCTCACAGTTTCAGCTTAGTGCAGCATGCGCCTCCCAATAAAGAGGGTAGTTTTCCATTGATGAGTCGGTACAGGCAGCTTTTGCACCAGCACCAGCAAATCACTTCTCTGTTAAAAGGCCCTGATGCATAGCAAACTCTCCTGCCAAGCCTCCTCGCTCCAAATCTGCCTGCTTGCAGACCCCCTGTAATTGGAGGCATTAAACTTGCTTTGGACAGGATGGCAAATGAGTGCTTTGAGCTTGGAAGAGAACTGAGTAGTGCATTCAGAGGGGGTACAAAAGTAGATGCAGCTAAATCTAACAAATCACTGCCAAACCAGCGGATCTGTTTGTGAGAGCACAGCCATCGACAGATACACATTTGAATGTGGATTTGTAATACTGTATGTGGTTTTTTTTCCCCTGTGTCCTGTGTCTATGATTATGTACATCGGGTAGAAGTGCAAAGCTGCTGTTTATCTCATAGTCATCATCAATATCACTCTGGTGATGTGGGCATTTGATGGTAAACTCCAGACAGCATGGTCATTGACAAGTAACCAGCAGCCATGAAATAAAAACTGCCCATCAACCTGCCATCACTTCTTCAGTTTTCACTTCACCAAGCATGCTCATTAAAATCTCTATGAGAAACCATCACTGCTGATTCACTTAACAGTCTGAAATATGATAATGAGATATTTTACTTTAGGTTTGCTGCCATTCTGCATCACGTTTAAGCTACAGGAGTGAAAAATATTTTTCAACATTTTTCAGTTCTGCCAAGATGGAGGATAGTGAATGTTGTTTGTGGTGCACAGTTGCCAGTGAAGCTGGAAATGCCTGAAATGTTTAATGGCAAACAGGATCCTCATGCTCACTTTGACATTGTGGCAGAACTCAGATGAAATGGCAAATACAAAGCAAACACATTTACAACCATTACGTTTCAGTGCTTGATTTAGAGCTGAGTGCACTGCAAGTTCCAAAATGTACTGGAAACATTTCTCCTCGGCTGGTTTGTATGCATAATGTTTCCCTTCAAGGTCAAGCATTTCTACACATCTTATTTCTTGCGTCAACAGAATGAGGAGTTGCAGCCCCACAAAGCATGTATCTGCTATCTGCCTGCAAAGCTTTGACACACATGATGAATGTTTCGCTTCTAAGGTCGCCTAGTGGAATTACACCCAGTGGCTTGGTGTCTGCATTTATAGTGGATTTGGATCTGTATGATTCTGTCTGCATTGTGTTGACCCTCTGTGTGTCTATGTGTGCAGCACACATCATTAAAGAACATGTAGGGAACACAAAGGCACCAGTCCTTTCTTTGGTGAACGATAATACAGCTGCTGTCTGTGAAGCCAGTCAGAAATGGTGAAGTATATACACTTAAAGAACCCTCCGCCTTAGCCAGCAATAAACAAACTTCCTCTTGGTCAAGAAAACCAGAAGTGACAGCTTACTCATCTGCACCACTATGGAGAGAGGCCTAGTTTGTGTCCTGGTTGACAGATTAAAGGCAAACAACACTGACATTTGGTGTGAAGCCAGATTAACTTTGCTTCCTTGAAGCCTGTCCAGCAGCAACAGAGTGAAATCCCCAGCAAAGTCCTGTGGTCTCGCTAATTGGCGAGCTGTGTGGACCAGCCTTTGATTTATCTTAAATCTTAATGAGTCCATCCAAAGCTGCTGAGATATTCTGTCTGAGATGGTAAAACACACTTACTATTCCCTCCTTTCACTGCTTGGTCAGATGATAGGAGACCCCGACTCGAGCATCAGCCTGGTGAACCCGCCGAGAAATCAAAGAGAATACCAGAGATCGCTTTAATAATTTATTTGCATATGATTATCGTAAAAATACTGAAAGAGAAATGCTTATTTTTGTTCTAGTTTTCTGCCACTTTTTTTTACAATCTAATACACCTTTAATTGCACAGGAAAGTCTGCCCTAACAGACACATGTTTTATTTTCTTCTTTCTTTGTGACATATAGTTTGAAATATGTAATGACCATTAAAATGCAAGTTCTGCATTTGTTTGCTCCTCCACAGTTAACAAACAAGCATATAAACGAGGGTCATAGAGAGGCCAAAGTCAGGTCAGATAGTTGTAAATGCTGAGCAGACTGGTCTTATAGAAATATAGTATTACTGTATATACAGGCAGTTGTTTTAAATGGGGCTGGCGTGCTGAAGAAAACACATGTTGGGAAAAATGAACCAGTGAGTGATTTGTTAAACACTGATGTTTGTAGGTCAGGTCAATATTAAGGTCACAAAGCTATGATCTGGAGAGTGACCTTTTTTAATTCTCGCTGATCTGCAACATGATTGCCAAAGTAAAATATACAACACAGCACGACCACGGGCACTTTTCATTTCAAATAAAATGAGATCTCCTCCATATTTTTAAAAGGTAAATCTGTCAGAACAGAACGATTGCTCCTTATTTCCCTCATTCATGTCTGTCTGGTTTAATGTGTGAAAAAACAAGCATTGTAATAAAAAAGTCAAGCCCCAGTACTCGTAAAAAAAAACAAAAAAAAAAAAACAAACACAAGGAACACCTCTTTGCAATAATAGATAATAACTTAGCATTCAAAACAATGCCTATATGAATCAAATAAGATTACGAAAACATGGACATTAAAGTCCATACAGCAAAATGCCACCAAAGCAACAGTTAATGTGGAAATTTTTTCTTTTCTCATGAAGAAGCTTCCACTTTGGCATGCACATGATGTGTCCCGCACAGTGTCAGTTTTGTCTCTCTCCAGACAGACAAGCAGGCAGAGACGGTGTGAAGACTCAGATGCTTTGTACAGATTTGTAACAAGTAAATCTCCCAGTACATGTGGAAGACAGAATTATTTAAGAGGAAGCGATGAAAAGTGTGTGTTTTTTTTCTTGTTTCCAAAAAGAAAAAAAAAAAAAAAAAAAAAAGCAAAATAAAATAAATTGGTTGGTTGGGTTAAAATAAACGGGTTGGGTTCAAAGTCAGTAGATGTGAAGAGTTATTTTAAAGCAAATATTTGCTTTATCTTGGCACTGTTGTATCATCTAGACACTGAATCCCATCATCTGTGTTAACTTCCCCAACCTCAGTCTGAGAGTGAAGAGAGGGAGAAAGTGATTCCCAACCAGCAAAAAACACATGCAGACATGCAAACACAACCTGAGAGGGGGCAACAGGAAGTTTGGCCTTATGTCAATAGTCACAAATCCACAAGTGTTAAGTAATGAACACACACACTGCAATGGAAAGTTGTCTTTAGATGGACATTACATCTCCAGTTGGGAAGAAATCTCTTTAACAGTCCTCGTCCTCTGTAGGCGGAGCTTTCTTTTCTTCCTTCTTTTTAATTTACACAAGGCTCTTCGCACCAGAGTTTGTAGGTAGTTGTTTAATAATTCTGCATCCACCGCTTTCCAGCAGCTCACACTCTGATGGGGAGAGTTTGGCTCATCTGTTGCCGAACAATTTCCTGACTGCTGTCCGGACTCTTCCTGTTGTGTCCCGGCAGCGTTCCTCCAAGCCTCAGCAAGTCCCTGTCAATGCAAAGCCACACAGGTCAGCAGCAGGTTCATGCTCACTTTCAGAATAAAGATAGAACAAATTATTACAACATTAACCGATCTCATTTGAAGGTGGATAAAAGTCTAATCAATCTGAGTGTCACTGAGTAGATAATAGGCTTTAGACCTTGTGGCTATAAACAATAATAAAAGAACTAGCACCATGGGAATAAGATATAAAATGGAGCTTTAGTTCAGCTCATTTATCACATTTCCAGTTTTAATAAAAGTTCAAAATATTTCTCAGCTATCTTGGGGATAGTGCTGTAGCCTCAGTGTGTCCTTTGTTCCTTGGCCAATGTCCTTGTTTCTAAAACCCTTGTGGCTGAAGATAGTCTACAGATAGCAGAGCGTCTCATATCCTTCCCCTCCCTCCATTATCTGGCCCAGCATCACTGCGCAGCCAATGGCAGGTGAGCAGGAGTGAGAGCACGCTGCCTGAGACGCACATGACAACACAGGGAGACGCTCTGTAAATCATGCTCTGACAAAATGATCCTTTCTTTTTCCACCGCTTCCTCCCGCTCCCTCTCTGCCTATCGCTCTTGTTGTTGCATACAGATGAGGCTATAAATTAATCATTGACATGTCATCTGCACACAGTGACACGTATCATCACACAAACACACACACATACCTCTCCTATTGGCCCATCACAGCATTGGGTGTGCCCTCCCCTGATGCATTAAAAAGCTCATTAGCAACCTAATTAAACACATTCCTCTCTTTTAGCTTCTCCTCAATCTCCCCTATTACTCACACTCCATCACTTCCTCCTTTTCCACATCAGCAGCTCTGGCTGCTGTCTATCCTATCACCTATATTCCAGAATCTAGCCAAGTATAGGGGGGATTAAACCGAGGTCAGCCATTACATTTCCACACACAATTAGCTTCACTGAGCCCAAATTCTGGCACAGAAATCACCCTTGGTGCCCACTGTCAGAGAGCAACTCTGAGCCAAGAAGCTGGCATGAGACCTGGGCATTGCATGCATGAACTGTGCTTTTTGCACAGTCGGAAACGGGAAGTTATCGCACAGTGAGAGCCAATGAGGTGAGGTTGCGTGCTTGATTCATTATAAATCACAACAGCGCTGAGGATGCTGCATCCACAGAGGCACTAATCATACTGTTAATTTCAGGCGATGAGTAAAATAGCTGGAAAAGGATTGTCAAGGTGAGAATGGCTGTGCCTATGAATATCTCAACTTGTGCACTTTCCAGGGAAGTGTCAGCAAAACACATGCGGGAAGAAAAACAAAAAACATTCAGCTCAAGTACCTTCCTAAATCAACCGAAAGCATGAAACAAACCAGGCCCAATAAGCATGAACATTGTGGTGGGTCTCTTTAGGCCGGCCACTATTTGTTTTACCATGACATCTTATTTCAACAACCCAGAGGCAAGCCTCTGGTCAACTCTGCACCAGGAGGAGTCGTCATCATCATCAGCTTCACAGCCGTCACATGCAATGCAGGAGGCAATTTCACACACGCTATACGAGAAGGAATTGCATCACCCAACCCTTTTTTTCCCCCAACATTTCTGCTGCCATTGTAGAAAAAACCTCAACAGCAAATTGTGCCTGTATGGAAAAGACAGGACCTCAACATTTTTAAATTAAGTCATCTACAGCAGTCAACAGAACAATAATCTCTATAAAAAAATTCAGCATGCGAATATGTAGAGACTGATATGGGTCCAGAAACTTCCTGGGTTCTATTTATACTTTGACCAATCACATTTGAGCAGGGTTTGGTTACCCACAGATAAATTGCCCATGCTGAAACCAAAAGAGGTGGACCACATTGACAGAAATGGATCAGTTTTGTAGTCATATACACACACGCGGCCATAACTCTATTCTCACTTCATCCATTGGACTGTAAATATTATATGACAAACAGAAAACAGAAGACTTGACCCAAGTATTTGCTGTCTACACTGGAAACCCCAACATGATATCCATTGCACCGGAGCCTAATACGCCAGAACATTTCGCCGATGAGGTCAGACGTTGATATAATAACCACCTGTAACACACATTTAATTATTTACTGCCTGAAAAGGTGGGTTGTAGTACTAAACTGCAGGTGTACATCCATTAGGGTAAACCTTCTGTGTGCAGCCTCAGCATTTAATTTGCTCGAGCCACTCGGAGTAAACTAAATAAATTCTGAAAGATCTACATCTGAAAAGACAAATCTTGCAAAAAAAACAAAATCAAAATACATACCATGGTGGCAAAAGAAAGTGCTTTGCTCTAAAAAGATCAAATTAAAAAAAAGCGACCATTTTCCATCTGCCTCTCTCCATTCACTTCTGGGTATAAAAGGCAGTTTCAGAACAAAGCTGAGGGATCAACCATGACTTGAATCTTTCTTTATTTAAGGAAAGTGTGAGATAAATCTACAACTACTGGTGCCTCTAAGTGAGGGATTAGGGTGTCGGTGCACTTCAAACAAGGTGCTTGTCAGTTGGTTGAGCAGCCAACCCCCTCCACCCACACCTTTCCAATGTTGGAATTCAGGAACGAGGTGGTGCTTCAATCAATTCATCTAACTTTCCCAAACCAACAAGTCAGCAAGCTCGCCCACAGAGAGGAGAGAGGAAGCAGGTTTTTAAAGTGACTTTTCAGCCTCTTTCACACTAAAATCAGCAGCATTTTTGAACCTACCAATTTCATGGTGGGTGAAAAAAGGCAATTAACACCATTCACTTTACCAACGGTTGATCTACCTTGTGGTGTTTTTTATTCATCTGTGTGTGAAATGTGATGTCACAAATGTATTGGAAAAAAATCAAGAAAAAGCAACAACACAATGGAGCTCAGTGACAATGTTACACTTGGTTTTTGTTTTTTTTTTGTGTCTTTCACATTGACACCGATCTCAAAGGGGAATTAACGAGTTCACGGCGATAAAAAATGAAACAAAATTAAGAACATGAAATAAAAAACATTGAGCTGTCCCAAGCTAAACAGTTGTAACTTTTGCTCAAAACATTTGCAGCTGAAAATAATGCTGGCATGTACATCACTGGCAAAAATGGACACAAAAAAGAAGCCGAAATCGAAGCAGATAAAAACCCATGTGCATTTCAGAGTCATTTCACCAGGGAGTGAATGCAGATTAAACACATTCCCACTACCCAAAAACCCATTAATCTTTTGACATGTGTGAATGTGGTATTAGTTCAACCAATCAATTTATATAGCAACTTTCATACAAATCAATGCGACTACAAGTGCTTCACACGATAAATACGCCACCACACCTACTGATCACGCATCAACACTGGCGCCACCGTCAGGCCAACATTGGAGGATCACATTATTTTCAAGTGCCAACAATGTTTCACCAAATAAGTCCCCAAATGCTCCAATACATTTCAAACAGAGCTGAAGTTAAAGACTAATTTAGCTCTGTATTTTAAGCCATTTGTCTCTAAAGCTTCTGACAGTTTAACTTGTTTTCTTCTCGTTCCTCCAATGTTCGTGACCGAAGTGCCTCAGTTGCTGTTTGGGACTTCTGCATTTTGGGAGGCACCAATGTCACTCAATCATTAGTGACGTTACTATCTTTATTGGCAGTGGTACTGATTAATCCACTTGTCCATTTTTCAGTCACTTAATTACGGTAATATTCTGTGCCCCACTAATCTCTGCTGAGCTACCTAACATGGTGTAAACAATAGCAGTGTGTCAATGCAAACTTCCAGGGTTTAACCTGCCAATCAATCTGCTCTGTGCCAACCATTGAAATGCTGGGAATGTTGCCAGCTGTGATTTTGAGTGATCAGTGGTGGGAGGAGAAGGGAGGCGGCTGACCCACAGCTACTGGGCCTCAGCTGAGGGTGGGACCATTTTGGCTGTGGTGCTGTCACAGCATCTATGTGCACACAGCGGCGGGTTGTTATTGGAGAGTTAAAACCCAGTGCCCCCCCCCCCCCCAGAAATAGTGACAGTGCTCATCAACCATCCCAAGAGTAACAACAATGAAACATAAAACAGAGGAGAGGAATTGGTACAAATGAGTTAGACGTACAGCCAAGCGCAAATATCTGACCGAACCACCATTTTTACCACTGCTGCTGTTCTGAACAGCTAGATGTGCAAACAACTTTCAGCCTTTGCACTCACATGTAAACTGGGCCTGTACTGTGGACTCACCCCGAGGTGTTGCTGGTCACAACCTTGAGGCTGGCGGCGTTGCGCAGCAGCTTGTCCAGGGTGCTGACAATGCGAGAGAATTTAGGCCTCAGGTTTCTCTCCTTCATCCAGCACTCCAGCATCAGCTGATGCAGCACCATGGGACAGTCCATGGGTGGGGGCAAGCGGTAGTCCTGCTCTACTGCGGTCATCACCTGAGTGACAGGAAATCATTATTAAAACTACATGTCACCAGACATGCCTGCGGCTCTGTGAGGCTGTTCGTAACCGGCATTTATGTGCTCTTCTGAGAACTGTGATTGCAAAGTGATAGTGACAAATAAATTGTTGCTTTAGTTGACTTGTAACCAGGGTGACAGCTAATACTTTTTTTTTTTTTTGCCCCAAACATGGTCAATCTAGGTCCACAGTAAGCAAATGAAATGTGAATGTTTAAAATTTAAAAAAGCAAGGTCAATTCAACCTTAAGAATTTGAACACGACAACTTTGTTTGCAATGACAGACCGGGTTTTACTGATTATTTCGTCATCACGTGACTGCCCGATAAAGTGACGCTAAATGCTAATGTCGGCGTGCTAACACGAATACAATGGTAATGTTGACATAACAGACTTTGGATGTCATTAGCTTTGCATATCACGTTCTCAGCCAAAGCCTAAAGGTCACAGTTGTCAATAAAACCTTAAACCAATCTATTCAATAATTTAAATAATATTTCACTTTGTGGGAAAAAACAACCACAACACAGCATGGCTAGAAATGCAAACTAAATTTCACATTTACTACTGCAAAACATTGACCCTGAATGTATTGCACAGAGAAATGTAATCATATTTCATGTGGTGCTTCTTCAACTCAGCACTGAAGCTCTGATTGGTGATTTGTATTATTACTGACTCTACTACTGTTTAGCCTTTGTTAATGCAATGAAGAAATAATCCCCTCTTGCCATATTATGTCTTCCTTCACAAAACTACAAAAACAGTATTCTCACAGTTGTCACTTCAACACTGGCGTGATTGATGACCGAGACAATAAGTGGGGGATGAAAACATTTGCTCATTGATTTGATTTTGCCTAGCAACTGCATTTTCCTCTATTAAATCTGTATGGGTTTTAACTCCCCACAACAATAAAAAATGTCATTTGGGAACATTTGTGCAGCACTCTTCTTCTCCTGCAGCTTGTCCTTTGATTTTCATGTCGAACAAGAACCACTGTTTATACCTCACATTTGTTGACTCTGTTGCTTATTGAGCGATGACTGTGGCACAAAGGCTGTTGGAAACAATAACGGGATTCTACTTTGATGCTTTCATTACTGCATGTGGCTTTTGTTATGAAAGTTATACATACATTACTGGCATTTTTCATTTCGACTCCTTTGTGCTTTATTGCTATCAGCATTACAACTCTCTTTTTGAAACACAATACAGAGCAGATATTCCTCAGAGAATAAAGTGGAGGTGTACATGTTTTGCAGTACTTTGTTCAGAAAGAAGGAACCAGAAGATTTCTTTTTCTTTCTTGCTCTCACTGCTGTAGCTCAGAATGCCTGTGCAGTGCAGATAGACTACAGGTAACAACACCCATGAAAAGAGCCTTTCCTGACTGTGCCTTTGTGTGTCTGTGAGTAAGGAGGATTTGCAGTATGGATTTGTTGAGGGTGGGCAAGCTGGGGCTGTAAATAAAGTGGTAAAAAACTAGAACACAGGGACACAGCTGCACTAGCATCTGCAATGAGGAGATAAAGACAGCAGAGCAGGCTCAGATCCAACATGTCACGCTGGAAATCAAATCCACAACAGCTCAGAGAAACTTAAACACAGAACTCCATATGTCCATTTTTCCACTGATATGCATTTGCAACATGGGGCAGCAATGCTAACTCACATCCTGGTTACTCATGTCCCAGTATGGTCTCTCGCCGTAGGACACCACCTCCCACATGACTATGCCGTAACTCCACACGTCACTGGCAGAGGTGAACTTCCTGAAGGCGATGGCCTCCGGTGCCGTCCACCGGATGGGAATCTTCCCTCCCTGCTCACACACACACACACACAACACACAGGACGACAGAGTGAACACACACATGCAGAGGCTAATGCAAAGTCACAATCAGTCTTATGTGTGTCAGTCAACACATATTGTTCATCCATATGCATGAGTGGGATCAAGTAATGAGGATCAGAATAACAAGCGCAATTAAACATGCACACAACCACAGAAGAGAACACACTCATTCACACACACACAGGCTTGTGCAACAATTATAGTTAGGACTGCACTGACTTTTATAATTTGGACAGCCAAACCAAAACCTTATCACTAACCTTAACTATCAGCAGTTAATCCCAAACCCTAACCTTAATCAAACCACAATTCACATCTTACCTATAACCTTAATCAGTAACTCTGCCTCATTAAGACCAATCTCTGTTTGCCATGATGACCACTAGTCCTTTTTAAAGCAGAAAAGGTAAGAGAAACACCAACAGCAGGGAAGCAGGGATCTTATTTCTAACAGCATTGGACAAAATGTGTGGAACATAAGGAGGTGAAGGATGATTACTGACTCCCAAACATTTTGATGGGAAGATATTGCATTAATGACATCCTACAATAATTCTTATTACCAAGCGATTACACAGCTATTACTTTGAAAAAAATGACATTTTCTTCCTGTATCATCTCCTTATTACCAAACAATTACATTGTTATTACTAAGCAGGAACCTGCATAAGAAACAAGATAGTATTACCATGATGTTACCTCCATATTAAAATGATTACCATGTTGAAACTGTGCTGTAAAGTGTCTCACAAACACACAAAACATGTGTCCCTACCCTAAATTAATTGCCTACCTATATGTGATCCTAACCTGAATCTAATTACAACATTTCATTAAAACTAAAAAAGCCCCATGAAGTTGTGTGGGCTGACCAAAATGTCCTCAATTTTTTATTTTTTTTTTTTAAAGGCAATGTTTGACCTCACAAACATAGACACACACACACACACACACACACACACACACACACACACACACACACACACACACACACACAATACTGACCAGGGAGCTTGTGTAAGTAGGATCAGCTGAAGTGTCGTCCAGAAAGCGTGACAGACCAAAGTCGGAGACCTTGCAGACCAAGTTGCTGTTGACCAGGATGTTCCGTGCAGCAAGGTCCCGGTGAACATAGTTCATATCAGACAGGTACTTCATCCCCGAAGCAATGCCACGCAACATCCCAACCAGCTGTGTCATCGTGAAGCGTCCGTCATTTAGCTACAAAAACAGGTCAGGTAGAGCGAAATAAGTGACAGAGTAAAAAACAAGAAAAAAGGACGTGGTGAAATATGGAGGAATAGATGACAGGCCAGAGTGTAGGAAAGAAGGACAAGGGTAATGCACCAGAGAGGCAACATAAACATGACATGTGTCATCATGCTTCACGGCTGCTGCTGACAGTCACTGACAGCTGACCTTTTCACACATGCTGTTCAATTAGCTGATTAATTATGCTTTTTATTATCATTCTAAAGTCATTATGGCTCAATATAAACACACATGCACACACACAAACACACACACACACAGCAGAGCTAAAATCAAAACCAGACCAGTGCAGGTATTGTTTTCATTCTCCAACTGACTCGTTGCAGGTACAGGCTGTTTTTTCTTCTTTTTGTTCGTATCTTTTTTTTTCTTCTTTATTTATTTCCTCATGAATCTTAAATCCCGGCATCTGAATTAGAACAGTATGTTGCTTATCCCACCCTGAACCTAAAAGTCCATGACTTGCACATTTTTAAACTTTTATTTTACCCTCCTGAAAAGCATGAAACAAATGTGAAACTAGGCTTTTCAGAGTTACATTGTCCACATTTATGAAGTGAGTCGCCCTGATCGTTACAAATCAGCACTCCAACCTGATGAAAACGAATCAATGGAATGTCGACACACAGTAAATACTGATAAATAAAAACTCCCGGCAAATCAGGACAAAGCTGCGACTGCAATGAGGTCTGCTCTCATGACTAGAATATAAAACACAAGCAAAATTTGGTGGAAAGCAATTTTCGACATAATACAATCTCTTCTTTGACTCCGCAACAAGAAAGCAAAGAAGGCAAGATGTGTCATGACAAAACCATAAACATATTGCTTTGTAGTCTGCACACTCCAGTGAGATCTGACGGGAAAACAAGCTGGGATGGATGGATGTATAAACAGTCATGATTCATAGCAGGCCTTCAAAGCTGTGGTGGTGTGTATATTGAAGTGTGTGTGTGTGTCATTTCTGTGTATCTGTAATGTTTCTGCATGTGCATATGCCGTGTGTCCATGTCTCCAGGGAGCAGCCGTATGCACTCGAATGTGTGTGACACACCGGGGCAGTTTGTGCATGTGTGAGTGAGTTAACTCTATAGTGTCTTTGTTAGAGCAGAACTCAGAGTTCCTCTGAGTCACAGACAGTGTGACACTGGCGGGGGAGTGGGGGTGAGGACAGCACAGGCTGGGTGAGTTTTTGTGTTATTTGTGGGACAGCTGACTGAGAGGAGTAGGTGAGATGGAGGGAAAAAGCTCAGACTGGTCTTTCAGATGTACAACTAATTGTTTTGAGTACTGATTAATCAGATTTCTGTCTGTTTTTCAAGTGTCTGCTTCATTAAATGCTGTCTATTACAAAGCCCAAGAATACAAAGTGAAATTTCCTCACGAAAATGAATTGACAACCAATTTTGTCACTTGGAGTTTGCCAAAAAAAGCAACATATTTTCTAGTTTCAGCTTGATGTGGTTTAATTTCTTGCGACATCTTAGCTTGTTAGTTGAATATTGAAGAATATAACTGGTGAGATACACATAGCATAGATGTAACAACAAACAAACCAGCAAATTAACACATTTCAGAATTTGGAAGCAGCAATTCAAAAAATCAAAAAATTACCAAATAGCAAAAAAAGATTGTTTTGCAGATTGTTGCAGAGTGCAGTGGGAATGCTTTATTAAGATGAAGCGTACATTTTGTTCAATCTCTCGTTTACTCCTTCTCATTAAAGTACAAAATCACAAATTTAATTTTAAATTTAAGTTTTTGTTGAATTTTGCGCCGCATTTTATTAAAGAACTGTACAGTCTGTTGGGGTTCGCAATATTAAATATTGAAGAGGCTACACATTCATTTTGAGATGTTTATATTAAAGTTCTCTGAATGAAAACATGTTTGCATTCCTCAATTTAAAATCATCAAACAAAAACCTTTAATGTAAGATGCATTTATAAAAGTCAGGCTTTATATACAGTAATTGATGATAGCCCAGAGCGTTATGTGTAAACAGTGTCAGAAAATAGAGAAATCTTTCAAAGGTCTGAGTCTAGTGACATGATTTGTTTTCTTCACAGTGACACAATTTTTTTACATTAAATAAGTAAAAAAGAACATTTGCGAGTCATGTTTGTTGTCTGACAAAGTTCTTCAGATATACACATTTTGTAACGTTAAATTTCACACTACATTTCATCATCATCTCACCAAACTAAATGAATCATGAAATCCAATGGTAATTTAACTTTTCTGTTTTTTTTTTTTGTTTGTTTGTTTTTTTTTTCTTTTTAATATATAAGCTTTTGTCTCAGTGTGTGCAAACATGTGGAGGAAAAGATGGGTACAAAATACCGCAACCCAGAATCAATACCACTGCACTGACATGTAAGGCTTCAACTGATACACAGCAAGTGTTATGCGTTAACACACTGCACTGTGGTTCTGTCTCTTTGCTTTTCTTAAACCTCTCAAATCCCGTTTATGCTTAAAGCTCAAAAAGTAGTTAGAACATTTTAACAGAGCTCTTGGACACAGCCTTTTCCCTGGTGTGTTTTTGTCAAACAGAGTACATCTGTAGACTGCATATAAAATGAATGTAGTCTTCAGGCTGCAAAACAAACTCCTATTTTGAAGCCTAAACATTCACAATTTGACCGCCACCACGTCAGTTTCTGAAACCAGAAATTCCCAGTCATCACCTGCAACCAGGCCCCTATTGGACAATACCAGCTGTCAATCAAACCAGTGTTTACTATATTCTGTTGAAGAAGACCTGAAACTAGTGATTGGGACCATTAATTCCTTAAAACTGACATTATAAATGAAGTGAGACGAAGAGATGAATTTTCCGCTGATTTTCATTATAGCACCAGACATCAAGTGATAAATTTAGTTATGTCAACATATACTGTAAATGTAGCAAATGACAGCAAGATTTCAAAATGAGCTGATAAATATCAAAACATATAAATATCATCGACAGCTCACCCCAAAATGTCTCATTTCTGATGCATCAAATTGAGATCTCACTTAAAGATAAAGTGAATTCAAAAGCAACACTGTGTCACTGACTCTCTCGCTCTCTACAAGCATTAAGCAACCTCATTCAGGTTCACCGCTACAGAGAGTCTACTCCGTCACAGTGCAGCCATGCGAGAAAACACATTTTACCGAATGTAAAGGACATGTTAAAGCCCTCACACAGCTGGAAATGTACAGCGTGACACCTCATTTCTCATCCAGCCTTTGTTCCCCGTGTTGTGTAGGTGGTTGTAGTCTGAACCAAAACTGTGATCACTAATGCAGTCTGTAGTTGAACAAAGATGCTGTAATACACTGAAGCAAATCCACCCAAAGGTCTGCAGTGTGACAGCGTTCCATCAGGAGTTTGTGTACTGGAAAGCCTGTCAGAATCACTCAGTCACGTCAAACAGAGACTCTATGCTTGTCTCCAGGCATTTTATTACATATTTAATCTCTATCACTTAACAAGTGAGCGCCCCAGGGTGTTTTACAGAGAGCAAAACATTGCGATAACCCAGAGGTGTGGTGAATGACTGTCTGCGTGTGTGTGTCCCTCTGATGCAGACAGAAAGAAATGTCCTCCGTCAGAGATGTTGCGGCACGCACCGCCCGTCAAGCTTACCCTGAGGAAGGAGTCGAGCGCTCCATTCTCCATGAATTCGGTGATGATCAGGACTGGACAGCTCCGTGTCAGGACGCCTTCCAGCCGGATCACATTGGGGTGGTCAAACTGGCCCATGATGGAGGCTTCGCCCAGGAAGTCCCGCCTCTGGCGCTCCGTGTAGCCAGCTTTCAGGGTCTTAATTGCCACTACCATCTCTCTGCGACCAGGCTGTTTAAGCCGCCCGCGACACACCTCACCAAATTCACCTGGAGTCAGAGCAAAAACGGGGGTGGGGGACGGAGGGGTGAGGGTGATTAGGGAGAAGGTTTGAGTGAGGAAAGGACAGAGGAGGAGGAGGAGTGGAGGGAAACAGGAAGTTGAGGGAAAATGCAGGAAAAGGGATTGTTACCACTCGGATTCAGGAGTGAAGGAGCTGATTTGAAAGATTTCAGAAACTGTGGGAGAAGGAAAGAATGGGAGATTAGAGGTCATGGATGTTGGGGAGAGAGGGAGAGGCTCGCAGCAATCTTATGTGCAACCTGGGAGTGGTGGCAGGAGGCAGAGGAGGGAGGAGGAACTTGGGGGTTTTGCATTTGGTGTCTGAGTACAAATGTTTACGGGGAAGAGGGAAAGAATAAAAGACAGGGAGGGAGACAAGTTGAACGAGCAGGAGCAGAGTGTCATTTGAGGTGAAATTAGGACACGACATGCTGCTGGAGAGATAGAGAGAGAGAGAGAAAAAAGCAGACTAGAAGAGAGAAGAGCCACAGAAAAGATTTTCACTTCAATCTTAGCCACCTGCAGTGCACCCGCACGCTCTGAATCCTAACCCCTTTTCTCCCAGAGAGGACTCTCTCATAGAAGAGACCCCATGGGTTTGATGGCACATGCCTGTTCAAATAAATCATTAAGAAACCTGAATCATCCTCTGTCCTACTGCACAAAAAAACAACAGTGCTGTTTACCTGCACCAATGACTTCTTCTATTTTCACACAGGAGATGTCGATCTCTTTGGCAAACTCATGGACGGCGTCATTGGGGTCTTCATAGGTGAAAGGGTCGATGTAAACTTTGACACCTGGCGAAACTGAGAGGGGAAAAATCTGAATGTTAGCTTCAGTCATGTACCTTACAGAAGTATTAAAAGGTGCAAATGTACAGTATGTTTCAGCCTGGGTCATGTGACTGAAATCAGATAAAAGATATATTTTTTTTTACCTCTCTATAAGTAACTTGAGCTCTACCATGCTCTGTGATAGATATGACTATATTATAGACTATAAACTCATTTTATTTTAGTGCAATACTACTATCTTTTATGTTTTCTCTGTGTTTTCACCTAAATTTCCTCTTGATGGAAGCGGCTACACTGAGCTTAAGAAATATTGTATCATATTAGCCTATTTGCACAATTGATTTACCGCAAATAAAATATCTATACAGAGAGAGAGAGAGAGAGAGAGAGAGAGACTGATGGTGTTAGAGTTTTAATGATAAAGACAGTTTTTCATCATTCATCAATCATATCAAAATCTGCTTAAAATTAAAACCAAAATTTGATACTATAAAGAGATTTTATTGATTAGTTGAATTTTAAATGCAAATATTATGTTGGACTGTTCTAAGTAAATACTGCAGAGAGTGTTGGAGGAATTTTAAGTCAAAATTCTGCAGTAATATAGTATAAGCTTAGCAGTCATTTACTTCTTGTGTGTGCTTTTTTTTCAGCTGTGCTAATCTGGCTACTCGGGACTTCCTCCGAGCAAATAGGGAAATTATTTCCTGCCTCCATCAGGTGATTAGATAATTGATTGAATCAGTTGGTTAATTGTAGAGGCATGACCACAGAGGGAACAGTTCCCATGCCGAACACACAAACATACTGTATTGCTGTAGTTTCTCCGTGTACTCCAGCTCTGAGCCGCTGCGCTGCTTCCTGTAAACAGGCAGCACATAAACAAAGTCACATTCATATAATCACTCTTGAACCTTTCCAGGTACAGCACATCAAATTAATGTCTAACAAAGAACCACCTCAGAGAGTAACTCTGAGCTTTCTCCTCCACTTTGAAGCCAAAGAGTAAGTATATGCACTTTGAAAGCATGTTAAAATTTAATGAGCCTCTTTGTTTAGAGCCTGACTAACAAAATGCAACATGCAGTACAGGCTGTCAGTAATAAAAAATCAAACACTTACTTAAGGCAGACAACAGCGATAACCACCAAGGCAACAATGACCACCAGACCTGCTGAGGCCGAGCCAACGATGAGAGGCAGCTGGTCCTGCACTGACTTCTGAGGGTCACCTGCAACAAATGCCATGCACACACGCACAAATGAGTAAATAACAACAAAAACTCTGCTTGAGAGATGTAATGGTGGCCTGCTCTGCATCTGTAATGGCTGCCAAATGAGGTGGCCATAAAATCTATTATGCTGTAACAAAACTGTAACAATAGATCATCAAACAAAGAGTTTGTAAAGCATGTGGGAGGGGAGATGGTGTTCATACTGTGCAGGGTGGTGGTGCTGAAGTCCATTGGGTTGCTGTAGCGTCCATATCCGGCAACGGTGCGAGCTCTGACCTGCACCACGTAGGGTGTTGCAGCCCTCAGTCCCTCCACCTTGGCTGAACTGTGTTGGGCTGTTACGGTGTGAGACATGGCCTGGCCCTAAAGTTCAATAAAAAAAAAATGTTTAAGGAGTAGTGGTCGAATGTTTTGTGATCATTTTCAATTAACCTGGTGGTCAGGAATTGATTTTTCAATAAACTTGCAGCATCTTTTGTGTGTACATAACATGTGCAGTGTTTACACACATCTTTTTTTTTTTGCTGCATCACATACAGTATCTCAATTTCTTGGAATGAAGCAAGTGCTTTTGATGTGCCGTTTGATGTTCGGGCTCAACATCAAGCAGGTCAAACTGGTTTGTGTTCACTCTGAAATAAGTTTAGAACCTCCATCATCCAGACAAAGTCCCTGAACCAGCTGGTGAATAGGATACACACAGACATCACAAGTATTTTCCTTATTACAAGAAGGCATGGAGCAGCTAAGCTGTCGTGATGAAAAATGCAGGGACAATGCATTTGTTTTCTTAGTTTAATCTGTAAATTAATTCTGTCTTTTCAGCAGTTCTCAGGTTCTCGTTGCTTGGTTTAAAACACTTGGCTTCTTCTATGGATTTTTCAAGAGTTTTGCATGCGAACAACCCCTACAGTCTATGTAACCACCCAGAATGTTGCATTAAGCCCACAGCCCATGCTCTGATTAGGTACATTTCACATCCTATTTTGCCCAGTCTGACTCTCCACTTACACTATCTTAAGGCAAAAATGCCTGAGACCATAAATGACACATCACATCACCAGTTGCTGGGTCTAACAGGCCCCCTACTCTCCAACTGTAGAGTTATCTAGACTCTACAACCCACACACACACACATCACATTTTCATACTGAATTATTTTTTATCACTCATAAAAATGTGGGATGGCTAGATTTAGTTAGCACAGTGACCTACAGTAAAGCAGCAGCTAGAAAGTTAGAGTTTACCCTCTCATGGTATCTAATCTCATAGTCGAGGATGACTCCGTTGGGTTTCTCGGGGGGTAACCAGGACAAGCTGAGCGTGTCTGAGGTGGAGCGCATCAGATGGACGGTGGGCACCGCTGAAGGAGCTGGAGATGGACACCAGAGAGAAGAGGTATAGACTACATTAGAAATGTCTGTGAGTTGGTAGAACATCAACTCAACCTCCTGAGTTAGCCAAGAATCTTCTCTTTTAAAGTCAAACTATCACAGTGAGATAATTACTATTCAAAATGCTTCAACCAGAGCAGCACATGGTTCACCTTCACTGCTCTGCAGTTTATTGATTTGTGAGGCCTGAAAGTGACTCAATCTAGAGTCATTGTCCTGGGTTCATAAAGTCCAGCACTGTGGATTAAATGCAGGTTAAGAGCCATTTGGTTGATGGTGATGCTGCAAATATTAAGTGGAGATGTTGTAAGGTGACATTGTCAGTGATTCCTGGACTCCTACTTGACATTGAACACACCCTCTGTACTTCACTTGTCATTTGTCTTTCTTATTCTTTTTCCATCTGTTGCTCTCGCTGAGCTTTTCTAACAGTGTTAATTAAAGCTGCCGCTTCATTTGCATATTTTCACTGACTGACCCAACTTCCTGTGAGGTTCAATATCATAATGTTTTCTTACATGTGATTTAGGCATGATGTGGTCAGTGTCAACAAAGACTCCTGATAGTTAGCTCTTCTCAAGGCAAACCCATTCATGATGTGACTTACAGGTAAAAAAAGTAGCTAATACTGAAAAGCGTTTTTACCATTGGGTATGTGCTTACTCTGCATTCAATTTGTTAAAAATCAGCATTAGTGGGAATGCAAGATCAAGGTAAACACGCCAATTAATAAGAAATTGACTGCATCATTTCCAGCACCATGCCACAATGTGCATTTATTTTCCAGTCATTGTCTACCAATTAGCCATGAACATTGCATTTTACAACTTGGGACAGTGCTACATATTTTTTTATTCTATACAGTTGAATGATCAACTGAGAGAGGGACCAAAGTAAAAGATAAACAAACCACCATAACACTATCACTGAGCTCCATTGTGGTGATGCAGTTTTGTTTCATAATTCATGCACAGGTGATGCATAAGTAAAAAAAAAATAACATGCAGACAGAAAAACTACTGGCAGGGGAAAAGATATTAATCGCCTTTTTTAATTGGGTTCACCTGGGTTAAAAATCATTCATTTCACTATGAAATAGGACAAATGGAGGGGGAAGGGGAGTGTCATGGCAGCAACAGACAGATAGTTAACCAAACATTTGCCTAAAGATGACATCACTGACAGTGGCCTGAATGGTATTGGTGCTAACACTGCTCTGGACACTGGGAGCTCATTATACTCATGGTCATTGACTGAATGTCGGGTCCACTAACCAGCCTGATTCATTGTGATGGTAACAGGTATTGATTGGAGCAGTGCTATGAATTAACTTGGTTTGTGGACACACTCACTGTCATTGATAGATCTTTTCCTACTTACCGGCTTGGTTAGTGGTGATGTTGACTGTGGAGTAGCTGGGCGAGGTGGGGTTTTTCCCAGAAACCCCATTGACAGCCTGCACCTCGAAGCTGTAGCGTGTGTGAGCTTGCAGGTTTCTCACCACCACCTTCCTCTGCCTCAGCCCCAGCCTACGAGGGGCGATGTCCACGTTGTCATCACAGCGCGTGCACGGACTCCGGTCTCTCAGACATTTCTTACACACCACGATGTAGACCAGGTCGCTCCTCCCACCAGTGTCCTCGGGCTCCTCCCACTCCAAGGACAGCGAGGTCTCGTTCACGCTGGATATAACATTGCGAGGCGCTGAGGGGATTGCTGCACAAATGCAAGCATACAGGTGGGCAGTCAGAATAAGAAAACACACAACTAAGGTGTTAGTCATGCTCTCCATGTGATGTTTCCATTATCCCCCTCCCCCCATCAGCTTCACAAATGTTTTAAATTTCTTTATGAATGCATCAAGAAAAGGTAATGTGCCATGTGCAGACATAAGCAGTGAGTGTAATCTGATTATTTAGATGGCGTTGCAACAGGTTAGGCATGTGTCTGGGACCTCAAAGTGACAAAGTGACAGGAGGCCTTTGAGAGCTACTTATATCAGTCCATAGAAATAACAAGTTTGTGGTAATGCCCTTAAATGCACCATATGTGCTTTCTGCCATTAGGGGTTTCACAATCAAAACAATAACAGAAGACCTAGTTTGATGAGGGGGCAGTGTGGGATCAAGGAAATTGTTGTCTTTTTTGGTTTCCTTGTGCATTTGCATTTACAGTCATGATCCATTAATGACCAATACATATAATAAAATACAAACAAAGGTCAACACACTGGCTAACTATTAATACCATATATATCCTTACTCACTATGAACTTGAAAATTAATGCAATAAAAACCAAACCCATAACCTTGAATAGAAATACAGATTTGTGTGGATTCATAATGTCAGAAACATTACAATGCAGATTTGTTATTTGTTACATTTATAAATTGATGTTGGTTACAAACACATACAGGCGACTTCAACAACACCATTGTTGGAAACGCCACAGATTTTTTTTTTTTTTCTGTGCAATATGTTTGCACAAAAAAATGTGTTATTTGCTTTTCATGCCCTTAAAAAACATGGGAATGTGTTGACAACATAACAACAGGGGAAAAAAAAACCTTTCCGGTACAAATGAATAAATCAACAAATTCAGTAGCATGAGAAAAACCATGACAACTGTTCATTACTATGTAATGTTGCTTAATATAATACTCGTGCAGCTCTACAGTCGTGGCCCATGTCCTTTCCTGTGCATAACTCTACTCAGTGCTTGTGGAGCTTGGCTAATCCGCTCATGATAGAATTTCATGTTATAGTATCAGTATAACCCGAGGCCACCTCATTTCAATAACATGCACTGCATTTTGACTGAAGTGTATTTGAAGCCTGGATAAAGTGTGATAACCACAGAGGGAGTCGACAAAGATTGGTTCAGCAAGTGCATTTCATCCTGTTACAGTGAGAGAAGAGAGGAGCTCTCCCACAGCCCCGGGGGGGGGGGGGGGGGGGGGGCAGCCAGGCGCAAGTACGAATGTTGCTTAATATAATACTCATGCAGCTCTACAGTCGTGGCCCATGTCCTTTCCTGTGCATAACTCTACTCAGTGCTTGTGGAGCTTGGCTAATCCGCTCATGATAGAATTTCATGTTATAGTATCAGTATAACCCGAGGCCACCTCATTTCAATAACATGCACTGCATTTTGACTGAAGTGTATTTGAAGCCTGGATAAAGTGTGATAACCACAGAGGGAGGCGACAAAGATTGGTTCAGCAAGTGCATTTCATCCTGTTACAGTGAGAGAAGAGAGGAGCTGTCCCACAGCCCCGGGGGGGGGGGAGAAGAGAGCAAAAAGAGAGAGGGGCCATCAGCTGAAACTGCCTGTCCGGCCACTGACTTCAGCTCCTCAGCCAGTTCACTTGCCTGGAGCAGCACTTCACTCACCCTGTCCTTTCTAATTGGGCAGACACAATTCAGGATGGAGGCTCTTCTAATTGGACACCCACCTAAAACACACGCTGAGTCCAAGCTGTTGGCCATTGATTGGCTGAACTGCTCTTGAGCAACACAAAGCACAGACTGCCTGGCACAAGCTCTGACAGACCACAGGGACAGAACTGTCAGGCCTGCGTTTTTCCTGTGTGTGTGTGTTTGCATGATCATTGAGAGGCGATGCTTGAGTCCCTGCCTGCATGTCTTTGTGCACTGGTCAATGTCAGAGTCCACAGTGTTCCTGTGACGAGGATCTGCGGAAGACAGTTGCGGGCCATGTGTGTCATTTAATGTGGTGAAAGGCCCCCGGGGGGTGATTTTACGCGGTCAAGGCAGCACATGTCCCTCTCCATCAGCTCAACTGCTGCGACTTCTCTCACGGGCCTGTCCATGCACACAACGCATGCATGGATGCTGCAGTCAGCACAAGAGCAGACTACTTTCTACTGATCGCACTTTGTCAATTTGAAAAAATTGACAAAGCAGCTGCAACAATGAACTGATCAATTTAGCTCAGTTATATACTGTATATTTGAAACTATGATAAAAGATATTCTTTGACACACATTGCTGTCTGATGTCAGCTTGTGAACACATTTTTTTTTTTCTTCTATAACACATATAATACTCTGTGAATTGTTAAGTACTTAAATACCAACATGGACAGAATTAAAATTAAAAATGAATGAAGAGGCTGTTAGGATGAAATAATTCTACAATATAATGATAAAAAAATAAATAAATGCCAAAGATAGCCAATGCATTTACATGGATGGCACTGCTCATTTTGTGGCCTACGGGAGCATGCAACTTGCTGTTTAAATGTTTGTTTTTTTTCTTTTTATGAATGCATTTGCACTTTCATCTCATCCATTGAGTGCACTTTTCTAATGTAACACATATAGAATGTATTTTTTTAATTTGTTTTTATTTATACTAGATTTTCATTGTTTCTACTTTTTTCATTTGTGTAAGGATAAATTGTCTGCGCACCTTTGTTTTCTCCTACACTTGTCATGAATTGGCCCTTTGGAGGAAAGATAAGGTATTTTAAATTAAATCAAATTCATTTGAAAACAGCTGTCAGAGCTGTCAGAGAAAGTTACACGAGTTTTCCACCTGGCTGTTGCTATTTAAAATTATTTGGAATCAATAGTGACAATCATGTCAGGTGTTTTCTGAGTTCTCTCTGCCTAGAGAAAACTGCATGCAGCAGCATGAACAATTTAAGTGAAAACTACTGGTGTCACGCTGAGGTAACACTGAGTGACAATGCATTCCAGTGGCAGAAACACTGTGGGATAACTGAGCTATGACCAAGATGCCAGCATGTCTGAATAAAAAAGGAAGAAAAGGGGGACTCTTCAGTTGCACACGCCCAAACACACTCCAACCATATACAAGGTTTACCTTGTCTTGTTTGTGCAGTAGAGGATGACTTACTGGTGCAGGTAGAGTCAGGAGGATCACTGTCAGCACGGTAGAAACCAGTCTGACAGGGACAAATGTTGGCTCCTCGAGCACTGGTGCGACTGTTGGACGGGCAGGGGGTACAGTTTCCCTCCCCGAATTTAGATTTGAATGTTCCTGGGAAGCAAGCTGGATGATGGAGGGAGAAAGAGAAAAACAAAAATATGATTCTGTGTTTCTTATCTAAAAGACAAGTGGGAGTCCTTTCTGTCATACAACAATAGCTGTGCCTGTTAAGGAACTGCGGTGCTGAAAATTGTGATGCATGTGTGGCAAATGGTGAACACTATAGAGCATCAGGTTTTATCTGTGCATTTGCATTTGTTCATTTATAATTGAATGTCTTTACCTTTTCTTTAGGGGGCATTAATCTCCCCAAAAAAAGTTTGGATAACAGCTAAATTTCATGTAGAATAGGAGGAAAAGGAGGAGAGCGATGAAGATAGACTGCTGACAGGAGGTTGGTGTTGTCAGGCAAACAGGGATGGAGAATTTGTGAGAGTAGGGATACACCCAAAACCCATCAATCAGTGTCTGTTCAGTCCTCAGCTCTTCAAAATCACACCGCTGAATACAAACAAACCCTCCGCATGCATGCAGAACAGCGCCATAATGAGTTAATAAATCAATGCAAATGAATAGGCATCAGACGAGACATAAATTAGCAGAGCGGAGTAATTAGACAAATATACAAAGTTAGCGTAACCTTCGACGTTGCGTCCAAGCGATTAATTTGAATTCCATAGTATCACACTGAAGATCTGCTGACATCACGTCTTAGGGATGAACTAACATAAGCCTAGACATAAAGAAGGATTTAGATGAAGGGGATTAGCAGCAAAAGGTCTGGATCTATCAGCCTCCAGAGAACCACGTTTTACTGTTTCCCACATTCCTACCGGGTGGCGTAAAAGTGGGGTCTCTGGCAAACATCTGTCCCGTCAGCGTGTGGGCTCGTAAAAGCCAGTCAGTGCGGGAGAGAGTGTGATTAACTAGTTAGGCTAAGTGGTCTTTCAGTTTGAACTCAAGTTACACCCTAATTCCCAACAATGGCACTTATAGGAAAATCAGCAGAGCTAATGGCCCCAAACTGTAGCTCCAAAAACACAACGAATAAGATGGAAATGTTCTCTTTTTTTCCCCTTCTCATAATTCACAAAGACCTTTAGGCTTTACACTCCCTCAGCTGATTTATTTGTTCTCTATTACACAGTGCATCATGATTTGCTTTTATTTGTTTTCCTTGCTTCTTTTGGAGAGGGTGCTGAATCTACCTATTGTCTTGCACCAATCCATTACCCTCTTTAGAGGCCACAATGAATTTGCTGTTTTTGATACACTAATGTTTCCCTTTTCGCCATCTCGTATGGTGTTTGGCTGCAAGCGAGTGAGCGTGCGGCGCAGCTGAGGTAAGAAATGAAATGCCTGAGTGATTAATGCTGGTGTAGCAGTGTTGGCTCACGTTGGTCTGAATGGTGTTAATGAGCATGGCCATCTGTAGATTAACTAACAGGAGGCCGCGGAGGAAATTACACTTCCTCATTGCAACCACTGGCTGAAGCCCTACAGAGGTTTTTATCAGACATGCTTTTAACCTTGAGCCGCCAAATGGCAATGAATGAGCTCATGTTCGACACTATTTCTCACACTCAGGTGAGAGGAGGCTTCGCTTGTCTGTCTCTGGCTTCCAGTGTCACCCCCACCTCTTTATTTCTTGCCGTGCTGCTATTTCCCTTCCATCTTTGGTTATTCCCACCTCTTTACTCACACAATCTCTCTTAATATCTCTCCTCTCCGGACTTCTATTATCTGCATTTTCCATGTGCAAATCTACTGGCTTTCTGTTCTGTGGCTTCCTGCTATCTTTCTTTCCCTCCTCTTCTGCTCTCACAATATTTGTATGCTGCTCCTCTCTGCAACACCTCATTAATTCATACTCTCCTCCACCCTCCTTCACCCCCTTCAGGAGCCACACAATAAATGCAGAGAAGAGGGCACAGACTGATGTGGCTTGCACGGAGCATATAAAGAAGGTTTGGTTAAATAAAAGTCCAAATGCCTGTTCAGCACACACACACACACACACACATACCCTGGCACTGAGTGCCGTCTGCTGAAGGTTCGAATCCAGCAACACAGGTGCAGGAGCCCACAGGGACCATCCACTCTCCATCCCCATTGCAGTACAACTTGAGAGGGACAGACACCTCCATGGCATTAGTCACACAGGCACCTGGAGCAATCACTAAAGAAGTGGCTTCTGCCCCAGTAGCAGTCTCTGGGAAGACAGCAAAATTGGCAATGGTGGTGGAGCACTTCTTGAAGAAAACCCTGACAGAGATGAGAGACATGCAGGCGCCCAGGTCCTGGAATGCCAGGTAGAAGCCTTGCTTTGAGAGAGGGCCGAAGCTGCGCACTTTGGTGTTGATCCTACCCGCCTCGAGAAGAGAGAAGCTCTCATCTGGTGCAATAGTATCCACCTTCACGTAGGGGTTCTCCCTCCACAGAGGGCTGGTGTCTGTAGCTGTGTCCCCCTCTGACTCATAGTAAAACAGATTGAAGGTCTCTTTGCAGGAGCCGGGGATGTTGGGAATGCTGGCGCAGTCACGCACGGAGAACTTGAGCTCCACGTAGACACGCAGCACGCCCCGCCGCGGGATGAAGTCCGTCCTCAGCCAGTTGTTCTGATTAGGCTGTCGGACATTACACACCTGGTAGGTTCTGATTGGGCTCATGGAGTCGTCATAGCCACTAACCTCCTCCCACTGTGGAAACAACAGAGAGACCCTCAGTATTTTTCTATGCACACTTGTGTCCAGCTAAGGTTGCAGCTCAAGTATGCCATTTAATTGGACTACGGTTCTTGTTCCACTCTACAAGCACTAGTGGAGATTTGATTAATCGAATGTGTTTTCCAGTGGATCTTTTATGTAACGGACCAAAACATCTAAAACTGTGAGTCTTTGTACCATTTATTGTCAGAATTTCTTTTTTGGGGGGGCAGACCGAGCATTTATTCAATCTTCTTGTTAATCCAAAATGCCCCAGACTGAATTGAACCACGTTTTTCTTGCTGTTCTCTTCTTCTGTATGTCAGCTTCGACTATTACTTCCAAGTCAAAGCCTAGGAACTGTGGAGCATGCACAGCATGAGCTCCTAGGCCAGTTTGAGTCCAACTGAACAAACACATTTAATAGTAAATTGTCTCTTACCTTCATTATCTGGCTGTGCTAGTCCAACAATTCAGTTAGACTAATGTGTCTAATGTCATTTAAATGTACTGACTATTACAAAGAAGGAGACAGTAGCAGGGATGAATATCTAATTAAGAAAATTGTGACATGCTGACTGGAGACATTCTGGGTTCCCCTAGTGCAGGGGTGTCAAACGTATGGCCCACGGGCCAAAACCAGTCCACCGTAGGGTCCAAACCCAGCCCGAAGAATTCATTTTAGAAAATTTCATATTATGATTAGACTCTAAACATTATGTGAAATAATACAACTGTGACTAAATGTTTTGTGCACTTGTAGATCCATTGTGATCTATAAGTTGTAATGCATAAGTGGCATTGATAAACTTTTGTTGTAATTGCACTTATTTTTCATGTTGTTAGTAATATTTTTTTAAATGAAATTTGGAATTCTTGTTTATAGGTTATTATATAGGTATTATTTTTTTTAGTGGTCCGACCCACTTGACATCAAATTGCGCTGTATGTGGCCCCTGAACTAAAATGAGTTTGATACCCCTGCCCTAGTGGAACTTCAAAATTATTTGTAATGAAAAATGAAATGAAAATACCAAAAATGGAAATTCACAAAAATCTTCCAATAGTTTTTTTTTTATTGTACCTAATTTGAACAGAGCACATATATGTACAGACATTACCAGTAGTGCTCAAATGCAAATGTTGGACTGGCTCCAAAAAACAAAACAAAACAGCACAGATGAGTGTGACATCTCTGCTTAAGAAATTTATACTCTAATTACAATCGTAGTATTGTTTCCAAATACATGTACCTTGTTAGGCAGAATGTTGCTTATTGCACCTTTAAAACACACGTCAAGCATGGCAGCCCTAAAGCTGATCACGTTTTTGCAGTTTGGGAACTGAAGGATGTTGGTCGTCACTGAAGTAAATATTGGACAAACTACAAATGCACCGTTAGGCTGCAGCGCTCCCGTCTAAACTGTAACTGCTGCAGGACAGTCAAACATCCTCCAGAGGACATTTACACTATCTGTTACATATGACATTGTTTTATTTCCTGGGAGCAAATGAGAAATGAGAGAAAATGAGTATATAAAACTGTACATTTTTCATGAAGACATTCTTCATACATGTATAATGCAAACAGTTAGTTATTTATTAAAATAGCAATCTGAATGTGGAGCTGTCAGTGTGATTGCACTGTGGGAGCACTTCTGTCCACTTCAGGTTATGTATAGATACTATATGTATTCTCTCATGTTGACAGATATAGCCTGAGAGCAGAGATTTGCATTTGTTTTTATTACGTTGGACTGATGACTTTTTATAGCGAGTTTAAAAATAGATACTCGTGGTGAAATATGATTTCCTACTCGGCCTTTGTCTATAGAAACTAACAAACATTACAGGCTATGATTTGTGGCTTTATTGGTCAATGCATTTAGTCCATTTGAAAATAACCTTGTGAGAATTCTATTTTATAGAATTTTTTTCTTTTTTTTTTTTTAAATAAATGTCCTAATTCTCTCTTGGAATAAAGACTTAATTTCCATAACAAATGAGCTTCACACAAATTGATTATTTCAACCGGAGGAAAATAATGCATAACTCATCTCACGTCTCCGAGTTTCTGTGCAATTTATTCCCAAACGATGAGCCCAGGAGTCAGCATTAGATGTCGTAAATCACCAGCAACATGTTGATGCACTACCTGACAAATATGATAATTGCTGGCCCCCGAACGTATGGGCTTGTCAGGCGCGAGGAGAGGGGCTGCCTCGCCAGTCGTGACATATGACTTTATGGTTGCTGGGACATTCAAAGCCGGCCATTCTAGGGAAAAGGAAGGAGCTGTTGCTGCCGACGATCGTTTCCATGGTAACCCACCATTTCCATTGACTGACTTTGCGCTCATGTAGCGAAGACAAATTACACTGGCCGGGAGTGGGGGAGGTCTGTCAGGCAGTTAGCCCCGGGGTCAAATTCATGTTGTTTTATTTTCTCACCATTCCTATAGGGGTATCAACTGAATACCTTAATTTCTGCCTGTAATGTACTCTTGGGCCCATATTATAAAAGACACAGACACATGCTTTCAATTATCAGGTTCTCTCCTGGGGAGGCCTGCTTGGTAAAGCCAACCTTACAGTCCTGACACACTGCAGGGATTTGTCTCACGCATCTGCATCTTTTCTCTTTTGTCTTAAGCACAATATGCACTGATTCTGTTGTACACAGTTTGTTAAACCTCTAACACTGTGTTCACTTTATAAAAACAACAACAACTCCGTCTTCTTTAACAAAATGACACACATTGTGTTTCTCATTTGCTTTTTCATATCCAAGAAAACACACACTGCAAAAATAAAGATATAAAACAGTAGGAGGTGTGTTGTTCAAGGCAGACTGGGCTCTATTAACAACCCAATGGAACAAATGTAAAAGAAAAAGGGACTACAAAACAAACAAGACACACAAATGCACATTAACTCACCCCACTTTCTGGGAATGTGGTCCAAGCCAGCTCTGTGGTTGCCCACCGACTGTCCATAAGGGTTTCTGCAAATGAAGAGTAGGAGGAAGGTTGACAAATGTGAATTAAATAGCGTGTGGAATAAAAAAACTAAATAACTGCAAATGGTTGAAGACCACACACAAGCTCTCTCTGTTTGATAAAAGGATCCAGGTAAAAAAAAAAAAACAACAACACATTTTTCTGTTCCACGTTCATAACCTCCACCTACATATTTTCAGTCTGTGAAAGCTCTGACAATCATGGCATATCAGTGATGATGCCTAATTAAGGCTTTCTCTCTCCAACAGCACTTCTTTCAAAATTCATTTGTGGAACAAAGAACAAAGAATCCTCCAAGAAAACACTTCAGCAGCAGGAAACTGGTTCATAGAGATCCTATGCTGTATGCACACAGACATTTGGGGGGAAGCTTTAACACACAGCGGTGGCTGAAATGTGACTGAGATGAGAATACAAGTTCACAGGTGATGCATGTTGTGTTTTCTTCACTCAGCTTCATCTTTACGACTTTGCACGGAGGTGAGAGCGGGACACACGATCGGGAGAACCTGAGAATAAACAGTGGGATCAGTGGGCATTGTTGTGCCAGACTGTCCGTCACTTGAGTGGCTGGTGGTCCAGGCAGTGGCTTCATAACACCTCAGGTAAAGTAACACCTCAATGTTTCCGACACACAGCTGTGGACGTGTTTGGCTCTCAGCAGCTCTGATGTTGTTAGCACATAATCACTGGAACAATTACACTTTCTTCACGAAGGCTCAATGACACGACGCCTGCTGTGCACCATTTGCTCACAAGTCGTTGATAACAGTGCTAAAGGAGGGTGCGAGAGGGCAAACAAATATGTCCTGTGAAGAGCAGCAGTGGCACTCGTGGCTTTGTTCTGGTCCCGCAACGTCAACAGTTGATGTTTTCCTTCTAAAGATGGGAAACAACGCAGTCACAGTACAGCACGTCCTTGGCTTTAGTGTGTGAATAATAAAAGTTGTTTGATTGAGTGAGTAGATCACTAGTCCATCTGTAGCGGCTGAGCTTGAGCTATGCTGCAGTGTTTACAATCTGTGCTTGGTGTTCATTAGTGAAACCACAATGGCTTTTCTTCTTTTGAGAGGATGACAGATAATGAAGTGTGATCTGTACCATCCCACAGGATGAATTGCATCTGTGGTTTTCAACTGTGTGCCACAGAGAGGCGAGAGAATCTAAATTTGAGACTGTAAAAAAAGGCAGCGATCATACAGGACTTAAAGGCTCATCATGACAGAGTTTCATGTGGTCACATCCAGACTAATGTTGGTATTAAAAGCAAAAGAAAGTAGTGACACGTCCTACTTCATGCTTGCACACAAACACAGAAGAGCTGTTTTCCCCTAAAGCTTTTTTACATTCAGCTAACCAGCTGCTGCCTGTGGCTTTGTACTTGGACGACAAGCATGAGAATCATGGTTTCAATTTTCTCATCTTATGTTTGGCACGAAAGCAAGTAAACATGATGAACAACAACAACGACGACGACAGCAGCAGTGTGATTTGTGTGACTATTAATCAAGAAATAGAGCAGAGTGTTATCACTAATTCTTGATTTTCACCATAAAGAAATAATGGAGTCACTCTGACGTGACGTGATTGGTTGATCATGATTACTTATTTACCGACCCTGTTCACAACATTTGTCCTGAGGGATCTGGACAGGTTCTTGTGGAAAGATATGGCGCCGATTTGAGCAAAGCACAGGTGAAGCCAGATCCAATCACAGGTGGTCATGGGAGATTTACATTTACAGTGTATTGCAATTGTAAGCATCAGTTATAGATTTCAAGCAACAATTACCATTACTACATGACACCATCAAAATAAAAAATAACAACTGTGTTGTAGTGCAAGGTAGAGCAATTACAGGTGTAAATTGTTTCCAACATCTACAGTACAAACAACAATTAATTAATTAATGTTATTTTCAGTTTGCTGTCAGAGTGGAGCAAAGAAAGTAGAATGTTTCCCATTTAAGAATCTGAAATCAAAAGACTTAATCTATTTTTAAAAGCCCTTAAACTGATCAATCAATTGTCTAAATAGTTGACAGTTAATTTAGCCGTTAATTAACCAATTAACAATTGACTAATTGTTGCAGCCTTTTGCTGATTTGCTACATGTTTTTTTTCCATAGTGCAATTTAAATAATTTGCCCTACATTGACAATGCATATTAATGCCAGAGGTAAAAAAGTCATATTTAACACTGGTCACTTGTGAACTGCTCTCTCAGGATGCACGTAAATACCTGGAGAGAACGAGGCAAATGCTGAGTCATGCAGCAACATTGTCCACAGATGCTCATATTGATATAGAACTGTATATATATATATATATATATATATTCTAATTTTATATTTATATATTTAAGCCTTACTTTTATATTGTCTTGTGTAGTAACTGCTTTACCTTTCATGGGTTGATTTACTTTAATCCTTACTGATCCAGAGTCTCTTTTCTTGTATTTTTTTCACAGCTGTGTTTGTTTGCACAAAACACAAAAGCAAATTACTTGTATGTTAATACTTGGCCATTAAACAGATTCCATTTCTGAACATGTAGATGTTTGAATTTTGCCACCCTTATGACTAGAGATGCTCTATGTGAGAACTCAGATGTCCACAAAAGCAGATTGGGCTATTTTTTTGGTACAGCGTCCGTGTGAGTCCATATGAGAAGTGTCTGCCTCCTGCTCTCATGACAACTTAGTGATTTTCCAAAGTTATTGTCTGAAAACTGCTGTAGATGTATGATTATTAGTTGATCAAACCCATGACTCTGAAAAGTACTTTTCCATGTCATCCTCACTAATTTGGCAGCATATTAGCTTATGAAGTATTTAAATTAACAGTCATTAAGAGACGATCCATTAAGCATCAATTAATCATATTTAACTCATAGTCACTTCATCATTTCTTCAGGAGCAGCAGTGGTTATAGTCTGAAAGAGAAATATTTTATACACAAATAACCCTTTTAAGAAGAAGAGTGGTCAGTGGGTCGGAATAAACAGATGAATAGTGCTGCACAAAGCACAAATCATTTTAATTTAAATAGGAAAAAGTATGTGGTGGCCTCAATCTCTGTTGACAATGGAAATGTCATTTCGTTTAATAAGTCATTTTAATGCTTAACTGACAGACCTTTGCACATGACAGCAAGCACAGTTTCTGTTTGTGTGCAGGAGCACGGGGATGACAGCAGTGAATGACTCCTGTTGTCGAGCCCAAATGTTCGTCTGCGAACAAGGTTGTTTTGCTGATTAGCACAACTTGAACCGGAGAGAAGGAACTAATCAGCGAAATCAGTGGCTGTTGTCTCCGCTCAGCTACACTGTGCTCTGGGAGGCGCAGAGCCGAGTGAACACTCCTGGACTACTTGCTGCCAGTGATCCATGGATCCAGCCTGTCCTCCCCCTGGGAGTCTGATCTGGTTGGCTTCCTAATCCCTCTCCTCTGCTGCTGCCCAGAGGCAACAGAGAAAGAATCACTCAGCCACAACTAACCACAGGTTTGAGCAGATGCTCCGTTTAACAGGCTGCCGCTCGCACTATGCATACGCAGTGGCAGAAGTGTGACCATCTAGTATCTGCAAGAGCCAAGTTCAAGCGCTCGTGTCAGCAAACTTTCAAGACCTCTTGAGCAACATGCCATGAACCTCTGACCTTTGACCTACATATCCCCTATCCCATTTTTACAGCTTGGGACAGTGCTACACTTATTATTATTAATTTCATCTTAAAACGTTTACTTGCTGTTAAGTTTGAATGAGGAACCAAAGTAAAACATTCAAAATAGTACTGACTGCATTGTCACTGCGCTACACTGTTGTCGCTCATTTTGTTTCCAATGCATATGTGACGTCATATTTCGAACAAAAGTGAAAGAAACACCACCACAAGGCAAGAGAACAACCACTGGTTATGGAAATGGAGTGCAATAGAATCCAGCACATCAGTGGGGAACGTCACCATCCGTCCTCAATCCAGGCTCTGAAACACTAAAATGACAGAAAGTCTAAAATTACAGATTTCTGTTTGACTAGGTCTATGACTATCCTAACCAGAGAGTTTTATCATCCACTCACTAAATCCCAGAAACCAGTTAAGAGGGAAAAAAAAAAGATCCTATTTGTTCCACAGAGATTTACAACGCCTTTGAGATAGCCTATAACTCAAATCCAGAAATCTCCCCCCGCTGCAATAAAACTACAGCAGCAGTAGAGTCAATCGCCCCTGGGGTAAGAAACAATGCTGCAGAGAGAACTTCAGAGCATCACCACCCATGGCATTTATTGTCTCCTTTTTTTTCCTTTTTTTTTTTGATCACACGCCAGAGCCAAAATGCCACACAACTCTGAATCCTCAATGCACTTCGGGAGCTCACACATGCTAATGTTTTATTCACTTTGTGAGAGCGACTGTACGATGAAAGCAAACCCTCGCCTTCTACTACACAGACCCTCTCTGCCAACAAGCAAACACATGAAATATTAACAGCCAAACACCCTCATCAGTGATCGAAGGATGATAAAAGAACCTGAGCTTGTAGGAAAAAAACAAAAAAGAGAAACTCACTTCTGAGCTCATTTGAAAGCCAAAGTTCATTTATATTTTAATGCGTGTTTACAAGTGATAACAAAGTCAAGTGTGATGCTGAGTTTGACGTCTGATTGGCAGTTTTTTGAGCAAGTTCTGCATTCATAAAACAGGGTTTTTGTTTAAAAACAGCGTTTTTAAGATGAAACGCACAACATGTGACCAATCAAGAAGTTGACTCTCTACTCTGCGGTTGTTTGCATTTGTTGACTAAAAGCAAAAAACCGAATTCCTGCAAAGAGGCCAGTGAAGAGTAACTAAGTAAGTTTTAACGAAGCTTTTGTTCGCAGCTCGTCGAGTCAGGAAGTGAATACATTTAATTGCAGGATTGTTTTCAAATATTGTTTTCTGCAGAATAAACACAACCCTGGAGTTTTCAAACATAGTCTTCTGGTTCTCCCAAAGAAGCCAATGCAAAAGTCCAAAAAGTCCTTGATTTACAACGGTCTCAGTCGCTACTTTCAAGTCGTTGTCAAAAAACACATATGATGTCAGTTTTATAAAAATATGTCTCACTTCAGAGGAAATTTGATGATCAAGTGTGGCACATATCTGATAAAACATCTGCAGGAGGCTTCAAAATGGGAGTTCAGATTCCTATTAGTGACATGACCATTTACTGGTTGGTTTTAAAAACAAACACCCACCGAGTAGTGAAGATACAGCCTTCATTCTAAATTAATACTAAATTAAATCACAATTCAGGCTGCAACAAATTGAAATTCATGTTACTTTTCGGGTGTAGAGAAAGCACGAAAATGCAAATGAAGCTCTCTATTCTACTATCACGCAAAAACATCCTGTAGATTATTTTATAAAATGCTATCTGAGTGGTCATCCATCTACTTTATGAGCTTTTAAAATAAGAGTACAGTAAACACTGGCTGTAAATGGAAGTAATTTAGCATAAAAGTGTCACCGCCGCTGAGGCTTTTACTGCAGCGTGTTGGTGTGAACTGGAGATAAGTCATCACTCGAGCTTTTTGGAAATAAGCGCGCAATTTAGTTGCAGTGTGTAGTCGCAGTCCAGTAGCTTGCATCATCCATGCGCTCACGGCTGCCAGCATGAGAAGAAATTCAGATTCAAGCCATGTGTCGAAATCCACTGAGTAAGCAGCTAAATAACAACATGTAACTCACTGGAAAAATAAAAATAAATAAATAAATAAGGCCTTACTTTTCGCCCCCTGATTTAAACTCATCTGATGATCTGCCCTTCATGTTTATCCTCAGAGGACAAACATTAGTTAACCCCTGAGCTGTGAGTAACAGTTAGTGAGGCCGGGGAAACGGGACCGATCATGTCGCTGTGAGAGCCCAGTGGGACTTGAAGGGCTGCTGCCGCTGCATTGATTTACTTGCTGACACCAGAATTGATGAGGGATCAGGCTGGCCCCAGTCCAGGAGAGGCAGATTGGACAGGGAGGGAGGGGGCGAAGGAGGGACGGCTACAGACATGTAGCTACAGCTCAGAGAGGAGCCTCTGGGTGTGGAGCAGTGGTGGATGAGGGAGGGCTTTTCCCCTGGAGCAGCTCTGCCCCGATTGATGGAGAGAGCTTTGGGGACTGCTGCATACTTGTTAAGCCATTGACCTTTAATTCACACTTGTCATTTAATATATTCCACATGTGTGTCCCTGTGGCGCCTCAGGAACCTGGGAGTGATCCACTCTGGTCTGTGTGTATGAGCCCACAGCTCTGGTGTGGCTGAACCCAACAGCAGGTTTCAGTGCTCTGACATGCATCATATGAGGGCGAGTCAGTGTTTTACAGTGAGAGTAGAAGAGGAGGAGGAGGAGGAGGAGGAGGAGGAGGAGGAGGTGAAAGAGGAGGAAGGAGAGGGACGCCCCTCTCTGCTCTGCTGCTGTGGCTCTAACCTCCGGGGAGGATCGGTGGATCAGTGGGCATCCTCACTCAGCTTGTGGGTGTGACAACAACAGGGACAATAGCAACAGGGCAGTCCTTCAGCCGCATTGGAAGCACTGGGATGTCATCACACACACACACACACACACACACTAGTACATACATGGATTACATCCAGGGAGCAATTTGATGCTCCGTGGATTTGCCTGTTTAACAGAGCGGCTCCTCATCCTCATTATTATTACCAGCTGTAATTAAGATAAACATGAACGGGGTCTTGTTTAAGAATCTGATTTCACCTACATGGAAAACAGCTTCAGTCACTGCTGTGCTGCTTAAAATGATGTGATGCGCTGATCCCAGCAGGGTTTCAATGATCAGATTAAATAATAGCCAGTGTGCAGCCCACTTTCTCTCCCTGCACACTGGTTTCTTTGAATGATGGTTGAGTCGGCGGGTTTTTTTTTTTTTTTATTATTATTATTATTTTTATTTAAACAATAGTGTGTTTTAATCCCAGCCCATGCAGCCCATTGTTCATCCACAGAAAGTACAGTGATGAAAATATAAATCGACATACCTTCCACAGCCAGCACCACGGGGACAATGAGGCTGCACACCCACAGCAAGTAATCCATTGTCATAAAACAGGCTTTTGCAACATGAATAAAGGAGTAGACTGGACCCTTCTGCTGGATGGAGACTCAAATACGGAACAGCGCAGACGAGCTTTTTGTTCCTCTGCCAGTTCTCATGTCTTCACTGATGAGTAAGTGAGGCTCTCACCGCCTCATTCCACCACAGTCCTCTGCACAAACCGAGGGCGTCTGGCTTCTGCCTTCACACAGAGTCCCGTTATTCCTGCGCCAGGGGCGCGCGCGCTACGCCGCGTCTTCGCTCACTCTCATTCTCTTTCCCAGACTTTACCCACACTGAGCCCGCGCCCGTGTCCGCGCAGAGAGCATCTCTGTCCTGCACGCAGGAGGATGGACAGGATGTCGCAGAGGAAGCGGGAGTGAGTCCGGAGGAGAATCACTTTCGTCCACTTTGACCAACTCCGTGTGGCTGTTGCTCCTCTGCGAGGGACGTGCGTCGGAATGGCAACACTGGGACAGAGACACACACACACACACAGAGAGAGAGAGAGAGAGGAGCGGAGACTGCGTCAAAGCAGACGCAGTCAGCACTGAGCTTCCGGGACAGATTTTCAAACTAATAGCCCACGTAATAATTCAAATAATAATAATTATTATTATTATTATAGTTTGTTTGAAAACTGTGTTCTAGTAACTCTGCTGCTGTTGACTAAGGCTGCAACTATCCATTATTTTCCTTTTCCCCTTATTTTATGTATATTTATGTAAACATACCACACACACACACACACACACATATATATACATGTTTCCCCTGAAGATGGGAAAACAATAGCTGCCATAGTTCTTCAAAAATATGCCCCCTGCCATATTTGACACGAGTCAGTCTTCCTAATGGCAAAAATTCTGTAATTTGTTTTACATTCAGATTTTTAGGAGGTGATTCTTCTCTTTCAAAAGAGAAGAATGCATGTCTAAGCAAAATATAATATTGTTGTCTGTCATCAGTTCATAAAATAAGACAGGGTTCTATATTCTACCTGTAATATTGAAGTAGCAAAGGAACAGACTAAAATATGTTTGGCCTCTTCTGTTTTGTATCTGGGACAGTGTGGTGAATTACCTAATGTTGTGCCTCTTTATGAGTGAGATTACGAGTTTGATTGTATTAATTGTAAACTGAAATAGTTCCTCTCATAAATATCCGTTGGGGTATTTTGATACAATTCTACCCCTTCATCATTTCCCCCACATTTTTAATAAAGTTGGGAAAGATGAATTGTCAAAATAGTTGCCAATTAATTTCGTAATCAGTCAAAATCCATTACTGCATTAATGTTTATACACCTGGTATAACTAAAATTTCCAACTTTGCATCCATGAAATCTGTTATTTTAATCTATCAGCAACACATGCCAATAAATTATATTGGTTTTGTGATTTAGAAAATAAGTAACCCATAAAATCACCTTTGTGTAGTGGTGTGTCGCTAACCATGTTTGACTTTAGGCCATTAAAAATAATAGTTTGATTGTATGTTCACTTACCTAAAATCAGCAAATTATATTTTACCTCCATAGCCAATTTACTCATGCTGTGAAAAGTATATACAGTATATTGCACTAATATTTTGTCATAATTCTAATATGTACATTTTTTTTTAATTTAATTAATACTATTTTTACTCCTACTTTTCTTTGTCTTTTGTTTACCAGTGACTTTTTGCTGGTGTAACCAGTGAATTTTCTCCGCGTGGACTCAAGTCAAATCTAAACTGAGGTGTATGAGATGATGTAGGCTGCTGGATCTTAGACTTTGTGTAGATATTTACTACAGAGCAGGTGAGTCACACCAGGTCAGAGGCGCTGACCTCATCCTTATCTCACCAGCAAAAATTCCTGGTTCTGACATCACCGATTAGGGTGAGGAAATCTTTACCAGTCCAGTGTCAACGTTCGGGATTAATTTATACAGAGAGGACTGAATATATGAAAGGAAAATAGAGTGTATATAGATAAAACAGGATAAATGCTTTTATTTTGAAATCCCATCATCTAAAACACCGTCTCTCTGCTGCAGGTTTCTGTTTGGTTTGACGCAGCTGGAGGAGGAGGAGGAGGTGAGAGGACGAAGAGAGAGTACGGGGTGGGGGTGGGGTTGGTCCGTTGGTTGGCTGGTTGTCCAGCAGACTGAGCCTGCAGTCAGCGCGGACACACTGATCGGCCGCTGAGCACCGATCAATGGGGGCATTAAATGGACAGTGGTCGCATTGGCGGAGGGACGTCAATACGAGGTGTGATCAGAGTCCAGAGACAGCGCCACCCTGCGGGCTACTGAGGGACAGGGCACAGCAAACGTATCATTTTATTTAGTCATGAAAATCATGATAATCATTAGAGGGGGAAAAAGACAACTTTATCAATTTCATAAGAAAAAAAAATCTTATAATGTATGGGTAATACTGTATCCTGAGGAGCCATGGCTGCTGCAGCATAGGCACTGTGTGTGTGTGTGTGTGTGTGTGTGTGTGTGTACGCCTGGTATTCCTTATGTTGTGGGGACCTAAATGTATTTACACAGTCAAATTATGGGGAATTGTCTTCCTTATGGGGACACAAATCAAGTCCCCATAAGGTAAATGACTACATTTTACATTTTAAGGTGAAGACATGGTTTAAAGTTAGGCTGAGATTAGGGTCAGGGTTAGATCAGGGTTTGGGTTAGGTTACTAGCAGTTATGGTTAAGGTGAGAATAAGTGTCCAGGAAATGTGATGTCCTCAGAAGTCATAGAACACCAGCGTCAGCTTGTGTGTGTGTGTGTGGTGGGGGGCAGGTTATCGATACAGTTTACGACTAATCAAAGTGGTGATCTTCACTGTCTCGACAGACTGCCTGTCCTCATTCGTTCATCATGCTTTGACCTTTTGCTGTGTCTTGTCTCACTTTCTTATTCCATCAGATGCTCTCTCTCTGTGTGTGTGTGTCACAGTTCAGGGACAAGGGTCTCATTCACACTGAAGACACTCTTCTGTCTGTAGGTGTGTTTCCATCAGCCTGCTTTTATGCGCATTTACAATTTGCACATTAAAAACACCTTAATGGAAACACAGAAAAAGTATGGCAAAAAAAATTTTACGCTCGAGGGAGGTGGAAAGTTGGCATGATGTGAATGAGAGCAATGGAAACAGTTTAAGCAAATAAAAGATTTGTAGTTTAGTAATCATGTGACTCAGACTTTTTTTTCCTGTTTCCAAGTTTTACTGCACTGAAAAAAAAACTGAACATCGAAAATATGATGACAATTACATCTGGAGATGTTTCGCCTTCATTCATGTCTGGTGAATGTAGCCTTGGCCAGGAGCAGTTGATGTCGTCAGGTGGTGCCTGTCGTTGTGGTGGAGGAGTGTGTCGACTGAAACCATAACACTGAAACAAATATTACAACAATAATGAATATAAGCAGCAATGTTTTAAAAACATTTTTAAAAAGCGACAGTAGCTGGTGAGCCATGATGGTGTTCATGGATTATCAGCTACTGCTGCTTTTAAAATATGTTGTCACTCTATCATCATACAGACTCCGGTGAACTAACTAATATTTACTTTATATTAGCTGATGAAAACACAAATACAGTAAATACATTTTTATTTTTTTTTTATTTTTAACCAATATTTGATAATTAATGTAAGATTTACATGAATTCATTTGAAAACTAAAATTTTAGATAAAAGAAAGAAGAAAGAGTTTCATATCAGCAGTAATCTATGTCCATACTAACACACCTAAAACTCCATACTAACAAAACTAAAAACACATATCATGTGACCATGATTCAAAGCAGATTCTATCTCTGACTATATATATTTTATGAGATAATATGAAAATTTAAGACATCAAGGGGAAGCGTGGATAGCACTCTCCTGAGCAAAATTATGTTTTCAAATAAAAACAGAGCATGTGTGTGTGAACACACACAAACACGGTGACATCAGACACATATGTCCCAACAGATTTATTTAAAACATTATATTATTCTTGCAAAACAGTCTTGACATCAGTCAGTGTGTGTGTTATGAGTGTGTGTAGGGCAGAGGAGGCCAGATCTGAACCCATGTGGTCACAGGAGACGCATCCAGGACAGTCTCAAGGTTGTCAACATGGGATCACATCACCGAGGCTGGATGTTAGTACCAGGTCTGAATGGGACTGTGTGTGTGTGTGTGTGGCCTTACTTCCACTACTCAACCCCCCCCAGCACAGGAACACACACACAATTATTTCTCCCCAAAAGGCCCACTGTGCCACAAACTGCTCTCCCACCCTCCTCTCAGAAGTCTTCACTCACACACACACACACGCACACGCACACACACACACACACACACACACTTTGTGCACTAATTAACTACAGTTCAGTTCCCAGCAGGCTTTGGTCAACCTCCGCTGCTGACACCACTGCTGGGCAGCTCCCGGTACCTGCAACCAAAAAAACAAAACAAAAAGAAAAATCATGGACAGATACAGTATAGTCATTATCAACATGTGTGACAGTGCAGGACTCTGCTGCTGCTGCTGCTGCTGCTGCTGCTGCTGTGAGGTTTTTATGTGTAACACATCCCTAACAGCTCACTTGTTTGTGTCTTCCTAAAAAGCTCCTCAGAGAGTGTTTGAGAAAATGACAAGTGAATTCAGCTTTGCAACAGTCACTGAATTCTCCCACTATCCACATCCACAGTAGAGGGGAGCATTTTTACTTATGAATGGACTTATGAAAGCATCCGGAGAGCGCGTATCTTTTGCAAAGGCCTATCAGTTTCCCACAGATTCAAATAAATAAATACATTATAAAGCTGGTTTATGATCCAGATGAAAATAAGAATCTTTTTTTTTTCCTTGTGCCAAAACCTACATACTAAGAATATTTTGTTCCCATCCACCCTTTAGTTTTTGAGTTCAACTGCTCAGTAAATTTCAACTGAATCTGCTCACAGACAGGCAAGCAGATGAAGTCAGCAAAAAACACAGATAAGTTGCATGTTCAAAGCTCATCTCTCCTGTCAAATCCACATTTGACTGATGGGGAATCAGTTGAAAGATGCCCTGCAGTGGTTCCACCGAGTTCATTTGCACCTCAGGTGTTGTTCCACTGCAGCTTTTCACCTCGTCCCACACAATAAACCGCCAGTCAAATCCCAGGATTGACAGATGTTAACCATAGAGTTGTGGGATTGTTAGTGCTTCGGCTGTTGCTGCGACAGGTAGAATAAGGGATTGCTGCACTGGAGAGTCGTTCACTCCTGCTGCAGATGAGAAATCGGTTCCTGGACTCTGGGGGTAAAATACATATTTTACAGAATATGGAAAGGAGACATGAAGAGTCAAGGATGAGGTGGAGAGAATGAAAAATAGCTCAGTGGGACGGCGGTGTTAAGCTGACAAGAAGGGATGACAGAACATCTCCAGAGAACCAGACTGTCCACTGCAACCTACTTGAGAATTATGGAGTGTGTCCAGTCAAGCATGCCATGTGTGTATGACAAAACATTTATGTGCAAACAAAAGTTTCTGGGTATGTTGTGCTAATGTTTTCTATTAGTTCCACATGAACGGTCGTTCTTTACCAGTGTTTGCTGCCTAGTTCTGTCTTTCTGTTATTAGTAGAAACATTTCAAACATAACATCTTTAGTTTAGTTTAGTTAAATCCACGATTATCTTTTACACCACATTCCTCCTGACGTCCACAACAAAAGGTTATATGGTTGAACAGGTTCATTTCTTTTTCACCTGCTTAATTTTTGGCAGTGATGTCCATTTCTGGCAAAGCATAACATCTTTTTACATACATTTATATTTCATATTTCATACAGTAGCAATAAATGTTTGTAGCGAACCTTACTTTTTACACCTTGGGTCATGACTCGGTATTTTAATTTGATCTATCAGATTAATTGAATGACCGATTAAATCATTCAAGGAACATAGTGGCCACTGTAAAGTTCACTGAGCTCCACTCTTGTTGTTGTTTTTAGCCTCCTCTTGTTTACGACACATTTGTGGTGTCATGATCCAGTGATGCAGGGCTTTTTCATTGTTGTCATTATTGTTGTTTTAGTGGGTTCACCCAGGTTCCAAAATCCCAGATACCCACTAATTTTAGTGGGAAAGGTTCTTCAGTCCAGTCTTCCTCAATTATCTAGTGAAATTTAAAGGGTAGTTCGGGATGTTGGGACATTCACTTATTTTGCTGAGAGTTGACAGGTGACACAAGCTCGCACGTGCAGAAATCTGAAGCCGCAGTCACAGCAGCTGTGTCAGTGAATTCAGGTGCAGACACAAGGATTTGGTTTCATTTGAACAAACTGAGACAAGCTGCTTCACCCCGTGGCCTCTCTCTCTGTGCTTTTATGCTACGTTTGCCTTGCTTCCTGCTGGATTCTGATGAAAAAGACCAATCGGTATCAACATTCTCATCTGATTCTTACGTTAAATCACCAGTGAAAATAATATCATAGCAGCAAAAAAAAAAAAAACATCAGTCCATTAAACACATTAAGTTCACTATGTGGTTATGACAAGAAATTTTTGGCTTCACGCTGTAATGCTCTGCCAAGCTAAGAAAACAGTCATCTGGCCGTGGTTTCATATTTACTCTACAGACAGCAGAATGCTATTAATCATCTTAACTCAGTAGTGAATATGAGCATTTGCCAAAATGTATAATTACAATAGTTAAAGCGTCTGCATGTCAGCCTGAAAATATATTATGAAGAATTCACCATTTGTCCTTTATTTTTTTTATCTTTGTTTTTTTCCTTCGGGGCTGTTCATGCAAGAAAACTAGAAAATGATGTGTCAACAAACAGTGGGAGACAAAGTTAATGGGGAACAACAATGACAGACAATGAAGGGAAAACAATCAGGAGATGTTTCACATTATCCTGTCTCTGTCACTCGGAGCTCCTATTAAGGCCAAAATGAAGAGCTCATGAGTTGCTCCTGAGCACATGAAACAGTGGAGTGGCGTTTGGCTGCATTGATTGGAGAAGTAATGATACATGATTGTGTTCGGACAACAAGGTGGCCGTTAGCTGGAGCTGGAGTGGACAAACGTAGCCGGGTTCTTCACAGACAGCCGACAGTGAGCTGGCCTCTTTTGCACTACTGACTGATTAAACATGAAATGATGAAACGGTGCTGCTTTCAAGGACCTCGTCCTGTTTTTCTTGGTGACAACACTCTTGAACTGAATGAAGTTGTCAACCTGCAGTGTAGAGCTCCACCCAACATAAACTGCACATCCTCTGAATCCCCAGCTTTGCAGATAATCAGTGGAGAGCTGTCACTTATTTTACCGGCGCTTGCACACAGGTGGCTTGGCAGCGAGAGACTTCATGTAATATATACAGTAAAAGCCCCAAAATGGGTGAAATCTTCCACATGAAATAATGAGTGTTTATCCGGAGAGTGAGGCAACATACAGCAAAAGCTAATTAAGAACAATTCCATTTTAATGGGCATAGACAGTTTTTCAGCTGAAGTCCTTTTTTTTTTTTTCCTTCAGAATTATTCACAGGAGGCGTTATTGATGATTCGCCACATTCGGCAATTTTCCCACCATTCTCGTCCATTATTCATCCACCTCTATTTTTTAATCTCCTGTGAGCTGACTCAGAACTCCACTCCCATTTTCAGACTGTACCTCCTGTACGTTCATGTCTGAAGCATTGATTAAACAGACCCCAATGTGCTGGGGGATTACATTGGGGCCTATTTGAAATGGCATTTCTACAGTGTTTTTTCCATTACTGAGGATACAATTGGAATTTAGATAAACTGGGTCGAGGTAGGCTTTGTTGATTTCTGGGTTCATGCGGAGTCCATTTGCTGGCTTTGGCATGTCTGCTTAATTTTTGCGTTCACATCCCTCACCAGTTTAGAGTGCAGCCGAGTGTGTTCCCACCGGACGGAAGAGGAGAGGGTGAGGGACCTGTGGATGCAGAAAATGAGCGGCAACCATTGTTTTTCATCGGGCCGATATGGAGCAGGGACACTTTCTGAGACAAATTATATAAGAAGGACAGGAAGTTAGAGACAGAGCATCTACTGTTTCCATCCCTCCTTCTGTCTTGTAAACAGTATTTGCCGACTTTCACTAAATGCTGGTCCTCTATAGGTTTAAACAGGTTCACACTTTGCCGTCACAGTAGGTCAGACCAAAGCAGGCTAGTGTCAGGTCACAGTTGACTCCCTGGCATATACTATATTCAGAAAAAGGACATCCATTATCATTTATTAATGCACCCAGTTAAAGAAAACCCAGAGAGCTTTTGGGCCGTTTCTGTGATTTCGCTCCTCAAATGTCCAGCTGTGTGGCATCTGCCGCACAGCAGCTTTCTCACTTCCTCACACAGGTGAGGTAATTGTTCTCAGATTGTTTTGCCTCTTACAATTCTCAATTCTCAAGTGTCGGATGCTCTGGAGAGTCCCAGCTTGGTTCGACACTCATTCCAGCCAACGACCCACATTTCAGCAGAGTATTTCCTCACCCTGTACAACCTGCAAAGCGATGTGATTCTGGTACCAATATCACAAAGATTATGCACACCCTTCAAATATTATTATTACATGTTCACAATATGCAGTGCAATCGACTTAGGCCAGCACTTGCTCTGTCTCAGCAAGAGGTATCGTCATATTTTTCTTTGTGAGTGGCCATTTTGTGACCTTTGGCATAAGATTAAAAGTTAGTCATATAACTAGCTTTCAGTGAGTTAAACTCATACAGCATTTCTAATGTTCAAGTGTGTCTTCAACAAACCTGGTATTATAGACATTTTTTTACAGCAGGCATTTCTGACATGAAATAGTAGGACAATAACACTTGACACTCAAACCAAATTCTTTTCTGAAAAAGTTTCTATTTTTTATATTTAAAAAAAAATCCGGTTGTTTTCTGAAAAACGGACAAAGAAGTAACTTTATAAGGTCATTTATAGCATTGCTAAAACAACTAATCTAATAGTATAAGGCTAATGCACAGTACTGTATTGTAATAGAATGATACATGGGATAACAAGTAAAGACAAATGATAAAGAGATCAGGCAACTGCACGTTGAAAAGACTGCACAACTTAATTAATCCTTCTGTTTGAGCCAGAAGTTTCAATTTTCAGGTTTTCCTCAATACAATGATCAATAACTACTTGATCTGAACTGGCCTAATGAACCAGACACAATGAAAAGTGCTAGAATTTATGATATTTCAGGAAGGAGGGACACACAGCTGCATGGTTTATCATATAAAATTGACATTAGTACAATGCACAGCTTTAACATGAATGTCTGTAGTGGAAGAAATGAGATTGCAAAAACTACTGTATATGCAACCTTCTTTTTAAACCAACAATTAATATTACAATACTAAAAAAGTCTGTCAGGGAGGCAGAAAAGAGCAGTTGTAATGTATTTTGAAAACCCACTTAGAAGATACTCTTTTCTTAATTGGGATTAGTTCTGGGTAAGAGCAGATTCGACACACATTTATAAACTTGGCAACTGACATGTGTCAGTTATTGTGTTTTCTTTAATTCAGCAGTTGTGTTTTATCATAGTGTTTACATAAGCGGGGCAACAGTAACTCAGTGGAAGAGTGAATGGGTGAATGGTAATTTGTAGTAAAAGCAGCTTTGAGTGGTCATCAAGACTAGAAAAGCACTATATAAATACAAACCATTTACCGTTCAATCAATATCATATCAATGCATATCAATGCATTATAAATACATACTAGAATTAATTTCAAGAATGTATCACTCTGGGGCAGCAAAAACACAGTGCATGATCATTTTCAGGGGATAACATCCAGCAGTTGTGTTTTATCATAGTGTTTACATAAGCGGGGCAACAGTAACTCAGTGGAAGAGTGGGCTGTCTTTCAACTGATAGGTTGCCGGTTAAATTCCTTCGGCAAGACACTATGAAAGCAGTATGATAGAAAAAAATGCACTGCGCATAGATGCGCTGTATGAATTTTTGAGTGAATGGGTGAATGGTAATTTGTAGTAAAAGCAGCTTTGAGTGGTCATCAAGACTAGAAAAGCACTATATAAATACAAACCATTTACCGTTCAATCAATATCATATCAATGCATATCAATGCATTATAAATACATACTAGAATTAATTTCAAGAATGTATCACTCTGGGGCAGCAAAAACACAGTGCATGATCATTTTCAGGGGATAACAAATGAATGAAAATATATTTTTAAACTGCTGTATTCAATTTCTGTTGGTCGATCTCTGGACCTTTAAGAGGATATTGACAAATTAGGTCCATTGTCTGAAGGAGAGGACCTGAGAAAATTGCTGTTTGCAGTGAAAATGAATCTTATACTGGCTCCAAGAAAGAAACCACAAAGGAAAAACAAAAGACCACAGTGCAATGATACCTATAGCTTATGCAGCTAATAATAAATGTTCAATGTCTTTCCTCGCGGGGCTTTACAAATGGTCAATAAACATGTCACACAACACTTTTTTGTCACTTTGCCATGAACAACACTAACCAAACAGAACTGGAGCTGTTCATCATACAGACATTGTGTTTCCCTGTAGATTCACCTGAGCACGACCTCGAGAGTTTGGAATACAACTCTAAGGAGTTTATCTGTAAGGTCAAGTCTATCTGAAACCTTTCCATACTGAGGTCAGGGTGATGTCATGTGACCAGTGTGTGCATGTGCGCACACTGTATATGTGTAAATGCTAAATGGTCTGTACTTATATAGTATATATAAGGAGCAACGTGGGGTTAAGTGTCTTGCCCAAGGACACATCATCATCATGTAGACTAGCGGAGCCGGGACTCGAATCCACAACCTTCAAGTTGAAAGGCGACTCACTCTACCACTGAGCCCCAGGGTTTTAGGACCTTTAGGACCTTTCCTGGTATAAACATTGACCTTGTCAGGATCAGTAGTCCTCAAGGAGACCAAAACCTGGCCCTAATGAGGCAGAACCACATTTCTGATTAAACTGGTTAAGTTTAGGGTGAAGATTTGAGCTGTTGTGTTGTTAGTGTTATGGTTATGTGGAGTGTCCTGATGCCGAATGAAGTGTCCTGGAAAGACTAGCTGCACTAACCTGTGTGTGTGTAAGTGGTTTATTTGCACTTTATTGATCCCTTCGGGATGACTCCCTCAAGGAAATTGAATATTGGTGTCTAAGCTGCTGAGCAGGACCAAATCTCAGGGACGATCGCAGGCTGCAACCACTTGCATGTGGCAGAAATGACTCCACAGCCTAATTTAAAGGTAGTGATGATGAGGATGAGCACTTGTGACTGTCTGCTCTCTCAGAACTCCCCCGTTGTCCTCGTTCCTGCGATGGGTGGTGACACACAGTGAGCAGAGGGAGAAGCCTGGTAATTACACAAAATGGAATTTGCTATGTGGACTCAGTAATTTTTTCTGGCATGATAACACAGGAAATATTACATCATGCTGCAACCTGCTACACTTCAGTCAGTACACACTGTTCATGGCCTCAGTGACGATTCTTCACACACAGAACATGAGCTCCTTCTACTGTCCAAATGGTGAAGTGCAACAATATGTGAAGCTTTCAAGCAGAAAGGCCTTTCAGGCTTCATGAGGTTACATGAGCTCAACCTTTGTCCTGCATATGAAATTCACTGTTTCTAATGTTCTGTGTCTGGTTTGGTTCGTATGTGTATAAACCTTAAAGATTGAGGACCTTTTTGGAAAGTGAGGACATTTTGGCTGGTCCTCATATCTTTAAAGTGCTTTTAAAGGGTGAAGACTTGGTTTTAGGCTGAAGAGTAGAATTGGGTTTAGGTTAGGATTAGGGAAAGGTTTAGGGTTAAGCACTTAGTTGTGATGGTTAAGATTATGGTACGGGGCTAGGGAATGCAGTATGTCTACGAGGGTTCCTCACAACAAATGCTGTGCAAATGTGTGTGTGTGTGTGTGTGTGTGTTTGCACATCCACAATGCAATGCAAAATATTAAACAGAAATTGTAAAGCTTTAAAAAAAAAAAAAATGGGGATGATGTTGGTGATGAAAAGAAAAAACAACGACAGCATTAAGCATCCTCACTTAGTAAAGTTAAACTGGGCTCCATGTTACAACTGTAATAAGCATAAACTAATTCAAATGAATGGGATTACAGGACTTTTTATGCTGACGTGTGAAGTCAGAAATATTATATTCTCAGAATACACACAGAGGAAACACTTCTCAATAAAAGACAAACAGATTTACTAGCTAATCATTAGATAAGGTCATTTTATCAGTTAAATGCAAAATGTAAATATCTCTGTTTTGTTGTACATTATCAAACATTTCCCAAATATACAAAACAACATATAACTGCAGCATATAACTGTATGCTCTAAATATCATGGTTTAGTGTAAAGTAAACAATATATATTAGCAATAAGTGAAGCCTTGTGTTAGTTTGTGCAGGACAGTCACAGTCCTCCAGCTGTAATCAGCTGACCACAGCCAATCACAGCCACTCCCACACCAACATGGTCCATTTAAACAGGACTCCGTCCTCACTCTTTTCTTGCCTCACCCTGCTGCCACTGGCGACGCTTTGCTGCCTTCACCCCCACCTCCACCTCTCCAGGCCACGGTCTAAGAGGCTCAGACGTTTAAAATATTATTCCATGTCTTGCCTGGGCTCGTTCAATTTCCTGCCTTGTGCTCTCCGTTGAGATTAACATGCTGCTTAAAGAGTGGGGCCATCGACGTCGAGTCTGGCTGTATTTCCATTTGTTGCAGTGAATTGGTTTGATTATGACAGAGAAAATCATCTGTTTGGCTTGTGGCTGAGATCCATGTTCAGCTCAGAGAGAGGAGCACAGGGGTGACTGAGTTAAAATGTGGGAATGTGTTCCTCTCTTCAAATGAAGTCAGCCACAGGCTCACAATAAGGCCTCCAGGGTTTGGTTCTTGAGAAGTGGGCTCGTGAACAAAGCCATCATAAATTACTGTGATGGCTGCAGTGTAAGAAGGCTACTGACTGAGCCCAGTCTTTTGATTTTGGATGACAAGGAAAAATGCTGATATCTGTGTTTTACTAAATGCACACATTTTGAAGAATACATTTGTCCTGGCAGGGCACTGTGAATGTGAGAATAAAGTGATGTACATCACTGTAGCTTCACCCGCATATCCAAGTCAAGTGGGAAATAATCAACAAATGAAGCCTCTTTTACAGAGGCTTCATTTGTTTATTATTTCCCACAGAGTAAAAATGTGCATCTTGTTTACCATACTGCTGTAAGAGCAGATAGACACCAATAACAGAAACTGTAAACTTTTCTGCTTAATTTCCCACACTACATACCTATCCCATCCCATCCTCAACTAAAAAAATCCTCCCTCCAAATTTGGAGAAACACTTGTGTGAGAGTTAGGGTTGGCCTCACTGTAAACTCAGTGACACTTAAGTAAATCACTAACCACGGCAAACAAATGAATCAACATAAGTGCACACCATAAGCTCTTGAAGAGGACAGAGAGCTGGATTCTCCTCTACTCTGTTCTGTTGCAGCAATATATACTCCCCAGCCGCTTTATTAGGTACACCGTTTAATGCAAATATCTAATCAGCCAATCACATGGCAGCAAATCAAGTAATTTAGGCATGTAGACATGGTCAAGAAGACCTGCTGAAGTTCAAATTAGGCATCAGAATAAAAAAAAGAAATGTGATATAAGAGACTTTGAATGTAGCATGTTTGTTGGTTATAGACATGCGGGTCCAAGTGTTTCAGAAACTGCTTATTTACTCCAATTTTTAAACACAATCAAAAAAAAAATACACACACATATATATATACATATATATATATATATATATATAAAAGGTCTTGTTGATGCCGGAGGTCGGTTCAAAATGATTGAGAGGCCACAGTAACTCAGATAACCACTGGTTATAACCAAGGTACGCTGAAGAACATCTCTGAATATACCACTTGTCAAACCTTGAAGCAGATAGACTTCAAGACCACACTGTGAGACACTCACACTTTATCAGACACCTGAACAGGTTTGTGTAAGTACTGTACAGTATATACCACGCTTGACTCTGAGGTAACACGAGCTCATCCACTTTAAACTGACAGACAGACAAATACAGAAAGACAGAATGAGACAGAGACCCCTATGCTGGATCTGGAAATGTTCTCTATCTAGACATATCAGGATTTTAATGGACTACCCCCTAGTATAATGTAAACCTTGTCTTGGGTTAGTGGGGTCCAGACTAGTACACTACACCATGTCTGTCCGGATTTGTCAAAGTTCAGTGGTGTTGAGGCATGACACACATACAGTATATAATTTAGATGTTTCTCTTTTGTGTCTTGTGTATTTATGATAGGAGTATTGTTCATGTGCAAAAATATTAACCAGAGAAAATAAATGTACAATAAACCACAGAGAAGCAGCTAAAATCTCTCAACTGGAGAAGCATAGAGAGTATGGTGAGTTTGTTTGCTGATTTATTCATGTCTTTGTCGTAGGTGAATAGTTTGGTTATGTGTTGTTGTTTTCCAAGCATAGGCCTGAAGCGCCCATTAATCATGACCTTGAGACACTTGGAATGTAAGTAATGTAATATGCATTTGCAGGTCTTGTGTATTCACATAAAGTACATGATTATTGTCACTTTTATACTATGCAAAATCAATATTAAACTAATTAGATCCTGTAGAGGTTGTCCCGAAAACCAATACACTCCCTGTCTATGACTGAGGGAAAATTATTATTTCTTTCTCCGTGTTGCCATCCTTCCATCATCTGCACCTCTGAGGAGCCACTCATCTCAGTGTGACACTGGACAAACCCCAGCAACCTTTCCAACTGTGTCCCCATCCATAATGGACTGGACACACTCACTCAGTGGACATAAAAGACAGAAAGCTGAGGAGCATCTCCACTGGCCATTTTAACCCATGTAAAAAAATTTAAATATGCCATTTGCTCTTAAAATGTAAATTAAAATGAAAACTTTTAAATATCTCAACAGCTTAAAAGCACGCTGCTGATAAATGGAAAGTTCTTTGTTTTTTTTTTCTTGTTCTTTTATTCTCTTTGTGATTTTTATTTGCAAGGCAGTTGAAGTTATGTAGTTATACAATGAAATTTAGAGGCACTTTAAGTCAAGGGACCAACTGGGTTATATTTGCACAAGTAGAAGAGTTTCCAGTAACAGGTCTTTTTCTATGTCTTGGCCAGATTTTGAGGTTTTGAAAGTCCAATTTGTATCATTTATGATGGTAAATGAATGAATGATTTTTTTTGTGGCCTTAGAAATAGCCTCCATTTCATGTTTTGATGCAGAGTCTTACTAATAAGTAAGTCAAGTTTATTTATATAGCACTTCTCACAAATAAAAATCACAAAGTGCTGTACAATCATAAATAAAATACTACAGCAAGGTAAATAAGAACATGTACTACACACAGTGTTTACAGTTATAAATCAATGAAAATAAACCCTAAGTAAAAGCCTGCAAGTTTTCAGTTCCTTCTCAACAGAGTCCATACTGTGCAGGTGCAAAGGAAGTGCCTTCCATAACTGATGGGCTGATGTGTAAGTAAAAATGAGACGCCACCTGATGAAGGGGTTAAGATGCTGGACACGATCATTCACATCATTCTTGTTTATTCTCCAGTTTCTTTGTCTTAAGTGGAGATATGCTTTTAGTCCACTTCATCTAATAATAAGTAATAAATCAATTATTATTTAATTAATTACACGAAAACATAATCTGAGGTAAATCGTAATAAATTTGGTGTGGCATAAAGTATTTTTGGTTTTTTTGTGTGGAACTTTTGCTCCTTTTGTATTTATCCTTGCAGTTGTTTTTGGTTTCAATTGGGTTCATATCTTTTCTGACGTTACGATTTTGGCCTAACACAATGAAAGCTACTGGAAATTAATTTTCTGCACTGTCTCAGACATTTAAACTATTTACAGTGAAAACAACACAATTAGTCACTGGCTGAAAAACAAAACAAAAAACTGAAATGGCACCACCAAAGAAAGTCAGAAAGCATACAGTATGTGACTGTGACACAGATCGACCATTTGGGTTTAAAATGTTATCAATGTCAAAAAATATAGAAAATATGGTCTTTTAAAGTAATCATCATCGTATCAACTCATTTGACAATGGTTTCAGTACTTTGTTTAGCTCTGCATTACAGTTTAAAGATGATTTTGATGAATGAGCTCCATTCATGCTAAGCCAAAATTTTAAAAAAGACAGTGTTGACCTGATGGGTATGATTAATTCTCGTCACAATTAATCACTGTGACAGCGAAGTTCCATTAATGATTGACTTTAGAGCAGAGAACACATAAGTTTCCTGCCAAAGAAATATTGAAGCCCCCCTGCTTTGAGATTAAAAGCTGTGAGTGAAATGGAGGGAAGCGTGATGAGTTGTGATGAGGTGGGGGCAGAATACACATGGACATGTGCAGTCTGATAAAACTGTTCATTTTCTGCCCTCTGACTGAAGCTCTGTCAATGACTAATGCACTTACATCTTCCCGTTCCTGTCCTGTGTGGTATGGTTTTCATTAAGTTGATGTCAAATATTTCCTCAGTGCTAAACCAACATTCTCCAAAATCCTTAAATAACATTTGTCTGATTAATCATTCGGCTCGTGGCTTGCATATTCTACTCCCGAATGTACACTACAATGACTGTAATATATGGAGAAGGTAGTGAATGATGTCACGCTTGCCATTCTGTGCCCGTGAGAATATAGCAAACACAGTTGCATGTGTACAACATGGTTACCATGGTAAATAACACCTGCTTTTTATTTGGTTTATGTTTATTGAGCATCCAGATTCTGATCCAGATCCAGATTCAGTGTTGCTGGTTTGATTATCAACATTTTAATCAGTTCTGTTTAGTTAAACTGTATCTGCATAAACAAAAGTAATCAGTCAGTGTGAGAAAAACCAGAAAGTTAAAGCAGGCTCAACTTTAGCTGCAGCATGAGGCACATCACTGTGGGTGTATTTTTCTCCATTACAGATTGGAGCGTGAAACAGCTTTTACTATATCTTGATTAGAAAGTAAATCAGTTGCAAAAAATGGTAACAGACACATGCAGGTCTGAGGTAAATAAAATCACGATTACACATTCAAAAATAAGACTCAAATGTCAACCTCTTAGTGATGCTGCATCGATCATCCTCCATTTCTGCACATGTTGTGCCAGTTCAGCAGCTGAAATATTTGTTTCCGCCTGTATGTGGTTGACATAAAAGAAATGGTGATGGCAAAATAGATGTTTTCTTGTTGTGGCAAACACACACACACAAGCAAACCCGCAAACTAACCACAGGTCAAAACAATCTCAGCCTTAATTTCCACACTGGTCTAATATGTGGTGTTTTGATGGGAAATACATGATAGAATGGTGGACGGGTGCAATGAAATGATGCAGTGGGGGAGAGAGAGAGAGAGAGAGAGAGAGAGAGAGAGAGAGAGAGAGGGAGAGAGGGAGAGAGAGAGGTGGAGTAAAAACATATCCTTAAATACAGAAACTCAAGGCGGCTGTGTCACACTCAAGCAACAAAGCAGTCAAGGTGAAGAGCCAGGAGCAGCAAGAGTTGTGGTGACTGTGGTTCTTCCAACGTCTCTTTGAATCTTGTTCATCTTGTAAAGCCTTGGAGGACCTACAACTTTCAGGTGTGTACTAATTTCCCTTACATAATCCTCTCCAATGCATGTTGGAAAAAAAAAACACTTTCATGGCTACAGCTACATTTGTGTCAGTTATCTCTGCTATGGTAATAATTAATAATAAACATACCATTTATTATCATTTTGCTTTCACTTGTGGGAACAGTTTCGATGGTAGTTGGTAGATAAGTTGCAGCTGCTTGGTAACAGCAGTGAACATGTGAGTTAAAAATAGGATACGACTTAAATACAGCACACCTTGACTTCTTTTTGCCGACATTTTAGTTTTCCTTCCCTACCAGTTCCTATTGTTTTTTAAACAGACAGACAGATGGGGTTGTTTTGCCAGCCTTCATGAAACGACGCTCAAATATCAATAGTGAACCTCTTTTGTAAAGTTAGTGTTTTGCTCTTTAAATGTATTTAACCCTCTCTATTCTTTCCAATAGGTTTCAAACTGCAGGAACCTTCTCGCTATCCACCAACATGGCAGCACTCAACTGTTCCATCAGAACTCTTTTCACAGCTGCTGCCTCAGTTTTCAACGGCACAGGCTGTCCAGCGGCTGCTCTCCTGTGCGGCATGAATATCTCTTGGGTGTTGGCCAACACGACCGAGCAAGATCTGGATGACCTGTGTCTGAGTGAGGAGGAGTACCTGACCAGGCACCTGGGGCCTCTGCGGTCCCCTGTGTTCTTTCCTGTCTGTGTCACCTACCTCACCATCTTCATGGTGGGTGTCCTGGGCAATGCTTTGACCTGTGCGGTCATTTTACGCTACAGGGTGATGCAGACGCCCACCAACTACTACCTGCTGAGCCTGGCGGTGTCTGACCTGCTGGTGCTGCTGCTGGGCATGCCATTAGAGCTCTACGACCTGTGGCAGAACTATCCCTTCCTGCTCGGTGAGGGAGGCTGCTACTTCAAAACCTTTCTGTTTGAGACGGTCTGTTTCGCCTCAATCCTTAATGTCACTGCACTCAGCGTGGAGCGCTACGTGGCAGTGGTCCATCCTCTGAAAGTCAAACACATGGCCACACGTGCGCATGTCAAGAGGGTCGTCCTTATACTGTGGGCTCTGTCCATGATGTGTGCTGTACCAAACACCAGTCTGCATGGAATTATGATGCTACCTTCAAAGTTTGGACGACAGTTTCCTCGGTCTGCAATCTGCCGTATGTAAAGAAAATGTATTTCCTCCTGTTTTTAAAGGTCATGTGTGTGACATTTAGGGAGGTTTATTGGCAGACATTTAATGCACTACCCAAAATTATGTGTGTATATCTGTATATTCTTCAATTTTTCAGTCATTGTCTACCACTTTATCCTCCGTGTGAGGGTCACGGGGCCGCTGGTGTCAACCCGAGCTGCTTTAAAATAAAAATAATATATACTTTAGACAAAGGTCTTTGCTTTACGAAGGTGATTTTTATTTTACAACCACCTAAACAAACCAACCACCCGCATCATTTGTTTCCAGCATTGAAACAGAAGCTCACTACACAAACAAAGTACACCATGTTTTCTGGTAGAAGTAGGCCACCATAGTTCCCTTATGCCCTGAAAAAGAGCTGTGATTTGAGAAATCCTCAGTCTGTTGCAGTTTTGTAGTCTCACCTTTAGGTGTCACTAATTTTTACTCAGTGGAACTCAAGAAGGGTCTACAACCAGGCTGGCACATGGGACAATATGACATTCTGACAGCATGATAACCTTAAGCAAAAATATTAATGGTATCACGAAATTGCAACTACAGCTGTGAAATAACTCCTCCTTCAGCCATCATAGTAACAAAACACCTGATTGACTGCTTGAACCAACCCAGAGATCCATGAAATAATTCTGTTAAGATATTGTAGATCATCCAAGGGGGGAGCAAATATGCAGAACCTTATATTTCTCTATCCAGTAGCTAAATCCATCCATTAATTCTAACACTCACTCTTGAGGGTCACATGGGGAGCTGGAGTCAATCACAGCTGACATTGGTCAAGAGGCTGGGTTCACCTTGAAGAGGCTGCTACGGCCTCCTGGCAGGGACATCATACAAGAAAAATCCTATATTCATGCTCACATGTACATTATTGTCAATTATGTCAATTCAGTCTTTGGACTGTGGGAGGAAGCCAGTGTGTGAACCCACACTGGCATTCAATCTTAACACAGGAAGTTCCCAGTCAAACAGCTGAAGTTCGTCCAACACATAATGATTTTTGTGTGTTTGTTTGTTTTTCATAAAAGGCTTGTGCTTTAAAATGATGATTTGCATGATCTCTGTAACGCAAGGCTCCAGTATAAAATACATATAAAAGGTTAAGGCTGTAGGATTCACTGTAGGAAACACACACACTGAGATAAACCAGGAAGTGCAATCTCACTGGTAATCTTCTGCTATCTCTATCCTCAGATGTGGTCAAGCCCACCTGGATGTACAATCTGATCATCCTGATTTCCACGCTGGTCTTCTTCCTGCTCCCGATGCTGATAATTAGTGTTTTCTACATGCTGATTGGCTTGCAGCTCCACAGAGAGAGGACAATGACTGCAGAGGGCACCAGGTGCAGCTTTGGACCAGAAAGTCTGTCCAGGTCCCATAAGCAGAAGCTCAGCAAACGGAATGTGCAAGTCACCAAAATGATGTGTATGTGTCATTTCAGTGTTTTGTATTTTATTATAGTCTATAGTATATAGTTGTTTTTAGGTTTGTGCGTCTGTTTATTTTTTCGTCCATCCGGTCCAGGTGTGGTGGTGGTTGTGTTCGGCCTCTGCTGGGCTCCCTTCCACGTGGACCGTTTAATGTGGAGTTACATGGACACCACCTCCCATCAGCACCTCATGATCTTCGAGCATGTCCACATCATCTCTGGGGTTTTCTTCTACTTGAGCTCTGCCATCAACCCCATCCTGTACAACCTCATGTCCACCAGGTTCAGAGAAATGTTCAGTCATGTGACGTGTCACGCCAAAAGCTGGCCCACGCGCTCCAGCTTGAAGATGACACGACGCAGCACCTTAATTGAGAATGTGTCCAACCCGGTGAAATGGACTTCTGAACCTAGAGAAGTATAAGAAAACATTAGACAGTGATGGGCAATAGACTGTGAAGGAATGCGACAAATCAAAGGCACAAAGGGTCACTGATGGTTTGTATTATAGGCTGACACAATTCAACCCTGTCCAGTACCTATTCCATGATAGATTAATAAGAAAAGAAAAAACTGTCCTATTCCACTTACAGAGGAATGACTCATATCCTCTCTTTCTAAACGTCTTGCAGACAGTGAAGTCTAAAGAAATATAACATCACCTTCTAAAACTTAAGGCTTTCCCCGCAGCAGACAGAGCAGAATAAAAAAAAGAAAACAAAAACAACAAAATTAATGTTTCCTTCAGTATAAAGAGAATGACTTTTATTTAAAATACATCTCCATATTTAAAACAGAAATATTGTTATTATGATTTATTATGACATATTTTTATTCTGTCCCTGTCAACTGATGAATAGAACTGACATTTCTCAAGGGATAATGTCTTTACTGCGAGTTGTGATATGTCTGATTCTCATTTAACAACTGTGTGAGATTTTGGATGAAACACCACCATTATCATCACCACCACTGGTAATTAGGAATTATTATTAATGTAATATTCATGAAGATTCAGGGAGGCTTGTGGTGGTTGAGTGATAACTGTGGGATCGACTGTTACTCGATGAGCTTTAAGAGATGCACACATTTTTCTACACACTAATGGTAATATTAGTAGTAACTCAAATCCTATTTAGAGTCTAGGGCCAATAAAATAACATCCCGAATCAAGTGAGACAATAATTCCGTCAATGCACAGGTGAACAATGAAATTATCATATAAATGACACCTGCATCGGAAATGTCTCTAAAGAAAAAAAAAAACAAAAAACGTATAATTGTGTGCTGCATTTATTATTTACGACATTATGTGAAGCGCATCATTTCCATGCAACTGCCAACATCAAGGCAATGTCACGATGAAGAGTGAACGCACAATGGAAATGAAAGTTAATGAAGGGAAACCTGAATAATCGTAAGCTGATTTGAATTTGCTATTTACTGCCAATACAAGTACATTATTCCATTCAAAATATCCTGCATAACAATTCTACACATTAAGTGCCATGTTGTCACACATTTTCTTTGATAACTATGTTGTGCGTTTACAGTATATTAGTATTCTACATTCTGTTTTGAAGCTTAATTGACAAAAAAGGATGTTGTTTTTTACACATAAAAAGGATTGTATTTATTTATTTATTAAAATACAAGTTGCTGGTGTTAAATGTACGAATCAACGGGTTTAACAAAGCATGCATGTTTCTTTCCGTGTATATTCTCTGAAACCCTGTATACTATATAGCCATGATTTACTTTTGGAAATCACTCCTGTGCTAAAGATGTGCCAGTACACTTATTGTTCTTTTGCATATGTTTTAAGTTCAGGCTCCTACATTGAGACCAGCAACAGGACAGAAATATTTATTCTGTAAACACTGTGGTTAAAGTGTTGCCTGAACAATATAAGCTATTTATGAATAATGATCCGTGTCTAGATTCACAGGAACTTTTCTGCTGACTTTTCTCATCTCGATTTAGGGTTGACAAGCAGTTTTATGTACATATGAGGGTGAAAAGTAGGGCAGGGGCTGAAAGGGAAAACGATGTCACAGTGTCAAAAGAAATGAAGCTTCCAGTGGTATAGTGATATCAGTGAGACACACATGTGGTAACCCACCAAAACATCATGCATGAGTTTGTGAATTCCCATCCTGAAGACTGGGGTTTTGACTGTTAGATTGTTTTTAAATCTGAATCAGAAGTAACCATATTTGGAGGAGCAGTGGTGGGCCTGATGAATGACATTTCATTAAATGGGACCTTCATTTAAAAAAAAAAATGGTGTTGTATTTAAAGGCCCAGTGTGAAGCATTTAGTGGGGGTCAATATACCACGTTAATGTGTATAAGTGCTTTAAAATACAGTTCTTTATTGGTGTTGAATACGCCTTTTACATGTACTTTAGACCCATGGTTCTAAAACCATGGTGAGTGTACCACCAGTGGTACAAGAGAATATTGACCAGTTTGTGTAGAAAATGAAACAAATAACAATATAATATTAATAAATTAAATAATAATAATTAGAGTCACCTTTCATCTCTCGCTCCATCATAATCTAATTTCACTATAGCAGGGTCTCACAAGTATATGTGAGGAAGAGTATGATGATGAGAGAGAGCAAATTATCTTATTGGGAACAAATCTGCCTCCTGTGAAAAGTCCACAGCTGACTTTGCTCGGCCTACTTACACCACTGGATTTTAACGTCGGTGATAATGGTGTTACTTCAAGAGCTCAGTAATTTCTCAGGTGGTACCTGCAATAAAACGTTTGTACAGAAGCCTGGATGGACATGGGCTTTGTGTTTTGGTGTTTTGAAGTGGAAGCGTTACTGCACAAATGAAGAGAAACGGTTCCACATAAGCCTGATTCATAAACCAAAAGGAGGAGGAAACCGAAGAAGAGAGTGTAGAAGAGTGGATAGTTTGTCAAAGAATGTTCCTTTCCTCTCCTTTCTGGTGCGTTAAAGCTACAGTAGTTCTGTGCTATGCTTGGCAAAGCAAGGGACTGAGTTGAGGAGAAATCCATTTGCACTCACCCATTACATGTCTCTAATTCTTCCACTCTGGATGTTTAATGAGGACCTGAGTCTACAGTCAACTTCCATCATCACAACACATTACATTGTCAGTTCACTACCTCTGCAAATACTCTCCTCACAGCATCAAGGCAAGTGGTTATTATCTCCACCTGTGGCTTTTTGATTTAACAATATAAGGCAGGCAGCTTCATTTAATTAAAAAAAAAAATTATGCAAACAGAACGTGGGAGCTGGGAAATTAAGTAAAAATCAGAGAAAATGACTTTCACTGAGCAGAGATCTGCAAAGTTGAAAGTATAACTAACTCCAAATGCAAATTTGCGTCAATGTGCAGCTCAGTAGGGGTTGAGAGAAAAACAGAAAAGTGTTTATCCTCATGACCAGTTAAAATCCTGCATGGAAGAAACAAATAGAGTCACTATGTTCAAATTGGGCAGTTAAACAAATATTGGAGCAGAAGCTTCAGATCACCACTCTTAAAGCAGCAGGTAAGCAAAGTGGGTAACTGTAGGCAAGCAGATATTAAACTAGTAAAGTACTGATACATATCTAAGATTGCGTTTGAACAACAACGTCCTCCATTTTGGTGATGGTCATAAAAATCAGTGGTCACGCGGTTATGTGATTTGATTGGATAGCACTACTGCAGGAAAATTTGCATAATGTGATTTGATATGGCTCATGGTGTGGCAATCCTTGATGCTGCTCCTTTCAAAGTGAATGGGCAGCATTTCAGTTGTCTCCTTGATTGTGTTTTCAATGCATTTACACATAATATAAATTGACTGCTATTAAAGTATTTGACTTTGTAAACACATCTGTACAAAAGAATGTTGGACACAGGAAGTACTATATATAGAGGAGATGTAGACAATCTCTGGTTTAAGATTATTTTAGGTCTGGTCTACTAATTATTTAAGCCAGTACAATATCATCTTTTCATATGTTTTGATTTTACGTTCTATGATTTACTGTATGCCTCTGTAGGCCATACATGTCATGCTATGGATTATTCTGCTGCGAGTGTAGCACTTTTAAGCAAAACAAATTTCCCTGTAGGGACAACTAAGTAAATATGTAAATACAAACAACACTGAGGACCAGTAAATTACGGTGAAATGTGTGATTCCCTGGAATTTTAAGTCTTTAAATCATACGGTATACTGACAAATTTCAGTTAATTAGCACAAAAAAAACCCATATATTTCTTGTTTCTAAATTGTTTAGTTGACTTACCTAATGTCCTAAAAACGGACATCAACTATCACAGTAGTCTGAAGGATGCCATTGTACATCTCAGTGTAATCATTGTGATTCTGGGTCAAATCTTTTGAAAACAATATTAAATTTCAGGTTTTACAAACAAATCACAGAGAGAGGGAGAACAGTAAATTGTGACTTTAGAAAACACTTTATAATTTTGTTTTCAGTTGTAAAAAAAAGCAAGAGCAGCAAGTGGAAGCGGCTAATGAAACACAGTCATTCAAAACAAAGCATCTTCCTTGTAAAATAACACAGTAAAAGAAAGGTAATAAAAAGACTGTAATATAAAAGTAGCATAAAAACAAAGTAACAGCATTTTCCATTGAGAGGTTGCCATGGATTCCAGAGAAAAGCTACAGTCATAATGCTGACTCAAAACAACAATATACTGAAATTTCAGACATAAAGAAGCAAATAATAAAAACATCATCTGCTGCACACACATCCTGAAGGCAAATGTGAAGGAGATGTAGGCTGTTGGGCATTTTTTCATTAAATCCTTAAAACATTTTAGTTTCACACATTTTTGGGACAGTACTTTCGCTCAAACTGGGCTACGTCAAACTTCCGAGTGCAGCCTTTATAGTTCATGTAGCGGATCTTTCCAAAAACAGCCCTTTCTGCCCAACCTTGGTCATGGATGCCACAGATAGACCACATGCAGCCTTCAGGAGGGAAAACCAGAAGTGCAAAATATGAGAAACATTTTGTGAATCAAGGTCAGAAATGCTCAGAGAAAAAACTGAATCTATGTTCTCACCAACAAAGCCATTAGGGTCCTGGCCATCCAGCTCATAGCGATCGTTAAGGTACAGGGCAATGGAGAGTGCCTCCTCTGGTGAAGAAGTCCACTCCAGAATCTTTTTGGCCCAGTACATTCTCAGGAAACCATGCATCTTCCCTTCAGTGACCATCTGGTGCTACAGAGATATGCAACACAAACCAGTAAGAAACAAGCACAAACCAAATATATTTATAACATAAACACCACTCTAATGTAATGTTGTACCTGGGCTGCGTTCCACAGTTTGTCATGTGTCTTTGCTTTCTCCAGCTGCTCACGTGTGTACAGATAAGGTCTTTTATCTTTGGCGTGGTCTTTCAAGGTCTTCTGAGCCCATTCATATGCACCTGAGTAACATATGTACAACAGTTAAAAAAAACTATTAAAAAATACAAAGACAGAGTTAGATCATTTCAACTGTTCACTAAACAATTAGGACAAATTTCAGACTGTGAGCTGATGGCTCATCTCAGGATGTGAATCAATTTAATTTCCACTCACCCTCCACAGAGTCGTACTTCTTGTTGTAGAAGCAAAAGTTGTCAGTCAGCTCCCTGCGCACCACCAGCTCCTCGATGAAGGAGGCGACAGACTGACCTGTGGTTTTCCCGCTGTGTTTAACCTGCAGGGCCACTCGCTGGGCTGACAGGTGGCCTGATGGAAGTGAGAAAAAAGGGTTGATGAAAATAAAAGTAGTAGACAAAAATCTCCTCCACAGTTCACAGCTGTTACATACTCTAGGAAACTAGAGTATTTTGACTGTGACCAGTCAAAGTTGCTGCTGTGCAGAGGGCCCATTGAGGGCCCATTGATATCCTGAGTAATTATTTGAATGGTGTAGGGACATTTTGATATGCTTTAGCAGGAAAACAGTTGTCACAAATCACAATACAGTGGCTCTATTAAATCCATGATGGTTACAACCGTCAGTACATTTACATGAAACTTAAAAATAATATAATTCTTATGTAAATGTATGTACAGTTATGTAAAGTTTTACACTAAATATAATTTGTTAATGTGGTCTAATACATCCGGATAATGTGGTTGTGAGTCAAATTACTTTTGCCTGTATATGTTGTATGTAATTGGACTCAAAGTGGCCTAAGTGCTCCACAGTTCCCACGGCCCTGGCTTTGACCCAAAATTAATAGAAGAAGCTGGGACACAGAAGAAGAGGTTGAAATCCAGACCAATACTTTTTGGACTTCCTGTGAGACTGTTGTTTTGGTCTGTGACCTGACACGTCAACTGGAAATCACCTAATACGAACGAGCTGAAACGTGGGACAACGCACCCAGAGTCTCACACACTTAATTCAGAGAACTGATTCCCCACTACATCTTATGTACTGGGACAAGGGCAGTATTCAAATTTAAAAAAAAGTGTTTTCATACACCTTGAAACCTAGGCAGCTTAATGGAACTCAGTCAATATTAAATTAATTATTTTATCTGTAGTCAGCTGGGATTAGACACCAGCAACCCTCATGTGGAGGATAAAAGTGGTAGAAAGTGGTAAATACCACACTCTATACCTGTACTTTAACTACTGTGATCTCTTATAATGTCTGCCATGAAAAAGGCCTATGACATACAACTGTTCTACTGAATTGGCAACAGCATGAGGATGTAAAATATCTTTATAATCTAGTGCAGATAGTATAACATTTTGTCTGTGTCTGACAGGTCACAAGGTAAAAAACAATGTGAGAAAGAAATTATATGCTTGGAACGGGTTTCCTATTTTTCCACATGACATTCCTGTTGTATAATGTGGGATCACTGACCAAAGCGGATCCAGGGGGAGAGTTGACTGAGGGCATTGGCATTCGGGTCGTTGCGCAGGTTGTCAAACAGTTTAAGGCGTGTGTCGATGAAGGACTCCAACATGGCCATTCCGGCCTTGGTGCCAGGGTTGGCCCACTCAGGCTCTCCAACTGTTCTGTCGACCTGCAGTGAGGACAGAATTTTGTCCCAGTCTACTGGCTGTGAGTTGAAGAAGGGAGATACAATGAGAAAGTCAGCAGGCTTGAGCAAAAATATATCCTGCAAAATGCAAAAACAATGAATCATAGCAGTGCAGTTAAAACTTTATCTTAAATTCTTGTGCTAAAAAAGAATTGAATTCTTTTTGTCAAAAAAAAAAGAGCTGACTGTTTAATCTCATTCAGTCAACGTGCAGAAGAGAAGAGACACCTTAAGCTTTGTTTTATCTCACCAGTCTGACTCTCCATCATTGGGCTTACTTTCCTATTGTATTGATTGCAGAAAACACTTCAAAGGCAATGAATATTTTTTCAGGAAATATACAAATTATGTTTTTTTTGAGCTAAACCGGAATTAATGCAACATAAAAAGCAAACCCTTGTCAACCCTTGTCAACACTTGCATTATGCAAATTAACTCTTAAACACAGCAATCTGAATGTTCCTTTCACTCTAACTGAAGCACTCACTTTAGCTGCTCTTGTTGCTATGTACGGATGTTTCTCCACCAGAGGAAAATCCGTGAGGAACTCTGGCAGAAGATTGGTGATTTTTCCTCTGATGGTCCTAGCAGCGTATTCAAGTTTAGGTGACGCTACCCAGCAGGGAATAATATTATGGGAGTCAACCTGTAAGAAAGGAAATAGGCTCAGTTCTTCTGATTATTAAGGAAACTGCGATAACATACTCAACATGTTGTGTTTCACGGTTACTGATTTGTGGAATATAATTAGGGCAATAAATACAGTAGTACATATAAATCCAACTGTATGTGAAAAGAAAGCAGATCATCCATTTAGCAAACTATCCATTCATTTAAGTTGTCACCTGTATGAGGGGAATGTCACTTGGAAGCTTCTTTTTTATGTCCTCCAACCACTGCAGTGGCTCTCTGAGTGGAGAGAAGTCTGTCACCACTGCCCCCAGGCTGCGGTCCGAAACAAAGCCAGGAAGAACTTCCTCTGGTGAGCCATGGAGTAAGTGAAACTGGATGTCTAAGGCTTTACATTCCTGTGCAACAAAGTTAGAACAAAAAAACTTAAGGCTTGAAGAGTTGGATTTGTGAAATCTGTGCTTGTGTATGAGGATAATTTTTTATCTGGGTCTGTTCAATGATTTGTAAACATGTTATCACAAATTTAATTCCAGATGGCTATTTTATCCAGATGGCAGATACCGATATTAGACTCAATTACATTACAAACGACTATGAATGCTTTCATAAATAAAGCAGGTGAAGAAGACATTAATACATTTACCCAAGTCTTGCGTTCCCACTAAGCCCTGCGTATCAGAACCAAAAGCAATTTAAAGTCTGTGTATCAGTGACTTAAGTGTCACAGACTCTTGGTCATTTGATCAAACAATTTTGTAATTTGTGACTTTCCTACCAAGGAATATCATCAAACTGACTGACCTTTTCTACTTCCTCTAGACCTTTGAGCATGAAACTGTAATGTCTCAGAGTGGACAGCTCTGACTTTGGGACAACTAAGCAGTAACAGACGTGCAGAGGAAGGTTTTCTTTTACAGCAAGTCGCTGTGCATAGATCAGTGCCCAGTTATCTGAAACACAAAAGGGAAAAAACACACATATTAAGTTAGTTGCCATTAGAGACACAGATGAAATAGAAGCCAATGGCTTACTGACGGTTGTGTTAAGTGTTTGTTTGTTTACCTTGTACTCTCTGGTCCCTTAACATCCAGTACAGAACTCCCTCTGAGCCCTGCTTTATCTTCTCAGTGTCAGAAATAAAACGACAGCGCTTTTTGTTGAACTTCATCTCCTTCTTCTCTAACCTCTGCTGCATAACAAGGTCGTACAGCCAGCCTCCAGCTTTCTGCTTCTCCTCCTTTGTAGGAGCCAGCTTCTGCTGCTTGGCATTAGGCACTTTAGCAGCGGAGGTTGCCTTACGCTTCTTGTCTGACATGGTGGATTCACAGGTGTATGCCTTGGTCAGTGTGATAAGACTTTGACCTTGCCTCCAATTACTGCGGACGATGAACTTTAAGAGTTGCCTTGGTGCAAAGGAAGACAATGAGCTGCAGTGAAGAAGGTAAAAAATGATTTATTTTATTATATGTTCTTTATTTTATACAGAGTCCATGAGGTGACATCTGTGGCAAACAATATCCTTTCGGCCACACATTAAGGTAGACAATCTGCTACAACATGGTCTTTATCTAAATGAGACGTTCTGTAAGAGCACCATTGTCATAATGTCTGGGAATTTTTACTGGGAAAGAAAAAGTGTGATTATCTACTTTACTTCGGTACTTTTTTCACAACAATAACACTACCAATAGCTTATAACAAACAAACAACAAGAACACGTTGTGGCCACATAATATTTCACACAGAAACCTATAGGAGTTTACATGAAAACCACGCAAAGAAGAATACATAGTATACTGGTAAAAATTATTTACACTCAAATTGCCGAGCCATTTTAAAATTCTGCCCTAAAAATATATTGTAAAAAACGTAACAAATAATTAAATCAATATACACTGCAAGACTCAAAAAGTCACATATAGCCAATAGATTGGCTTAATCAGAATTGTGGGAACCAATTTGACTGTGATAGCAGCAGGCGTTTGTATTCAAATTTATACAGTTTTAATATACTGTGTAGTCTAGTGTATAGTAATAAGTGAGGGTGTGAAAACTCACCACCCCTCTTGCCAAGTCAGGCCTAAAGGGCTGTTAAAGGTATAGTGCGTAAGAACTAGTGACACCTAAAGATGAGTCTGGAGAGTGCAACAAATGAACAACAACTCCACTCACCTATCCCTTGCCAAAGTGCATTAGAAAACTAATGACGGTTTGCCATTATAAAGTTCTAGCACTACTTGGCTCGACTCGACTCGAGGGACGGTACTTTTTTTGGTACTTTTTTAGTAGCTGCTCTGGCGAGGTTATAAGGTGATACTAAAATGTGACAACAGATTGCTGGCCACTGATTGACAGAGAGTGTCGTCACTTGAAGAGTCATGAGTGTGTCGTCCGACTTAAGAATCAAACCAAACAATGCTGAACTGTAGATGAGTTATGAAGACTTAAAAATCCTGAAAACATATGTTAATCTCCATGCAGAAAATTCTAAAATCTCAATATTCACAGCATTGCAATATTCACAGCAGTTCTGCCAGCTTTCAGCACTGCCGAACGCTGGCAACCGTGAGCCGAATCACAACTCGTTCAGCTGTATTTTAGTTCAGTGACTCTGTCAGACAGTCTGTGCTCCAGTCATTCAGGAAGTAGTGAATTAATATTTTTAATGAACTAATTCTAATGATTTAGTATACTGAAAAGAACTGCTTTGCTCGTCAGTAGTTTGGTGGTAATGTGCGTGGTTATGTTGCGTATAAAACGCTGTGCTGTAACGACCCCCGCCAACATTGAGGAGTAATGGAAAACGACATGCCTGATACCAAACCGAGTCCCGTCGAGCTGAGTATTGCTAGAACTTTATAAAGAAAAAGTGCCATAAGGTGGCCTTCGATTGCCAGAAAGGATTCATTCATTTATGTTTGCATAAAAGGCGTCTGCTTCAAAACAAAACAAAACACACAAGATGGATAATTATGTCCACACAAGATGGCAGCCTCTGTCAAGCAAGGCCTTTACCTGCAGTACACATAAGAGGCTTTGTCTATGTCAACATAAACCAAAAGTAATACAAGTAAGTAATTGTATTCTTATGTAGATATACTTATGGGGAGAATATTCAATTTCAATCAATAAACCCTCCTTATTGTTATACACTGGACCTTTAAACCGAGATCAGGTTTCAAGAGAGTAGATGCCTGGTTTAGAATTGAAATTGACTTCAGTCAATATCACGCGAATAAAACTCCTTAACATTTTAATTTAGGTTCACTTGCAGTTTCGTGTAAACATACACATTACACGCCTATATAGTAGAACTAATCCTGACTTGGTAAACTAACCCTAGCTTTTTTATCAAAACAAATGAGATTTGCAAACAAGATGAAGACGTTGCTTACGCAGAATGAAAGGAAAGGGGGACAAGAAGAGCAGAATGTTTCAGAAAAGGTTAAACCGTCGCTTTAAAAGGGAAACTCACCTCGATACGACGGTCGTACAACGGATAAGCAGCTAGGTTTATCTGCAACTAATCCAACTACATTCACCATCAACATGAAACGCAGTAGCAGGCGTTGTTATGCGATTTATACAAGTTGTTACAAAAGCACGCCTCTGCTGTCTTTCATAACATTTTGTGTTCGTTAGATTGAACTATAGTTCCCACAATGCAATAGTGAAATCCCAATGGCGCATGCGTAGTGCCGTTTACGTCCCGAGGAGGAGGGGTTAGTGTGTTGCAGCGTAACCTCAAAAAGGACGAAGACAGCGCAACCAACCACAACTGTATCTTTCTTTGACCCCTCTGATTATTGAGTGTTGTTTTAAAGTATGAACCAAAGCGGCGTGGCAGCGGGACGACCAGTGGTTCAAGATAAGGTCGACATGTCGTTGGGTAAGGTTCGTTCGCTGTTACCAAAATGGAGCACTGTCAAAAGTTAGCTAGCGCTACTCACTGGTGGGAGTGTGGTAGCAGCAGCTAGGTAGCTAACTGAATGGATCTGATCTGAGTTGTTCACGCTGCTCGTATGGCTAATTTGACAGATGACATCATTCGGCTGAACAGAAGAGAGCAGCAGCTGAGAAGGAGACAGACCACCGTGAACCGCCGACCAGTCAAGAAGAAAAAACAGCTGATGCAGAGAAAAGGAGTTTCAGCGCGGGCTGCTGGACCAGTCCAGAGAGGTGTGTGTGGCTTTGAGAGGACCAAAACACGTCATTTTGATAACGTAGGGACATTTTGTCTGGTCCTCACGAGGTTAAAGGGCTTTACAGGGTTAAGCTCTGGTTTTAGGGTTAGGGTTAGAATTGGGTTTAGTTTGGGGTTAGGCATCTAGTTGTGATGGTTAAAGCTAGGGTAAGGGAATGCATTATGTCTATGAGGGTCCTCACTTTGAACTCTGCACAAACGTGTGTATGCGCCAACAGTTCATCTGCTCCTTCCCTGAATCTCTTCCTTCTGTAGACACTGAAACACATAAACTAGCGCCCATTTGTTTTCCGACTGTGAAATGTCTTGAAAATTCTGGACAGATCTTTGAATCTGTGAATTATGTGCATAATCTCGGCCATTAAAATGGTTGTTACTATGATAACAAACGTCTCTGGGTACTCCAGTTTCATCCCACAGTCCAAATCATGCAGAGGTTAATTTAAACAACCATAGATGTGAATGTGAGAGTGAATGGTTTTTTGTCTCTGTGTGTTGGCCCTGGGATGGACTGGGTCCAAGGTGTACCATGCATTTTGTCCTGTGTCAGCTGAGATTGGCTCCAGCTCCCTGCAACCTTCATGTGGAGAATAAAGGGGTAAACAATGACTGAATGAATTATTTGATGATCAGCTGTCTTGTTTGTTGGAATGCCGAGTCAGAATTCCTCTATAGCTTTCCTGTTTTTTTATTTATTATTAGTAGGGAATGCCAAACAGCATTTCCAACCATAGTGTTACCATTTTTTGTATTAATTGCAAATACTGAGTCGGCATTTTCATAACTTTGTTGATGTGTAATGTAGCTGTTGTTATGTTTACCAGGTGCCGCCATACAGTGGGGAGGAGCAGCTAAATTAAGAAGCCGAAGGGTCCCACCCCTGCTGGGTCTGCGAAGGGGTCAGGGGGTTATCACGGGGCTGGCAGCCAGAAGGCCAGCTGGCCTGCTCAAACGCATCGGCACATTCAACAGGGCAGCAATCAACCAGGTAAGACGTGCTACCTGTCAGTGTTGTCAGTGTTAATGTTTGTGTCACAGATGGTAGCCTGTGATATTGGCTCAGAAGTATTAAAAACGCCTTCAGCTCACATTCATAATTTATTCTACATTTTTTAGCACACACATGCTGATTTACTTGTAGCCACTACCACAGTTTTAAAGGTAATTGCCACCTAATTTCTTTTGGTGGATGGTTCAGAAAGTATTGAGGAAATGTCTTAACTCAAAATCCAACTAGTTTAGTTAAATAAACTGCCCTTTCCCTTTGCTGAATAGAGTATAGAAATAAAATGAATATGAACCTTAAATACTAAATAAAGTTTGATTTTCCACAATCAAACATTATCATGCAAACTCTGACACTGTGATGCTAACATTAGACTAAAACTGTATTCTGCATGTGAAGCTGAAAAAAGACAGAGCATGAATACTTTTCAACAAGTTGTGCATCATTATTTGTTACCTTCGTAACCCAGCATCTCTTGCTTGTGGCATTTTTTGTTTGTTTTTTCTTTGTGTAAAAGTTGTCTCAATTAAAATGGGACAAGTGCTGATTTTTTTTTTCCCCACTGTAAATATGTTTTACCTTGGTTGCATCATCTACAGTTGATGCCTGAAGCCTCTCCACCTCCCATTTCAGAAAACAAGACAAAAAATAAGACCTTTCATTCAGCGCACTGAAGGCCCATACCGGAATCCAGAGTTTCAGAGGAGGCTGTACAGGCAGCCTGATCCACAGAGAGGCCAGAACCAAGCATTGGTCAGGAGGCCATTTCAGCTGCGACGGGGGTGAGAGGCCATTATAACTGTTTATCTCATGGTGCACGTGCTCTAATATGTAAGTTTTGTGGGGAGGTTTGTAAGAACCCAGAGCTTTATCTTGTCATCAAGAACACATTTTTAAGGTGGAATTAAGAAAATAGTTGGATTTTAGACAAATATAGAGGAGTTGGTTAGGCCTGACCAATTAAGTGTTTTCAAATCAAAATTGTAATTTGACGGGTGCAGTTGTAATGTCTTATTTGTTTTCATCCATGCACTGACATATAATGTTAATGTTTTGAAGGTGATGTGTGGTAACGCTCATCACATTTTAAATTCTTACAAAGTGGATATTGAACTAGGCTGCAAATAAATTTGTAATTGAGATACTTAAAAAAAACAAAACAAATATTTTCTCTAAATTGAATTTGTTTAATTGTATTTTCTATTATTTTTTTACACATGCAGACCACTGCCTCCCATCCAGCAGACTCGGCGAGACACACGACAGGCCACCTTTCTCTTTCGCAGGGGACTCAAGGTACATTATGTTTGTTGTAAAATGTATGTCTGTGTGTTGTGTTTATCAGAATACTTACAATCATAATGTGACTTAAACATCTTGTAAATATAAACATTCACTCCATTGTCAGGTAAGTTCACACAATGCTGCATGGAAAGGATGTGGAGATTCAACCACCTCTTTAAGCCTATAGGCTCCGCACGACTCTTTTTTCAGTATAATTGTGTTTAGATCTCATGTCACCCGGTGACATTCCCGCATTGCACATAGGTTGTTTTGTCAAGACAGATGGAGGCAACAGCAACGTTGGACTAGTAAAATGAGATGACGGCAAATAGGTTGGAGTTTGACTGAAAACACAAATGTCAATGAAAATTTTCAGAAGTGAATTTAACTTCTCAAAAAAAAAACAAAAAAACCTCCAGTTTGACGGGATAAACACTTGTCCCTGCCTGTTTCTGCGCTGTTGCTGGTGTGTACACACAAATGCTCCCTCAGTCAGTATTGCCTGACTGAGCCCGTTTTTAGATGAAGGAAGCAGCATACAAATAATGTTGTGCTATTTCTGTCCACAAAGACCAGAGGCAGAGTAATACCGTCAAGAACAACAAAAAATCTCTTCAACTTCAGCTTTTTTTTTTTTTCTATGACTTGATTTTTTTTTCTTTGTGTCCTTTGCAGGTACAAGCACAGGTGCAAAAGCCAAACACTCTCTCTCCTCCAGTCAGAACTCGCCAGTGAGTAATTATAGTCCTCAGCCTATTTTTACTGTAGTAGTTTAAATGCCCGTGTTTGTCTGTATGTGCAGAGGGAAAGGAAATCATGCTAAGGAAATGAAGCTGTTGGGAGGTGGGGTGCCATTGTGTGCCATTTTAAGAACGGGGCTCCTTGTGTTGTGATTTAAAGTGTCTCTGTTTGTCCACCAGATGGCGCACATCGACAGCTGGCAGTGGAATCTTGACCGTTTCAATTGACAACCCCACGGCCAGGACTCAGCCTGAGTGAGTGTCATTAAGCCCTGCAGAGTAAAAGGTGTCATTGGAAAATCTGTTGTATAGATGTTTTTATGAATACGCAAGTATACAGTGGAGCTGTCACATAAAGCACATTCAGATTAGCAGAAGAAAAAGGTGAGAGTTTTTGTGACTTCCTCATAGGCCGCCCACTGCCTGGACGCTTCACCCCCCTGCTGTCAGCTCTGCTCCTGTCAAGGTGGAAACAGTGGAGAAGAAAATCCCAAAAGGCGTTCCTCTGCAGTTTGACATTAACAGTGTAGGAAAACCTGTAAGTGTGCTACTCATGCTTTCTATATCAGAAGTCACTAAATGGCAGAACTATCACTGACAAATTATGGATCATTCCCACATTTTGCACAGTGTTTGTATCTTTGACTTTTTAAGCTTTTCTAGCATTTATGGCACTTATAACCAGTGTTGCACTGTGTTCATGCTCATACATGTCTCATGTCTCATTCTGTTTTATTTTTAAAAATACTGAACCTAAGCGTTTTTGGTCTGGTATCGTTCAGTATTTCCGACACACTAGTTAACTGCGCTCTGCCCACTCTGCTGGCACCCATGTGTTAAAGTGATATGAGCTGTATTATTGGGTCACAAATTAAAATGAATTTTGTGGCAGCACCATTGTTAGGGAAGCCAGTATTTCCGTTTAATGTTACATAATCTCATTTTATCTCTTTAATATAATACATTCTTCACACACAATGCCTTCAGTTTGCACCTTTTCTTTCTCAAATTAATCATTTAGGTTGTAGAAGCCCTTTTTAATTGTGTATTTTAAGTACTCGATTAGGAAGTCTTGCTGTTAAACAGTTAACGAGTAAACAGTATTATTCACTTGAGGAGGAAAAGGATTAAATGTATTTACTTATGTGTAATCTGTCCAGTTCAGTGTAAAAATGTACACAAAATGTTATTTTACATTTCAATCAGTTGTTGACTACTCACAGCTGCTGGTGCACATGGAGAGAAATACTGGTACACAGTATTTCACTGCTGATGTTCCAGATCTTTGCATGAGGAGATTCTTTCTAAATGGAAATTTTATTGAAGGTTAATTTTGTGAAATTTAAGTGAAATTATTTTCATTTGGCAGAACCAGAAGACAAAATAAAAACCACCATGTTTTTACAACGGACAAACTTGAACATCTTTCAAGTTTTGGTGCTAACTGAAGGCTACATACATGTATACATGAAGGGAAGGGTGAAGTTAGGGATATTTAGGTGCAACATGCAACTTCACCAATAGACGAGGCTAAATGTAACGCATTGTACCTGTAAATAGTGCTGTTCTGTGGTTAAATACACCAACAAAGGACCATGTAACTGTTAGTGTTCATATTTTTTCATTGAATGAAAGACATTCAACAAAATGTATTAACCCCATCACCTTTGGACTTTTCACAGCAAACATCAATGACTTTGAACGAGCGATTCCGCATCCTCAAAGATCGCCGTACCACCATGGCACAAAACAGTAAAGGCAGTCGATTTGTTACTGTGGGTTAGTTGGTGGTAAAAAGACTGACATGTACTGGAAGGTCCTTTGTCCCGTTCAGACACACACAGCACCTTTCTGATGGATGAGCAGATGGTCATGTTTTTAATTGAGCAAAGGGAAACCCTACGACAAATGCCAACGAACTCAAATGTGCAGGTGTCAAAGGAACAGTTGGTTTAAATTTAGTTCCCATTTATTGTTTGTCATTGTATGCAGTTGTTTGTATTGTGGATGTCCTGCACTGGGACAGAAAGAGATTTTTTTTCCCCTTTGGACTTGAAACGGTTGACACTACGCAAAGACTTTTATTTTTTCCTTCAGAGTACTGCTGTGTATTTGCTTGAGTGGCACGTTCAGTATGTTCTCAGAATCTTTTTTTTTGAGAATTGTTTTGTAATGTTTCTTTAAATAAAAGAGTTTCACTGTAAAGATGTGATGTATTTGGAGAGTTCGCAGCACATATCAAATAGAACCACCTGTCTGAAATAGAAACTAGCCCCCTCCCTGACTTATAGCAGCCTGGTGGTATCGTGTTTATGTGACGTGCCCCATGTATTCAAAGACTTCATGGACACAGCTGTTCCATTTGTAGCATGCTGTACACATAAGAGCCATCAATGGTGTTTTCCCTTTGAAGATTGTCCACTGCCTTATTTTTTTTTTTTCTCCTATCAGCTGATGTGTTGAACTTTCAAGCGCAGACATGTTTTGGAATCTGAATATTGCTTTTATTTAAATACATTAAAATTTGCAATGTAACAAAACTATTGGCATATGAAATTCAAACACCATTTAAATGAACAAAACATGGCTCACTTCATTTTTCTGTGGCTAGTGTCACTAACACTAGTTTTTTTTTTTTTCTCTCTCTCTGTGCCACATAGCTTCCCCCCCCCCCATTTACACTGTTCACAGACTATCTTACAATAAGAGTGCTGAATAAAAATGAGGTAAGAAAGTGGTTTGAAGATTACAGATCATGCAGAACATGCTGAACAGCAACAAAAGATTTTTGTGAAAGAGGAAGTAACAAAAAAAAAATGTGTGCATTTAAAAATAATCCATTTACACAGCTTTGCATCTTTGGTTATAAAGTAGGATGAATGATTTCACAGCTTTTCCCCCTGGCCCCCTCAGAAAAACAATGGAGAAAATAAGTTCAAGGAGCAGGGCATAACAATCGTAATTCACATGGGTACGAACTGCAGACAGCAATCAATCTTCAACTGTATTGTGCAGGCTCACTTAAAGATTTGATGTCAACAGGTGAAGAGTCGCAATACTTCATACGATGCAAAAATGTATTTGATTTAAGATTTGAATTGGCAATTGCAGCACTGAATCTGAGTTAGTGTTTAACATAATGTCAGAATTTGTTTTACCTAAATCTTTTGACCAATACAAAGCACTGACCCTAGGACATATGGCTGATCTGCTCAACATGACAAGAACAGAGGAAACGAGTCAAAAGGCTACTGTTGAACAGGTAATTGATCATTTATGACAATAGCAGACCTGAAATAAATAAAACACTTGACAGTAGGACTCAAAAGACCAATGCAAGCGTTAGACCAGATGAGAAAGTAACTGCAGCGGTGTGGTGCTCCAAAATAAAGGAAAAGAAGAAAAAAAAAGACTCCCTCCCACTTATTACTTTACAACACCAAGGCTAAAAATAACTTTATCCACTCCATTGTCTCATTTAAAAAAAATAATCGCTCTCTTTTTTTTTTTTTTTGACAATCACTTCCATTTGTCCCTTTACGTGGGGTGTACCCTCCTTTTCCACACCCACAGACTGAGTAGCTGTCAGGTTTGGTTGAAGGTGGATCTTGACCAGGACCGAGATAGGACAACCTCTCTAGGAGTTTGGAACCAGGAGTGGACCAAAGACAACAAAGCCTCTCCAACCTTCCCTGATACTACAGTCTCTACATAGTCACACTTTCTCTCTATCCATCTGTCTTTCTCTCCTTCTCTCTCTCTGATGATTGCATTAACACTGGAAAGGCCCACAGTACAGATGCATACACATTCCAAACACCAAATTCATACTTGCTTGCTAACTCACCCATACACACACACATACACACACACGCATACATATAGCACTGTACTTCGTGGTCAAGCTGGTGGCTAAGAAGACAAAGTTTTTTTTTCTTCTTTTTATTTTCACATACACTAACTGTAATAAGCTGTAGAGAAGATGCTCTTTTTTTCTGCTCCATTCCAAGCAGGGCAGATGCACTTCAAGCAGAGGTGACACTGGGTTGCGGTTGCGGTTGCGGTTGCGGTTGCGGTTGCTGTTGCTGTTGCTGTTGTTGTTGCTGTTGCTGTTGCTGTTGCTGTTGGCCAGGGTCGAGCTGGGGCTGAGTCTGGAGCTGCTGGGGTTTGGGGTGGTGCTGGAACTGGGGGTGTGACTGCGGCTGGACTTGAAGCGGAGGCTGGGCCTGTTGCTGAGGATGGCTGACTCCTTGCTGGGGAGGCATGGCGCTGGTGCCGGGGGTTGACTGGGTGGACAGCTGAGACAGCTGCTCACTGTTGGCTAGAGATTTCAACACGGCGTTCTCCCTCTCCAGCACCGAGTTCCTCTCATACAGCTCCTTGATCTGCTCCTTTAGGACCTCCACCTCTTCACGCACTGCATACATTAGATGGCTTTTCACCAGGTCCTGAAGGAGAGCAAGGAACATGGATTTCAATGTGCTACTGACCAACATTTTAACATTAACGGGTTTTTCATGGGTTGATTGTTTATACTCAGAGTGTAAAGGCAAAGACCAAAACTATGACTGTAAATCATGAATTACTAGATGTATTTTTATATCGTAAAGGGGCTATATGTAAGATATGCAAATTTACCCACATCATATATATTATGTACATCATGTATTCCCAGATTATTTTCCCTCACATTAAGTCTTCATAAAATGCAAAGCGTACTTCAGAAAATATAAGATTAGAGGTGAACTGATTACTTACCATAGCCTGTTCAATTTTATTATCAATGGCAACAACATTGGACCCAGAGGCACTGTGGGTTAAAAAAAAAAGACAGATAAAAGTCAGAAATAATAACATACAAAAGTTAACAAAAAGCTTACTTCGTCTTTCACGAACAGCTGCTTAAGGCAGAAAATGCATGTAGTGTGAAAAAAGCAATCTAAATGATTAAAACAGACAAAAAAAAAAAAAAGTCCAGAGGAAATGAGATGTTGGTTGTGAATAAATCAAAGCAGCTGTCCTCAGCTCAGCATTGGAATCTAGGACAGATATTATAAAATGATCTGTCACCACTTTAGTCACAACATGTACATTATAACTAATGTAGGTCAGGTCTCTGAGTTCACAGCAGGAAGGACAGAGACTGAGCTGCAGACAACAGGTTAGTGCAAATAATACTTGATAATAAGAAGTGTGGTGTAGAAAACCTTTCCACAGGAGGTGATGCATCAAACAAGCAATACTGGGTGAAGTGAAGGATACTTATAGACGAACTGGGAAAAAGTTACCCTAACAATTAAAACTAAATGTCTAACCATAAAACCGGATCTCAGCCCATAAACAGGTGTGACATAAAGTGAGGATACAGACCTAAATGTCTGTATGCTTGTTTCCTCTGTTATACGTTACAGTAAACACACACACACGCTCTTCGACCGTCTATTATCGCCCGTTTCTTTGACCAAACTCTTCATTACATCGTCACTGTAGACGCAGAGCGGAGCAGCGGCCGCCCGCCGTTACCTGCGCCGTGTGCGGTAGGAGAGCAGCGTTGACGCGTGCCGTCTCGGGTCCGCGGGGCAACACCGAGGTTTGAAGGAAAACGTGCACGGCATGACGCGGGCTGCAGCTACCGCTGCTGAAGCCGCCGCGCCGTCGGCGGAGAGAAAGCCGCTGGAGCGCACCGGAGGCGGTTTAGCAAGATTAACGCACACCGAATTTAGAAAAATGAAATATGAACCCAGGAGGTGGAGACGGCAGAGGAAGTGACGGGGGCGGAGATACGTCTGCAGTGATTTCTGGCTCCGCCCACCTCGTACTGACTGTTACGTTGGAGATATGGAATCCCAGCCGTGCAAAACAATTGGTTTAAAAGTTATACTATACAAAAAAAATGTAAACAACAAAGTAAGATGAAGTGTGTGACATTTGGGAGGACTGAAATTGAATATACTATCCATTAGTAAGTTGGTATAAGTGTATAAACTGTCAATTTAAAAAAATCTTTTAGTTTTGTAGCCTTAAAATAAGCATTTTGTATGGGCTTTAGACAAGGGTCTTGCTGTCATTTTTGAGCCATGATGTTTAAACAGCAGCCGTAATAGATCAACCAGCCAAAACATCCTTTTGGCATTTTAAACTTAATGGCCAGTCAGCTAACTTTTATTCAGTTGCCATTCAAGGAAAACTTGGACTTTGAAGGGTAACGTTAATGATTAAAACAAACAATTATCATCAAAAACGTTTACCTTGTTCTCAGTAGTTTCAGCATCGTGAGGGGACAGTGCACAGCCCCCTAAACTATATAATTTTTCGCTAAATACTCTTGGTAACTTTTGCAGACTTTGACTGTAAAGTTCAAATTAGTTATTTTTGCAAATACACCAATTAGTAATAGTGAATCTGCCTTGCTCAGAGGCACCCAAGCCCTTGACCAGTCCTGGGATTTGAATCTGGCAACCTTCTGGTTTCCAGCCCAATCCCTTCTCTTTGACATGGGCTGAACATATCTGTATCTTTGGCTGTCCGTTTAACAGAAATAAGTAGGAAATAAGTGGGTTGGCTTATTAAAAACCAGGAAGTGACCATGCATCTGGAATGGCATTAGTTTGACAGGAAGTGTGACCTGTGAGTTATGTTACCATAAAAGTAAATGGATATAAACGCTTTAGATACATGTCACACAATAACAGGTAATGGTACAACATAAACACCAAATTTATCACCATTTATAACCATCAGCCTGTTTTCTTAAACAGGAAGATCAATGCCACCATCCATGTGGTAGGAGGGTGCCTGCAGAAGACAACAGGTTGATGATAGACCCTTCCTGAGAACAAAGTGTTCTGTTCCTCCACACCATCCAACGTATGTGTGTGAGACCAGCGGAAGCACACAGCTGATTTTTATCAGGCTGTATGGGGGAGGAAGGAATGTTCCCCATACATCTACTGTCATGTAACACTCACTGACATCCAACATCTTAGACAACAGCTATTGATCTCTGTCACATATGACAGCATCACACTTGAGCTACATGCATGTAAATCACCCACCGAAGAAAGGCAGACATGTTGAGCGCACACCTCTCTCCCTCCTCAAGAGTGACATTTCAAGAAAGACTGTACATTTCAGCAATCAGTTCTCATTCAACAGCTTTTAGTTCTCTCCCTCAGAGACCACATTATATGACCCCCCCCCCCCCCAAGTGGTTACATAATCTGGTGCAAAAAAAATATCCCTGCGTCAATTTCCACTTCATCCAGTACCAAATGTGTGTTTAATTTAGATGAGGCGTCACATACTGGCCCTCCAATCGTTCTCCTCTCTAACTTGTGTTTTCAACAGGCCTGTGCCCGGCGGAATCTCTCACTCTATAAAATGCGGACACTGAATGGTCTGTGGGATACACCCTTGTTGCTTTTCCATTCTCTTCAGACAGTGCGAGAGACAAAACATATAACCAATAAAAATCTTAACATACTGTGCAAAATATATGCTGCTGCTACTGTATGTTTGGAACACTAATCTAATTATTCCTATTTTATTCAGAACATACATGAAAGTACTTTTGAGCTCTCTTCATAATGACATCTTTTCTGAAATTGCTATCACGGGCTGAACTCAAATATTCTATTATTTGTTTTTTGGTAGGTATCCTGCCTTTATTTTTGGAAAGTGTTTATGAAACAAAATAAACTTTAGGTTATAAATAAAGACAAACTACGTCTGTCACTTAATTCATTCATCCATGCCCTCTAAGGGCTGCAATAACTACTCACTTAATCAAGGCAATAATCAAAGGTTCAATCCATGATCAAAATAACGGTTAGTTGGCGCTTCAACAAAATGTATCTCCATGAGGAGTGTCTTGCAGAAAACGTTTGGGTGTCACAGGCTTACATAATGTTTTGTTTCCAGTCACAATGATGAAGCTGCTTTTATCCACTATACAATTAGTATTACTTGAACCACTCAATTTGAATTAAAAATGCAATAGAATGCTGTGCAACATAATTGTTTACTATGGTGAAACAAAAGGACATCAGCAGATCTTCACACTTTAAAAGCTGGAGCCAGCAATCCGATAACCGTTGCAAATAAAATTTCCTTTCAGCTCCACTGTCAACTGTAAACTTGAATACATTATTGTGTTGAAGTTCCTTAATGACATCCTGACTGAATTGCTTCATTGTTGTAATGCATATTCTCTTAGGCCTTTCCTCTGGCAGGTTTAAGTGGAGACAATAATAAGATCAGATCAAATGAGAATAAGGGGGGCGGGGGGGAAACACGTGTACTGTTCAGTGTCAGGACATGTGACAGGTCAGGGATAGGTTTGTAACCATGGAGACAGAATAAAATCAGTAACAAAATAATAGCTCCCAAAGTGCCTGAGATGCCTGGAGCCACAACTTGGACGATCAAATGTAGTTCTGCATCCTGGAGTCAAAAGTGGGAAATATGATGTTGTCAAGTCATGATGTTCTGGGCAGCTACTCTTTACCTCAGCTGCAAATGTACTAGATACCCTGGAGCAACAATCAATTTAAAGCCATATTAGGACACCATCTGGTATTACAAGTAGAACTTCCAATAACATCTGGCACTGGGGAGAGATTTTGGAAACCGCAGCATGAGTGAGTAGTGTTTTGGAGTTTAATAAATGTGAGTGTGTCTGGCTCCTCTCACACACGATCTTATTTAAGCCTCTAGATCTCAAGACCAAGTCAAGAATTAGTTTGAGCTACTGACTTAAAAACAATTCATGTCAAATGCATAGACAGGTGTTTCTACAGCTCAAGGAAGGTCACCGTTTAAACAGAGCAGAAAAGCAGCAGACATTAGCAGAGCTAAGTATGCTAACTTCATCTTACTGTTTAAGCCTCCACTGAATTTTTCAGGCCTTCTGTGCAACTGAAGCAAGTCAGTGTCAGACTGCATGTACAGGTCACCACATTCATCTCGTTATTTAAAGTGTTCCCACACAACTGAGATCAACGGCATTTTGTTTCCTGTGAAATGATAACTAAATCATAACTTTCACTGGCATGTGCGAGTTCTTGGCCACCATCCAAACTCAGGTGGTATTGTTTTATCATTTTAACAGCACAAATAATGTCAATATAGCAGAAGAATGTGCTGATGGGTTGATTTTTTTTTTTTAGTTCACCCTATCAATAACTTTGATTCAGCCAAAAAAAAGAATATTCAAGTCCCAAATTTAAACCCCCGTAACCTACCTTCTGAACAGACACTCAAATATTAGGGTCCAATCCTAAAATGTCACTGATGCAATTAAAATCAACACCTGACTGAAAGGGAGGGCAGAGATAAAACCGACTCTTGCTCTTCCACTGATTATGCAACCAACGCCTATGCAAATATCATCTTGTACATTACATGACTGACATTTATAAAGTTCCATGTGGATTTGGCTTTTCCCCATAGAATGTCAATAAACAGTCCATTAGAGGTAAAGGGGTTTAGACACGCACAGAGCTTGGGCAATGATAAATAAGTAATCAGAGACTATATAGTTGTCATTCGTTTCCTGGCGTATTCAAGAGCAGCAGGTTTCCTTCAACGACACGGGAAGTAAGTGTTTATTTAATTTGACCTCAGATGTGATTAAACAAGTTGAGAGATTAAAAGGGGGAGAGCACAATCATATGATCCAGGACAACAGGTGCACAAGCTAAAGTAACCTGAACACCTGTGCTGCTCAAATACATCTCAGTTCTTTAAAGCGTTAACACTTAATTAACCTCAACTGTTTTTCTATCCGAGTATGTGGCCTTAAAAAGTATCAACACCTCCACACATTTGCAGTGCATGTTTAAGAAACACGCATATCTTCTTTCATTTAATCCAGACTCTATCAACTGTGTAGGTGTGCAAGGACAGTTACCCAGCGGAGACTAAAACAAGGAAGCACTAACACTGTAGCAGAGCATACAGCAAATATTGCTGTGAATGGCATAACTCAGGTCTAATTGGGGAAGTAGTACGTGCTTTTAATTGAGCATCTTTTCACAAATCCAAAGTAAAACTAGTAAAACTAGAGAAAGTACTTAGAGAGCATAGAGCGTATACCGCCAAGCCCTAAAAGGACACTCTAGCCAAGGACGCTCAGTTTATTACATTTTGGTGATCGATAAGATCACCAAAATCTTTTTTGCTTGGGGCACAACATACTGTACAACCTGAGATAATTTAATCAAACTGTCTATTTGTGAGCAGCGCTGCTGACAAGTTGGGGACAAACATAGCCAAATGCAAACACAATGACTGCCTTGGCAGAGGAAATTATTGGAGTCAATAGTAAGGGAACTAGTCAATATCCTCAACTAATCAGTGTGACTCAGGGCTTCATTAGCCTGAGATGTCAGATTCATGTATTGTACATTACAAGAGTTCTCTGGATAAGTTAAAATTTTCATCAACTGGTTTATTTGCTTTACTGCTAAGAGTAAAGCCACACAAGTTTGAAGCCACACAAGTTTGTGTACTAAATATAAAACTATTGCCAGCAGGTGAAAACAACCTCCTTTGCTTTATCTGTATTACTAGAAATACAAAACGGTTATTGATTTTATGCTTATGTGTGGAACCTTTTCTCCAAATATATAAATGCAATTTCAACAGGGTGTTGGTCATAGTCTCTGTTCAGACCTGGTATTAGGGCTGGACGATAAGGCCAAAAACATGAATACAAATATTTTCAAATCAATCAATACTGATAGTTATCATACCAACAATATAGCTGATCACAAGTCAACAGTGCTAACACAACTGGCATTAAAATGCATCCTGGATGTGTTTTTGTGACCACATGTGATCTGCTATCACTTCCCTTACACTATATGCAAAAACAAGAATGTCATTTCAAGAATGTCAAGACCAAATTGATGTTTTTAACCAGGCTAAGCACCTGGACTACTAAATATTACCACAGTATACATTCTGCTAAAACCTTAACATTTCTGTTTTAACATACTATATGTTTCTTCTTTTAAAAGAAAAATATAAAACAGAACAGAGGGAAAGAAAAGGAGGCAAAAGAGTACAATATAAAACAAAGGTTCCTCTGCCAAGAGCATGTGACAAATGAGCCATGAGGATGCCCAAAGCTGTAACTGTAGGAAGTTTAAAATCAGTGTCTTCTTTTGCCAAGATGTCAACATTTTAATTGTAACAAGCTCTTCTATGACTTTAACCCAGTCTCAAACAAAGAAACGATCATATCTGTTTCCATTAAAACAAAGACACAATTCTTTTACAAGAGCAACACCCATGTCAGCTCATGTCAGCACTGCGTTTGTCCTATTACTATTCCAAACTAAATTTGGGAGAACAGAGCTAGCAACATTTTGAATGTAAATAAAAGTTAGACAGATATTATGCCTTTAAGCAGATTACAGTTTAGTTAATGACATCGTAATGTTGGTTGTGAACAATTAGCTGCTGTATGTGTGTGTCTATTTCTTAGCTGGTGGTGGCATGTCAGCTGTATATTTCTCTAAAAGCAGTTTCATTTCCTGTCACTCAGATATGGTTTCTTGTGCTTCCCTTTTCATTTTTGTAAAAGGCATTATAAATGTGTTCAGCAGGGCTAGTCAATTAAAACCCAGAGAAATTTCCTCAAGAAAGTGAAATTTCCTCAAGCCAAGGTCCACAACATTACAATGTCTAATAAGTATAGTTGGTTAAGTCCAATGTACTGAGAAATTAATTAAACTAAATTAAGTGCACACAATATTTTACTAACTAAAAATCCTCACTTTTGCTTTGATAAAATCTCTATGCTGTGTACATTTCTCTGTTCATATAATGCCATGTGAAATTACTTTTCTCTAACTATCAGTCTATTCTTCCTCCCTCCCTCATCTCTCTGGAGTGTGTCTCACTCACTCTGTTCACACAGGGAGTGTGTCTACAGTGCAGCTGCTGCTATGTTTAACTCAGACTTTGCTCTGTATTTAGCAAAATGCCAGAACCCTTGGTATGATGCTGCACATCTGGCAATCCTCCAAATATTTCACAATTAAAGGCTTGTCGGGGAATGAACTGACGTGGTAGTTTTACTTTGAAACAGAAACAGGAAGTGTTGATTGTATTATGCGGCATATGTGACAGATGATGACAGATGATTTTGTCTGTTTATACTACTGTGAAACACGAGCAGTTCGCAATGAAAAAAGCCGAGACCTCCCGACCCAATAAGTTAAGACATTCAGTAATGCAAACACTCTGCTCATGCATCCAGTGCGTCACCAAATCATTAATGTGATTGGGTGGGTCATCACATGATAATTTACAGCACAGGTAATTGGCCTGCATTTCCTGGACTTATTATCATATCATATTTTGCATCCAAATTATTCACATTTTTGTCCCATATAATCGCAACAGGTCCGGTGTGCAAAGACCTTAACACTCTTTCTGTTAAGGTGGTGGAATGAATTGCTCATAGTTGTAACTACTACCACTGTTACTCATTCAGCTAAGCCCTTAGCATATGTGGTGCAGCACTGACAAACACTATTCCCCTGGAACAGTGTTTTGCTGCTTCAAGTTCCATTTTTCATATACCGGTCTTACAGTACACAGAAAATTCATATCATACAGAAAAATGAATAAATATTGGTTTTCGGTAAGAACCGGTATAAGCAATACTGCCTAGATTTACAGATAGCATACTACACACACTTGGAAGTGACCTACTGTAGATGTATACATTTTTAGTTTTAAACAGTGTGCAACTATCAATAAATCCAGAGCTTAACGAAACATCAGTTACACTAAAATACCATAAGACAAGATAAAAAAAAAAAAAACTGAAAAAAATAAAATTATCTCCATAAGATGTCAACAGAACTGCAGAGCGACTCCCTGCTTTTCTATTCCAGGTTTGTTCTTCGCATCTCCGAATAACTTGGATTGGACAATTAGATGAAAGTTAATAGATGAAACATTTAGGTAAATAATCACCTGATATATAAGTTGCCAACTATTTTGATAATGGATTAATCAGTGGGTCCTATTAAAAAAAAGGACAAGTGTGTCTCAAGTTGTGTTCCATGTCGTTTTAAACCTATACACGAATTGAAGCTTGACTTGAAATTGCATATTGCAAATCAGTCACAATTTATGTGGGGAAAAAAGATATTATTAAATTGCTAAATTGCTTGCCCCAAACAAAAACCAGCATTTTGAAAAGGAACAGGCAATCTATATATATATATATATATATACACACACAGTATACTGTATATGTTGTTACACAGTGTCAAAGAAAGCAGCAGCAGAGAGAGAGAGCGAGGAAGAAAGACAGAGATATTTTGTTGAGGAGTCAATTGGCCAGTCCTGTGCTTGCTGCCAGGGTTTGTTTCCAAACTCAATCCATGCATGTGTAGGAAGCCAAGCTCACAGCTACTGAACACAGCACACGTTATTACACTCTTGCAGGGCTGTCCAGTCCATTCCAGTATAGTACGGTACCTATCACTGTGAGCCTTTGAGTCCCTTAATCTGCTGCCAGACTGGAAGGCCTGGTAGAAAGCCTTGGATGGGTTCCTGTGTCACATTCAGGAAGACAGAGAAACAACAAAAGATAGGGCAGAATTGAAACAGTGAAAGCAAAGACTTGAGCTGTGATTCCTAGAAATGTTTGGTTACACTACTTAATTCCACCGTTCTTTCTTAACATATGGGACATAGTGCAAAGCTAAGAGTATTCACCTAAAAGCAGGAATGTGTGTTCAAAGTGGGGAGAGACTCATTAAGCTTTTAAAGCCTCCCTCAGGACATTCACCTATAATAAGCTGCCATTCACCTTGTTGTTTTCACAACTCAGTCTAAAAGCAGAGAAAAGGTGTTGACACTTGGCTTGCGTACATAAAATTTAACATTACCTCTAACATTCCTAGTCATTAGCTACAATGGTACATTATGTTCCATGCCAAAGGATGTATGTTGAGAGGGGGAACGGAAACATACTTTGACCCTTAACACACTCGCACATTTAGTCCTTTTTCTTCTGGTCCTGCTTTTGCCTTATATAACAAAGTGCTTTTCCCCATATGCACACAAATGTAAAACACCAACATACGCATATGCACACAGTATAGTGAGGAAATACACACAGAGGGAGAGTGAGAGTGAGAGAACTCCGAAGAATCAGGAGTTGATTTACAGCATGTGTGTGAATGTTGGAGCAGCCAAAGCTCTTTTCCTAGAAATATGTGGCACAAACTCTCTTTGTCACATTACCTCATGACTAAACACTCTCACATCCTCCTCCCATGCCTCCTGCTTAATTTTACTTGGCGGGCAAGAGCACAAGAATAACCTCCGCACATGTGTGGCAACTAAGCACACACCTCCAAAGAAAAGCCCTCTTTCTCACTGAGGCTAAACTCAAAACTGTACAAGCGAGCTATTGGCTGAAATCACCAGGGTCAGATGACTTGGAGTCCAGCAACCTCCTCACGGATAAGGTACTAACTGGTGGAGTCATCATGCCCTGTTTTCAAGCAGCAAACACTCAGCTCTCAATGGCTCTCTTTGTAACTCTAAAATGTAACATGTCAATATCCATTTATGAAAGCGCCTCTTTGTAAACCAACTAGTCAGTGGATTTAGCAGTGGTTCCATATCCCCCATAAACCCCAAAGTATGGAGTGTGAGGCCAACAGAAAGAGGGAAGACAACATAACTTACAAGAAAAGCTCCCCTTTTACTCTTCTAAACAACTCTTTCTAATCACATAATTTTTGCCAAATCTAAATTATAACCTGGCAGTGGACAGAAATAAACTTTTGGTGCACTCTTTCTGGTTGTTATCTTAAATATTACTGCAGCATGACACGGAGCTTCTCCTTCAATGTGCCTGTGGTGCAAAACTAGCAGTCGCATCAAAAGTTCAGTTTCATGGTTATTTCCTTATAATAACCGTGTGAACTCACTGAGCACACAAAACGACAGTAGCCTGGAGTGATGACCTGGGAGAGAAGTGCAAAAGGAGAAAAGTAGAATGAGAGGAAAGTAGATACAAAAAAAAAAGAGAGATTTTTATCACAAGTATTAAATGTCGATATACAATTGTAATCCATTGATTTGTTTTTTTTCCCCAAGATGTTTTACAGGGTACAGAGAGATATCCAAGGAGTTGGATTATCTTTTTTTTCATTGCTTGAACTCAAGAAGTTAATACTTAAAAACTAGAAGTCTTTGTGTGGTAGATGTGTGTAGTTGTTTGGTATTTTTTTATTTTGTTCTGTAGAACTGAGGGTATAGTGCAAAATGGAGGCAGATGATTACCTGTGGTAACTCCTAAAGGGAGAAGACAAAAGTTCTTCTTCTGGCCTAGTTAGAAGTTATAATTGAAGGTCTTGTATTTGTTGTGTATTGTGTATACTCTATAGCTTTTTAAAAGTAACAATAAAACCTATTTTTAAAAAAGGAAAACAATGTGTTAGCAGCATGGAATACAAGACACAAGAGACATGGAGACAATGAATTGTCTTATACCATTCTATCTTTCACTTCAGCCCCTCTTTCAAAAGCAGCAGTGACTGAATGCATCACTTTAGATCACTTGTGCTTGGATAGCACAAGTCACACATGCTGTAAAAGTTGCAGGATCAGCATCCATACTGCCAAAATAAAGCAGAAGTAGAAATCTGCATGTTCACCTGTGTGTCATGTTTACATCACTGGCCAATCAGACCAGATGGGAAAATGAAGTCTATCTAGAATATTTGACCCAGGTCAGGAGCAAATGTTGATTATATCCATTCCTCTTGCAGACAGAAACCAGATGTGAGTAGGTTTTGTTGACCAGTAAGACTTTAGTGTGATGGGTAGTGGCACAGGGAAGAAGGGGATTAATGAGGGAAGTGTGAGAGGCTAAAACAGAGACTAATCAGTCACTTTTGCTGCTCAGTTTCTCAGCACTATCCATGCATCTGCCACACAGGCAAAGTAGGTCAAAACTACTTAGGTTTCCAGCTGCCCTATGGGACTTTCTTTCAGCAGGTTATGGGTCGTAAGGCAGAGGAGATGGGAGTACTGTAGAAGGAGCACCGGGAGATACTGTATGATTACAGCATGGCCACCGTAAGAGATTATCATAGATTAGGAAGCCAGGATTTTACTGCCATGATGGCTGCAGGAACTAAGTTCAACTTTGTGATCCAGTGCCATAGTTCCCCTAAATATTCCTCCTTTTAAAAAGGCATTTGGAGTTAACTATCAGGGTTTAAAATTCCTCATTCTTTTTATTTCCGACACCTTTTAACAATTTGTCATGCATTGTAATTTTAAATTTTGCAACGATTTCTTATAGTTCTGTGATGTTTTTGGATGCGTTGTTTTTAAATGTTTCTGTTCAGCACATTGACTCTCTTTGTGTATGAAAAGTGCTCTCTAAATAAAGCTGCCTTGCCTGCCTTGGTTTATTGTACAGTATATACTGTATGAGAGGTTTTATTTATACAGAGTGTGATAGATGCATCAACTGTCATTTGATAAGAATACATCAAGTATTAACTGGTATAAAGGGATGTAGCATTACAAAGAAATGTTCTAACCAGATCTTCAGTCTGGTGGCTCCCCTCCTCTCCTTTAGGCTAGAAGCTACTTGTGACAGTAGTGACATAATAGACTCAAACCTTAAACCAAACTGTTAAATACACAGTTTTGCAAAAGAAGAATAAAGAAAAGAGAAAATGCTATGTCTGTTTCTGCCATATTAATGTTTATTTTCTGTGAGATTTACCATCAATTACAATTATAAAATTTAAGCAAGGTCGGCTTTTTTTTTTAGAAATGATTATCATCTCTATCAGTTGTTCTCAACCCCCCTTTTATGACCATTCAAAATTATGGTTGAATTCGAGCTAGAATTTATCAAGACAGCCATAAGACTTGAAATCCGTCTTTGCTCATCCCTCGTCTTTAAGCAAGTACTTGTTCTGAAAGTAAGTAGTAGTAAGTAAGTAACATGAACATAATAAGATTACCTTCTTAAACTACATTTTAAAATTATCAATAAACACTTTTGGAGGCATCCATTTTTGCTGCAATAAACAATGTAAAATGTGGTTAAAGATTTTTCATCACAAATTAAAGCAATTACTGGTGTATATACCCACCTGGTTAAAAGACAAAAGTATTAAACAGCTGGGTTGGTAATCGTTCAAGAAAGTGCCACTTTTCAACATTAAGATGACAGTGATATACTCAGTTCAGCTTAGCTACAGTGCAACACCACAAAGCACCAGTAAACAAGCCACTAAAACCTTAGAGTATGTTTGTGGTGTTCTTCCGTTAATCAGAACAATGGACGGCCTCCATTCATGGGGTGGAGGTGATGACTGAAGTTAAACCTATATACATACAGGCAAGTAGTGTCTTTTTAAAATAGCTTTAGGGCCAAGAGGATGCTGGGGGCCACAGAAAATGAATAAGATTACTTTTGTACACAGAAACACACGGTCTGGTCACAGAGTTCAGTGCAGAAGCCAAAGATGATTTAAATGCACTATGAACTCATCAGTTACTTAAAATTATGTACTGGTTTAATGAATTTAATTGCCACTTGGTATTACTATTTATTCATATACTTTTCAATTAGGCCTAATTTTGTGTCTAAAGGCACTGTGTTAACACAAGGGAAGGTAGATAGTTTCATTATTCATGTTCTTAACTTGGAAACCTTTAGTGAGAAAAATAGTAAAAACATTTCTGAAATATCTACATGTTAGCAGTGACAGATTTGGATTATTCTAATTACAAATGGTCGACAATAAACATAGAATTGTAGTGAATTGAATTGCACTGATAAAAATATGATTTAAAAAAGTATCTTTGCTGAATTATATCATAGCCCAACTATCTAGATACAAATCCAATCTATTATCTAGTAGATAATATTATTATCTAATAATCTATTATCTATTATCTAATAAGTAGATAAGTATATTATATGACTACCAATTTTAGTGCTTCTGTACAGATTCTACATTGGGTGAATTTAAGTATCACAGCATTAATGGTGGCAGGTTCAGAATTATAAAGACTAAGGATGTCCAACTAAAGAATGTGTGCATGTCTACGTTTGTGAGGCACTCAGGATAAAATATGCCCACAAAGTGTCATATGATATGACCACAGAGCCTTACTGCGGAAGTGGGTAGTGAGTTAAGGAATATTCAATGAATAGAGGATAGCAATATGAGACAGTAAAGCAAAGGTCGCAAAAAGGAGGAAAAGATGCAACAGCATGTGTTCGTCCTTCTGTGTAACTTTCACACATAAACCCACACAATTCCATCATGACTCACAACGAACAAACTGTTCATTTCTGCAGTGGTTTGCCCAAAAGTATCACCAGACCATGCAACTTTCCTGCATGACTGCCTCATCCCCACCCCCAACACGGATAGTTTTGCACACGTTCAGTACATTAGCACATGCTGAGTCAACCCACCCCCCTTTTTAAGACACACCCCTCATCCACCCACACAGACAGTCTCTCGATTCACAGTGGCAGTAACTGCTTCACTTCCATCCCAGCCCTGGACTCCCCTCTCATTCTCTTACCTCCTAAGAGGCACAATATTACACAAGCTCCCGTTATGTGTATGTATGTTATACCACCTTCAGCATGACTCCAATTACATGCATGCTACAGAAGCAACACATAAATGTAAGTGATCCTGCAAAATTGGAGCAAATCCTCTGCAAGTAGAAAGATATTATGACAATCTACCAATGTCATTAAACTTCCTCAGATCTTGAGGCATTCTGGGAAACATTACGGCTAGCAAAACATATTTTATGTATGAGAACAACTTAATTTTCTAGTCTATATCTGTTTTTCTTTAGTTACTTGGAAGGAAACTAACACAGTGGTGGAACACAGCGAGAAACATTACAGCTAACCATATGGATAAGAGTTTTCTTTTTTTCCCAGGTTGTGTAACCTGTGTGAAGTCTACAATCTTAAAGAGCTATGTGGGTACATGCGTACATATATCTTAATATGTTGTACAAGTTATAAGATATTAGATAGTGTTTTGTGTGTGTTTTATGGAGCAGCAAGAGATAAAATAAATATTGCAGTGAGAATGTAGCAATTAAGTAAGAGATTTTTTTTTTTTAACAAAGGCTGGTGGTCGGGAGGAGAGGGGGTGTACTGAGCATAGTTAAAATGCCCATAAGTCACTCTGCAGCTCCTTCCACCTCCACAGTTGCTTCTGCAATGAAATGTCATTTAGCACTTCATCTATACATGAACAACTGCCAAGCCTCATCTGTCAGTCAGTGGGGCAGCAGGCACTAAGCATCGACTGCATTGATGCTGCATCACTGATGAAAAAAAACAACACTATCAATCAGTGACAACAGCCAGCTAGGGTTCAGTGTAGCACACAAAGCATGGGTGATTCCCTGCTATACTATACATATTACATACAAGAATGTCCAACCACATCCATAGGCCTTTAAAAGCATATACAGTTATTTAGCCTAAGCTTGCATTGCAAAAGAAAGGGCTAAAATGTGACAACACGTAGAGTTGGCTGACACACCCCACTGTCCCAGCTCTTATCAACACAATATAGACACAGTGGAAAGACTACTGCTCAGTGTCTGATAGTGCTTGTCCGAGACCCCCTGTTCTTTATCAGCATGAGAGCTGGGTCTTCTCACAAGTAATGCATAGTTACTGTGAAAAAAAATTCCCTTCAGGAGCACTGTCACAAACCTAATGTTTTAAAAGCCACAAATGCCATTAAAATATTGAACTGATTTATTTCTATAGCAAATGGGATGTAAGTGATTTTAAAAATGTGCAGTGTAGAGCTTTGATAGTAACTGTAAATACTGTATGAAAATAAACTTTTATAGAATAAAGTGTTTTTAAAGTATTGACCCACCTATCAATGGTGACTCACTACACATGAAAGTTACTTAAAATTACCTCTAGTGCCTGAACACAGTATTTTTTGTCAAAACACTGCTTAACAAAAGAAATGACAATCAAAACCAGAGATGACATATAAAAGTCCATAAATCTGAGGACAAACTGTGTGCCCAATGACTCCAGAACTCACTGAAAAGGTACATTTTTACATTCTTATCTGTACATCCATGTTTACACTGCAAACAGGTGTAGTAGTAGTAGTCCACAATCTAGGTCAATCATACATAGCAAGAGTAATCTTTTGGTTACAGCCCCAAATTACTGGTGAAGAGAAGTTTTGAAATGGAGCATTAATTATCAAACAGATATAAAACAAAGACAAATAATATTACTCTTACTGTATATGTTGGACTATAAGTCCAACATATACAGTTATATTGTCTTTTGTATTGCCAGCATCAAGCTAAACTGGATCCATATTTTACATACAGAGTGTAAGCTCAACACTTTCACACGACCCACTGAAACATCTAAATCATGTTAAATAGATTGGCCAATGCTGTGAGGAAATATAGTACCAGTGTTCTGCATATCTAGCCTGGTCTGCATCCGGGTATATTTACAAGACTGTACATGGAAACCACAGATTTCAGGCACTGTATCATTTCCTCTCACGAGTGCCATCTATTACAAGTGAAACAAAGAGCTTGAACTCAGGAAGTGAGAGGAAGATAACTTTTGGAGAGGAAGCCAATGTCATAGCACTTAAGTGACAGCAACAGAAAGATAACGACATGTTTCACGAGGTGTCACGTGTCTATACATCTGTTTATGATTATAAAGGCACATAATATCTTCAATCAGTGCAAAGATAATCAGCAGTTATTTCAGCCATTGCCCTAACATACACTGTGAGGGGTGCCTACAGGTGGAAACCATGATATCATACAAGTGGTAACACAAAATTAAACACTATTCCCTACATTTCTATTGCAAGGTCTTTTCCAGAGAAGGAACTAACTTACTAAAAGGTCAGGCATGCCACACATTTGCAGAGTGGCCAGGCAGGAACAGCTTGAGGCTAACCAAGTGAACTCTATGCACAGAAGCAACAAGCAACACAGCTTTGATGTTTGTAGCCAAGGCCATCAAATTAGACACTGTCCTGAAGGGGACAGATAAGTGGAAGGACAAAGCTGAAGACACAAGAACTGTAACAAAACTTCACCACACACAACACAAATGCACACCCTTAAACACAAGGAATCACAGTACTGAATAGACCATGTATTTAACAAGTCTTTGCCTGTGCTGAGGAAACCATGTGTGTTAATGTCAAGTTTGAAAAACATGTTTCCTTATGTGCCACATTTCTCTTCCTTCAACTCACTCCCTCCATATTTCCCTGAAAGGGAGAATCTTATCCATTTGAAACACTAAAAGGCCAACATTTTAAGCGCTTGTGAGACATTAAATGTGGAAAGCATTTAAACATTCTTATTATCGCAGCAAACTGCCTGAACATGTCTCTGTACAATGAAACAGGCCCTGGCCTTACACTGCCTGTAATTGTTCAAAGTGTGCATATTATGGATTATATCCCACTTTTAAAATATACATGTAGTGTAATGAAGCTCAAGTCATAAAAAGGTGATAATTTTCTGACACTTATTTATGAAGACCCAGAGAATTGTTACCTGTCCTCCTCCCCGTCCACAGGTATGTGGATTCCAAACAGGCTGTTGACAGCTGGAGTGGTGAGCTGCAGGCTGTCAGGCATGAGCGGCTTCGCTGGTTCCTTCCCAGAGACGACAGGAGACTGTGCATTGATGAGACCCTCAGGCTTCCTTCCACCACCCTCCACCTGTCCAAATCCAGATGTCGCCCCCAAAATTACTGGAGACTTGGTGTGGATTATCTGACCCAGAGGCAAACTGGAAGCTGTCACATTTGGCATGGCTGCAATGGAGGCACTGGGCACAGCAGTGGGCACAGTGGTGGGTACACTAGAACTCACTGCAATGGCAGGCACATTCTGAACACTAGAGGATGTAGGATGGAGGCTGTGAGGTTGAGAGTGTCCAGCTGTTGCATACTGACTCAAAGTCTGTTGCTGCAGAGTGGATCCACCGACCAGAATGGAGCCTCCAACACCTCCCATTCCTACAGTCTGCTGCTGCAAGTGACCATGGTGTCCAGCCGGCACAGTTCCCCCTCCTGCTCCAGCCATATCTCCAGCCTGACTTGTTAAAGACGTCCCTCCAGAGTTTGGAGGCACGGTAGACGTAGACCCATGACCCCCTGGCTGCAAACCTGAAGAGAGGCGTGACACTGGGATGGACTGGCTGGTGGAAAGACCTGGCGGCTGTTGCTGATAGTACTCTGCCTGGTTCTGCAACAATCCAGATGAGTGGCCGGTTAAGGGGTGACCCACTGGATGCTGATGTTGCTGTGGAGGGTAAACAATAGGCTGGGCTGAGGGGGGCATGATGGGGGACACTTGTTGGTGGATACCAGTTTGAGGCAAACCATTTAGTCCAACTGGAGCAGGGAGCTGGACACCTCCAACTGTTTGCTGAGCTGGGATAATTGCAGGCTTGCTGCTAGGAAAAGCACTCTGTGTGGCTGAACTACTAACACTCTGTTGACGGGCACTGAAGCTTTGATGGTGAATTTGTTGTTGCTGCTGCTGTGGTGTCGTCTCCATAGAATGCATGCGTGATGAAGAGAGAGAAGCATCTGCCATGGAGCCCAAGCCATGACCTGAGTATGTTGCTGAGGAAACAATGGAGATGCCTGTGTGCCCAAGCCCACTGTCTCGATCTGCAGCAGGGTCCAACGTAGCATTGGCATGTCTAAGACTATCTACAGTCCTACCTACAACAGAAGCCTCTGAGTCCTTCTCATAAAACTCTGTGCACATCCACCTGCCTCTTCGAAATGGTTCTCCAGTACCATGATCGAGTTTGATGACCCTGAAGCGTGAAGTGCAACTCACTGTGGAGGTGGTAGTTGGAGCAGCTGAAATGTTCACTGCAGCAGTTTGGGATATGTTTCCCGACACATTGTTGGGCCCAGCACTAGTAGTTGCTGGGGTAGGTTGTTGTTGTTGCTGCTCTATTCCCGGCTGACTGATAAGGGGTAAACCAGTTGTAATACCAAGCCCCTGCGGCTGCTGACCACCATGAACAGACCCGGACACTCCCACTTTTCGAAACTCCCCAATGGGACTGTTTGACAGCGCAGACAAGTGACTGGATTGAGGTATGAGTGATGGTGTCGTAACACTGATTGCCTCTGACTCTCCAACATTATTCAATGCTTCTTCAGATGAACTTCTGTCACACGCAGGCTCGTACTCGGCCCGAGACACGTCATATATCTCAGACGACGCGTCCTCAGTCCGTGACTCATCTGGATCATCCAAACTCTCCGTGTCGTCTGTGGCACCTATAGCTGCCGCCTGGGCCTGAGTCACACTGGTGATCTGAAAACAGCTCTTCTTCTTGGCCGGCATTTTCGACATGTTGAGAGCCTTGTTCAGAGTCCCGTATGCCTGCGTTTATCCTCTGTGGTAAAGGGACGAGCCGGTTTACAGCGCCTCAAGGTTTAGATCATGATAACGATCACGCTTGCGTTAATTTTACTTAGCCTGGCTAACTGTACTCAAGATGAATCTGCGCGGTCCCTCTTCCTCTCTCGGTCTCCTGTTTGGTTTCATGAGCTTATATTCAAACACAGCTCGTCGTTGTGTCGTTTTGACCAGCGATGCGCCGCCTGTGTCGCGCGTAGACCCACAGGTTTGAGTTCGTCCGGGCTGGTCTGCTAATATCCTGGTTGTCCAGCTGTCCAAGGGCCTTTGACGCACAATGCGTTGCCCAGCTCCAGGAGCTAGTTGAGGCTGAGGAGGGCCCGCAGCCCTCCACTCACCGAGCTAGCAAGTCAAGCCAACTGGCGGCGGCTGCTGCTGCTGCTGCTGCTGATGTACACTCCCCCTACGTCGGAACAAGTATGTGAGACATCTTCCTGAAAGCAGTATTCTTCGTAGCCGCTCGCCTCAGTGGCTCAAAGTCTTCCAGTAACGATACTTAACTGAAGGCTCACTGCGGTCGACAGAAAAAAACGCTGTGAAAACTGACGCCTTAAAATAAATGGGGACATAAACAGCGCCAACACTTCCCTCCCTCTCTCAGTCACTCTCTACAAGATGGCTATGTTGTATCCAGCCGCACTGCATCGTGGGTAAGAAGGCTGCGCAGGACTGGTCACGTACGAAGCTGTTGAGAATCGCCCTTAGTGCCGCCTTCAGGGTACCGTTGGAAAAGTTTAAACTCTAGACAACAGTGATTCAATTCACAGCGTAAACGCGGGATATGGAGTTTATTCTAGCTAGTTATTTTATTGTTATTACATAGACATAGAATATATTTACACAGACATCGTCCAGCTCTATTGTGTATAACTGCACAAAAGTCTTTAAAGGTGTCCAACATTTGTAGCAGTGCACCTGTTAAAAGGATGTCTTTCCTTTCAACTAGAAATACTCGAGCTGTGTTTCCCAAACTTTTTATATGTCGACATGGCATGCTTCCCAATATAAATCATGATAAAGATAAACCAATCAAATGATACCTGATTGCTTAATGAAACACTACTTAAATGTATGAATGCATTATCTATTAAATCCCAAGTTAAAATTTGAAAAAAAAATCTAAAAAAATATCCCCTGTAACTCATCTGCATGACCTGACCCAGTCTAGGGGAATCACTGTGTAGCACAGTTCAGAAAGACTGCCTTTGGTTAATTTGCATTCTCAGTTACAGCAGTGGGGAAGTCAAATTCTGTAACTGCAAACATTCAGGAAGTTTGGCACTGTTTAAGAAAAATCTTACCGATAAATGTACATATCAGTCACAACCTTGTATTTTATGAACTTTGATGTATTGTAGTAGTTAAAAAATCTCTTTCCTGGATTTTTTTTTCTCTTTTTTTTTGGATAAGTTATGGACTCACATCACAGCATGACAACAGGTACCATTGTCGAACTCAGGTTAAGTACGAATGTCAAGCATGTACAGTCTGTGTAAATAATGTCACAAGAACATTCCCTCGTCATCGGTTTTAAATAAACATCAATGTCAGTGATGTTTCTCTTGCTTTATGACTCAAAGGAGCCCTAACACAACAATAATAAAAACACTGTAGGTTACATTTAATTTGGCAGTTCTTTTGTTTTCTTCAAGGACCAACTATCGGAGAGCACTTGAATGCACCACTCCCTCTCCCGGTTTAGAGTTTCTGTATGCTGCAGTGCACACTGAAATCTGCTGTGTAAGTTTGTACAGTACATAAAAGCCGCATAAAAATTATCATAACCCCCTACAGTTATGTCTTTTAAGCTTATAGAATAAATTAAACAAATACATTAGTTCTTTTCGTACACTAGAATTGTGTTTCTGTCACACTGACCTGATATGACCTGTGATCATGACACTCCACAGACACTTTGCAAAGCTGAATACGGAATCTTTATGTGTGTCATAAAAAGCATTGCATTGCCAGGGATTGTTGGGAGGTTAATGTACTATGCTGTGATTGATGTAACATTATTGCATGGCAATCATCATAATAATATTAGTGTATCTCCAGCATATGGACGTTTTATCATCTAAAGAAATGAAAGATTTTGTCACCTACACTAACGTGACTTTTCTTCAGAAAGTAAATATATATATATATATACTATTTTAGTTAATATATGTAAATAGGGAAGATATATGGTTGCCTTAGAAATAAACTGCTGAGCAGATTATTCACAAACCATAGAGAACACTGCCCCTGGTGGCCAATGAGTGTATTTTTCCCCATTAACGGAGAGTCGTACTTCTTTTGCCTTTTTTGGGTATTTTGAATGAACCTCATGTTGGCTTATGCCACTTAATGTATTATTTTAAAATTGTTACCAAGCAAGTTGTCCACGAATGGAAATTAAAACAGTCTGAGGTATTCAACTATATGGGAGGAAATAAACTGCTACAAAACAGTTTGTTCCCCTGAGCTGACTTTGACCAGTCCTGACTGACACTTTAGCTTATGATTTGTTCGCTGATATGGTTCAAATCTGTGTTCTATATATGAAATATTAAAAACAGAAATAATTAAAGTAGTTATTTTCACCCCCAACTTAGCTGTTTTAGCCATTCAATCCTACAAGTAACTGTGGTACTGGTTCTGCTAATACTGAGCCATTTCTGTTGATTTTGAGTCCAAGGTCAAATATTTTTCTTCAGATATTATTGTTGTTCAGATATTATTATTGTCTTTCAGATATGGTTAAAGTTCTGAATCGGCATTCAATTTGCCACAAATTGAGAATGGCTGAAGGCATAGGCTATATGTGGTAACGTTTGGTGGACGCTGGATTCCAACAAAGAAAAAACATGCTCAGTTTCTGAACAAGATAATTCAATTCAAGATTTGTTACTCCTCGATTCTCAGAATTTCTGCCCAGGCCTCAACTTGAGCCATGCACTTAGATGTCAGCAAGAGGCATGTTATATTGTATCCACTTTTACATTTTATTTCTGTTAAGGTTGAAGCCTTCATGGCTCAGGGAAAGAAGTTTTAAATTAAGGTATGTTGATTTTAAGCAGCAGCATTAAAAATATGCAGTATATACTTGTTGTAAATGTTGTCTTGTAGTTGTAATTCATGTAAGTTTGAAATTAGAAATTTGAATTTGCCAAAATAAGAACATATTTGTCTTAATAAGCAGAGGACACATCGCCTCAATGGCCGTCAGTCGGGCAGTTGGTGACCACTGATGGTCCTCATTGGGACAGTGCGTGCAGCGTTTGTCAGAGATCACTGTGACTGGCTATTCATACCTATCATATCTATTTATACTACATATGATTGGGTCAACTTAATCCCAAATAGAACATAAAGCTGTAATGCATAACTCTTAAACCAAGAAATGTCCGTTACATTCTAACACTTATCAAATGAGCATACACAATGCTGATTAAGCCTTTCAGTCAGTATGTTTACATGCACAGTTTAATCAAACTAAGGCCATAGTCCAACTAAGACAGGCAATCAGACAACTTGCAAACCGGGAAATGGATGGTGAGTTGGATCGTACTGTGGTTCTCTATGTTCTATGTACCTGCTGTTCATGTTAATTGTGATACAAATTAGATGGAGTGTGACTCTTGTGGTTGCTGTGTTGTCCAAAGAAAGACACTGCTGCTGTATGATTTCTGGCAAAAGTACTGCTGTTTATATGTCGTCTCCTTCTTCTTCCATGTCAAAGACCAGGGAAGAAATTTTGGTGCATGCACAGAACTCCAAGTCCAACTCCAGTCCAATCAAGTGTATACATACAGGAGTAATGGGATTATGGATAGCATTTTCCCGGTATGTTAGTCCGACTAAGACTAGCTTGATTTCAGGCACACAATCGTGTTTACATGACATTAAGAAAACCAAATTATAGTCTTAGTCCGAATAAAATCAGACTAATTACATGCATGCAAACACACTTAGTGTTTCTGTTCTTGACTGGACAGAGGCAGAAAAACATTGCGAATAGTTGTGTACAGCAGCTTTAATATATGTCCCAATTGTTTAAAATAAAATGTTGAAGCTGATTACTTCAACAGGCATCAGTGACGATCAGTGTCAATTTCCGATTGACAAAAAAGCTACAATTTAAAAAAAGGTTTTTAAGTGTTGTTTTCATAAAAATGATAAATAACCTTAAGCCCCATGAGTCACGTGGACATTACGACATTACTGTTCTCACAAACCAAAGTATCTGATGTGATGCCCTCTGTCATGTTGCATGCAAACAAACATGAAAACGCGTTGATTGAATGAATGAAAGAATCAATGACTTCATGAATGAATCAGTAGCAGCTCAATCTTGTGTGTGCAGTCCTCAGACAGTTGACTCTTAGCTGGGATGAAGTCCCTCTTTATTCCGCTGCCATAAAAGCGCCGGTAGCTCATTGTGCGGAGTGATCTGATACGGACTACACCCAGCTGTCGCCACCTCCGCCGCCGCCTCACTGCCCTGCTTGGCTTTCTTTGATGCCCCAGCCTTGGCGTTGGATAACATTGGAGTGCGAGTTAGATTGGATATTCCAAATTCGCTTTCCTCTTGTTTTGAAACCTTTCTAGGGTTGTAGGGTTTATTTTTTATTTATAGCTTACATATCTTGAATATGTCTTGGCAAAGCTACGTGGAAAACCTGATGGCCGATGGCAGCTGTCAGGATAGCGCCATTGTTGGTTATACGGACGCCAAATATGTTTGGGCAGCACATGCCGGCGGTACTTTCAACAATATAACGGTAAGAGCAACTAAAGGGATGCAGTGGGGCCGAAAGTGTGTGGCTTTCTTTGGTGGTATTATGCATTAACGGTCGCCAGACTAACGTGCGTTAAAAAACCGTTACCTCCCTGGATATAAATGACTGGCAAGCTAACGGTACGCGTGCTAGCTAGCGACGGGAGCTAGCTTGTCGGTGGCCTGTCGCGGTTATTTCCTGCTAAGGAACTGCTGCGGGATTAGACCTCGTGTATCTCGCATAGGACTTGACACATTGCTTGTAGCACAAGACATGAGGCCGTTCATTGCTACCGACATAAACGGATGAAAATGATAGTGGACTTCTAATTCAACCCGGTGCTAATCTAAAATCAGCGAGGAGACTGTGAGAGTTTGGGAAGCGTGCGTGCTTTTGTGTGCACGGCCGCTGGTAAGAAAATGTTAATCTGCTGGTTTACCGGTTCACTGGCGTTTGGTCAGCCCACACTAAATCTGTCTAACACGTGCCTCCATGCACCCATTAAGGATAATATTTATAATATTATTGTAATGGTATAATCATTGCCTTCAGTTCAAACACATGTAGGGCTGTAACTAATTGTCATTTTTATAGGTGATTAATCTGTCGATTATTTTCACGATTAGTCAAGTACTTGTTTGGGCCATAAAAGATTAGAAAATGTGTTTGCGAAACCGGGAAATGTTTTTGGATGTCTCGTTTTGTCCACAAACCAAAATGATTTAGTTTCAATGGTTTCTTTGTTATATAGAGCAAATTTAAGAAGTCGGAAAATCAGAGAAACTGATTTTAATTAAAAACAAACACAACGAATTAATGGATTCTTATAATAGTTGGTGATTAATTTAATACTTGAATAATCGTTGCAGCCTAAACATAGCCTTTTGAAGACTGAAAATGCGTCTTGCATAATGCGTCCAGATCAAGACTGGCAACAGCACATTTAACATTGTTACAGACAAAATAAATTAAAATTGACAGGGTTATAATCATTCTAATGTTCACCTTTTAAAGAAGATTAAAATACAGAATCGAAATATATCTAATAAATATTAGAGGTGAAACTTAACGCGTCCAGCGACCAACCCAGGCAGTGTGCATCTTTTAAAATTCCATAGCCAGATTTGCTTGACCCCAAGTTAGGTATCATCCAGAGACCAGGTCTTCCCAGCAGAGGTAAAGGCCAGTATCCATCAAGTGCTGCCACAGAGTTTTGTTCTCTAGGAATGGCAATTGTTTGTGTATTTAATGTCCAATGTTGTGAAGGGTTAGGGTTAGGGTTACCACAATTTTGGCACCCTTCTGTTGGTGTACTCAGTGGTCTGTTATCTAAAAGGGTGGAGCTAGACTCACTACAGTCTGTTGATTGGTTTGATAGAGAATTGTTATTGCTCTGCCAACAAAGGGAATGAAATGGGACATACACACACACAAAACACACTAGTTTTTAATACATTTTAAATTAAAGGCAGTTAGTGTAGGTTCCTCAGTGCAATGGTGGCCAAAACAGTTTATTTGCTGTTGAATGTTACTACATGTTTAGAATTGTTGCTTGATAAAGAGTCGACATAATTTTGCTGATTATTTAATTAACTAACTGGTTAATAAATACCAAAAAGGTAATTTATTTTTGTTAATTCAACCATCCAGGACTCTTGAGTTTTATTTTGTTGTAAAATGCATTTGAAACAACAGTTTCAATGGTGAAAATAGGTAAAAAAAAAAAATATATATATATATCCTTATATAGATTTTGCAATCACATTTTAACAAACTTGTGGAGGATAAAGCAGTAGAAGATGGGCGAGTGAGTGAATCTGTATCAGACCTTTTGTAATATAGTATTTTCAGGCTAGAATAAATAGATGCTAGTTGTGTTTGTGAAAGCAAATGTAAACTCTGTCTGACTCGCATTGCCCCAATTGTGTGTTTTTGCATGTTTTCCAGTCTCAAGAAATTGATGGCATTGTTGGTAAGGACAGGGAGACCTTTTTCACCAACGGTCTCACTCTGGGCTCAAAGAAATGTTCAGTCCTCAGGGACAGCCTCCAGGATGAGGGGGACTGGACAATGGACATCAGGACAAAGAGCCAAGGAGGAGAGCCTACATACAATATCTCTGTGGGAAAAGCAGGAAAAGGTAAAAGTCAGGTTAACAAATTTTTATTTTCATTACAGTATAACAAATACTGCCTTCATGAGTTTAGACCCCATAGTGTTAAATATTGTGAACGCATTCCAATTTCAGTTACCTTTTTATACAGTTCTGTAACTTGAAGTGCTGACTGAAAATCATAGACTTACATTGTCATCATGAGATAATTTCCTGCATTTTCATGCAAGCATCTGTCACAAGACTTTTCAAAAGATTAGGAAAAACAGCGTGTTTTTATATTGTACACGCAATACTGTAAACAAATGATTAGCTGACAGAACAGCAATTCTAGTCATTGTTATAGTGCATTTCTTTGTATATGAATAGATTTTTTTTTTTAATGTTAAGACAAAATGTGACATCTGAAGAAATTACCTAAGCATCTTACATAATGAATTTTCAAATTTTTATTGACTTATTTTTATTTCATTGATTAATCAAAAATTGGCAGTGTAAACTGTAAGGAAATTTATTATTGGTTGCAGCCTTGTGACAGATAAATTTTCTCTCCATTATTATAACTATAACTAATTATTTTTGCATTATAGACTTGTAATATTTTTAAATGTAAGCCAGGGTTTACCTACTCCACTGTGTTTTGCCTTTGTGGTCCTCAATGTCTAAAGTGTTTCTCACGTAGCGCTGTGATCTAAACATTTGCCCACAACTTGTCATAAATCTGAACTTTCCCTTCAATTCTTTTTTGGGAAGAATTACTTTGAGCTTCCACAGTGAGAAATATTGATTGTTATTATTAAAGCCTCCCCCTTCATTTTCCCAACATTGCTCACTTTTTTCTGTTTTTCCTACTGTTTGCCTCTCTCCTTCCTGCTCCACATGTTTGGAAAAAGTGCTTGCATGTGCACCCACTGGTGATATTCATTTATGTGCAGTAGAGGACCTGGATTAAAGCGATTCATGCTGTTTTCATAATCTCCATTATTTCGAGTACTTTGTTTGGTTCAGAAGAATGTTGATCGTGTGTCCCAAATCAGGATGATGTGGATACAAAAAAAGACATTAGCAATCCAAAATATTCATTTTTTTTTAAATTTTGATTTCATTGTTATATGGAGCAAAAAAAAAAAAGTATTCACATTTAAGAAGCTTGTTTTAATTATTAAAAAAAGATTGATTTTCACAATAGTTCACGATGAATTTAGTATTTGACTAATAATTGTTGCAGCCATTAATTTATTTATGCAACTTATTTTATTTATTTTTTTTATTTGAACACTGACAAATTGACAGCCCAGGATCAAGCATCTGTATGGGACACTACAACATATCAATGGATAACGAATCTTTCAGTACTCGTGTTGTATGAAGCACACTTGAATGTCCCTGTACTGAAACACTTAAAGGGTGACAATCCTTCCTACTTGCAAAGCCTTTACCCGGGGATTCCATTGAATCTGTGTTGCGTCTCCGTTGTTGTTGCCGCGTTTGCTCGATCTGCCAACACCCACTGGCTCCATTCACAGCTCCGTCAGCATGCAGCATGCTGGACAGCTGGAGCCACGAGACAGGGATTTCTTGTGGTAATTCAAAAACTACATGTGTACTGCAAACAGAAGAAACAGATGTTTAATCAGCCGACGGGAGAATACTGGATTTGATTTGCAGTATGTTTCAATACTAGGGCTTTTAATTGGGGTTGGGGGGGGGGTATGCTTAATGGGCCCTTTTTCACCATAGGAACTTTTCTCACTTACCCAGGTAATTAAAAAACATTGGCGCGATTCTACCAAAGTTACCTAGAACTTAGAACTTACTTGTGACTAGGGACTTTTCAGATTACTAGGAACTTTTGGAGGGGCGGGGCACATTTTGCAGCTGTTTCCATATTGCGAATGTAGCAACATTAGTCCCTATATTCAGCGAGAATTCCAGACCTTTGGAGACACTGACTTGAAAGCATGTATCGTTCTAGGTCTTTGTACGCGGGACAGAACAAACAAATGCACATGAAGCATGATGCAAAGAGACTAATAAAATATGAGGAGGAGGGGGAAAAAAATCACGTCTGTCTGCAAGCAGAGCGGGTTTCACACACACACTCTCCTGTTGTCTGTGGCTGATGCAGCTCACTGCAATGTAGGTAAAAGCTATTTTGAAGCTTGATTTTCAATCCCACCATCTTACTGAAGCACCTTTACAACCCTCCTCCACACTTCTGTAAATGTTTTATAGCCGTTTATTAACATGAAATGGGTTTTGAGAAACAAACGCAATCGTGCGTGTTAAATGCATGACTGTATATCATCAACAACACAGAATTTTGAGGTGTGGTGGAAACTCAAACTACATAGATTACCAGGAACTTATTTACCTGGGAAATTAAGTTCTTGGTAATAAAAGTTCCTGGTAAATTTGGTGGAAAAGGGGCTACGTTTGTATCGGTGTTTGACTTCCTGGCCTGCTTGTAATGAATTCTGCTGAATTGAAGCATTGTGTTCTGTCATCCGGCAAAAATACAACACTCGCATACTTTCTGCGGGAGCAACAGACTGACAGAACAACAACGGAGCCAGTTCGCTACGCAAATGGAGTTGGTGGAAACTGACACATTGACTAAATGCGTGTCCCTTCCAATGCCGCGACCGATATGCATTCGGTGGAATCCCTAAGTTATCCTTTCACTTTTCTTAACTGTCCCTTTTCTCTCTCTTCTCTTTCAGTTTTGGTTCTTGTAATGGGCAAAGAAGGGGTCCATGGAGGCGGATTGAATAAGAAGGCTTACTCAATGGCAAAATACTTGAGGGATTCAGGATTTTAATGTTTTCAAGCTTGTGCAGATAAAATTGAGGGACAAAAAAGAAGAGAAAAGAAATATTGCTGTTAACATTTCTCCTGCAAGCAGTCAAATGTCTTGGAAACTTTTTAATAGCAATGAAGAGTGGTAAGATACTGTGTCACCTTTTGTCCCCCGCTTTATCCTGTAGGGGGGAGACTCTTCAATTTTGTTCATTTCTCTTTTTCTCCCCCTTGTGCTCCAGTATTGGTTTTAGTCATGGGAAAGGAGGGGACCCACGGTGGAAATCTTAACAACAAAGCATTTAACATGGCTGATTACCTGAGGAAGTCTGGATACTGAGCAACCTCTCCACCCATCCATCAACTTAGCAGCTCGCTTGCACCACATTGTGTCGACACTACTTCCAGAATTAGAAGACCATGCAAATTACTTTATCCTCATTCTTTTAAACCACCACCCCATACACACACTTTTTTTTTTTTAAACCCCTCCTTCTTTGGACATTGTACTTCTCAACTTTTGGGCATGGCAGTAATGGCATGTTCATGCTAAAATATTGCATATAAGTGTAATACAAATGTTAAATCTGAATTTTCTTGGTGCAAAATTCACTAAGCAGTGGGCTAACATTTTAAGGGGAAGTACACATGTAATGTTGCATACTTGGTGCAGAGTAAAGCTTATTTTTTTCCCCAAGCATTATTAGAATATGCCATTTTTCCTGTCAGCATGTGGGCATTTAAAAGTTGCATGCACACCTCTTTAGCATACAGAGTCTACTCCTGTCATCTCTCTGTCCCAGCATAATATTCCAGCCAAAACCATCTTCTCACCTGCCTCCATCTCATCAGTCGTCATAGCCTTCATTTAAGAAATAACTCTGACAAGGTCCTGTATGTGTATTCATACTCGCCACCGTCAGGCACAACTTACCCACCATCACATGCTTTTGCTGTTGTACCTGAATGTGGTCTTTTAGAAGTTATTGTGGTGGTGTTGGGCTGTTTTCTGTGAGTGAAGTGTAAGGTCAGCGATCCTGAGGCCTCTAGATGTTAAGATACTTCCACGCGTTCTGGAGTCTCAGTGGACATTCCACCTCTGCAACAGCTCGGACATTTGTCAGTCAGCTCCCGCTACATGTTTTTCCCCCTCCCCTTTGGACCAATTGTCAGTGTATGAGGATTATCAGAATGACTTAATCTTTTTCAGATGGATGATTGTTGGAATTCACTGTTAACTGTAAATGATTGACAACCTCCGATGACTGACTGTACAGCATTTAACTGCTTCTTTAGACTTCAGCACTAAAACTTATTGCCACTAATTTGAATAGTTGCTAACTTCATGTCCATTAATCAATGAAAGCAATTTCATTTTACTACATTATAAATGCATTTTGACTGTAAATCCAGGCTGTTGGGCTCCAGCACCATGGAATTATTTGTCTTGTGCTTTAGACATCAAAAGTGTATTCTCACAATGTCATAGTATGGTACTTTGAAGTATATTTAAAAGAAAATAAACTGTGTACACTAAACATTGAAAATGGTGTTGGTTGGAATAAGAACATTTGTAAGTTGTCTTGTGAAACTCTTCTGAAAATAACTGTGTATTCTGTGCCATAAAAATCAATCCGATCTGTTGCTACTATAAGATGGATTTTTAATTGCTTCCCCTGCAAGAAGTAACTTTTAATGGCACTTTCCCAAGGGATGTTTTGGCATCAGTGATCTCCAGAATTGTGTATGGGATTATGTACAGAATTAAAAAAAAAACTGAACAAAAAAATTAAATTGTCTTTTTTTGTCTTTGTTTGAGAGGGAATCTGCTTCTGCCACAAAATCTATTTCAAATGCCATGAATTGATGAGACCTTGTTTACAGATGGATCAAATAAAACTAATTCTAACTAGAAATGAAGCCGGTATGTCCTGTCTGTTGCTTTGTCTGTGAATTTCTATGTAGACTGGAAAAAAACGTCAGCTCCCTATGTTCACCTGAAAATACATTGTTCATTTTGAAAGTAAATTATGAACTATTGGCCTTCAAGAAAAAAATTAACAATAGGCCAATATACTGTATATCGTATTAAATTTGAGAAATAAATCTGGAAACTTTACACACCCTGAATGACAGTGAGACGTGGTATGGAAGTAGGGGTAGTGATAGTGAATGAGTTTAAATACCAGGGGTCAACCATCCATAGCAATGGAAAATGCACAAGAGAGGTGAAAAAAAGAGTGCAAGCAGGGTGGATCATAAATGGAGACAAGTGTAAGGAGTGATGTGTGACCAAGGATGGATTATTAAAGGAGCCTCCCAGGCCCAGGAGCCCTGAAGCCCAAACGTCTGTGCTATTATCCTGATATTTTAATGGGACCCTGGAACCACATAACTGGTTATGTTACATTCATAGTGCCACTCAATCATATACCATGGTTTATGTTATTACAGGAGGTGGAGCTGGGGTTGGCAAGGTGAAGATGGTGAGATTTTTGTTGGGATAGTGCTTTTCCACTACACAGTTCCAGCATGGCATGGCCATGACGAGGATGGACGGGGTTAGAAATGAGCATATTCGACGGACAGGTCAGGTTGAACGATATGGCTTGATCACGTGTAGAGGGGGGAATAGTGAATATATTAGACAAAGGATGTTGAAGATGAAGCTGCTGGGCAGGAGGACAAGTGGAACACCACAGAGAAGGTTCATGTGTGAGGGAGGACATGAGGACAGCTGGTGTAACAATATAGGACACAAGGGATAGGGAAAGATGGAGGGAGATGATTCAATGTGGTGACATAAAGGGAGAAACCAAAAAAAAAACAAACTATTTTTGGTTTTCCGTTTGTCACAGAAGTCAAACATAGGACAATCCACTACTCCAACACTATGGTCGCAGGAAAGATGCATCATATAGTGCAGTTCCTATTTCCCGAATAAACCTTTAAGAAATAAATGTAGACTATAAAAACCATCTCGCATCATGGCTGACTTTTACAATTGTTTCAGATAGTCAGACTATTGATTGGCAACACCTGCTGTGGTCAGGTGTTTAATGGTGATAATTAGGAACAGACCCCATGTACTCTCCTGCAAAGGCCAGTCAGTAAGATGAGTTTAGGGTTTCCCTCTCACCTGTGAGCTATTTTGCTTTTCTCTATCACAATGGCTTGTAGTGAGAGCGGAGGCGGTAGGATTTTACTATGTCTAGGGATTTTTGTGGTCGCTAGTTCATTGTGCAATTGTGCAGCCCTGTCGAGGCTTAAGTCACTGGATAAAGTAAAAGAAAAGTCGGCGCGTAGCCCAGGCCAAGTTGAAGGAAGCGGTCTACGGAATGGAAGACTGCTAATTGGGCCAAACTCTGTGCAAGATGTTAAACGCAAAGAAACCAGGACTACAAAGAAACGCGTCAAGTTTGATCCTGATTACCAGGCAGATATGAGTACGTCCGGTGCAAAGTGCATCTTTAAAATTTTATTGTCATGACGATCTTAATACTAAAAAATGAAATATCTGACTAGGCTTTTAGTTCTCTTTTTTGAGCATCAGTTGCATTAAAAAGTAGTTTTGTGGTGTAGTGTTACTGAAGCCGAAATCATATCTTTTTTGAAAGTTTGGGCAGAAGCAAGACAAGGTGAAGGAGGTGAAGTTTCAATGCCAAAACGGGACAATTCAGCAGTGGAGCGACTTCTTAAACTGGAACCAAAGGTGGAATGCACCGGAGACTCCATGAAGCTTCAGGTCCATGATGCTTCGTCCACCCCCGGATCTCTGTTGTTTGTGGACAGAGGTAAGTTCATCTTGCGTTGTTGTTGTTGTTATACATTCTGGCCACTTTATTAGGTACACCTAGTTAGTACTGGGCTGGACCATCTCTTGCCTACACAACAGCCTTGAATCTTTTAATCTTTGTGCTCTACCACATCTGGTGACTCTGGAAGCCAGTGGAGTACAGTGAAGTAATTGCCATGTGTGAGATGACTGGAGCTTTGTGACATGTTTATTTGTTATCCTGCTGCAATTGGCTAACAAAACATTACACCATTACACCAAGTAGCCTGAACTGTCGATACGGGGAAGGATGGATCTGTGCCTGCATGTTTTTTACACCAAAGTCTGGCCCGACAGTGCAAATGTTGCAGTAGAAATCAAGACTCATAAGACCGATTGTCCAATTTTGAAGCATCTATGCAAATTGCAGCCTCTTTTTGATTATCTGATCTGCCATCCACACCCATGTCATGGTCAAAGCTAATTACAGTAAATCCAGCCCTCATTTGAGTTCTGATGCTCTGTCAAAACTTCAGGTCAGCTTGACATACATGTTGAACTGCTTTGAGTTGAACAGGTGTAGTAATGTGGCTAATGGGTTTACATTTAGGGTAATTACAACACAAAGTTTTTCATACTTTTTAACATCTAATTGGTTCATATAAAATTGTAAATAGACTGTACATATATAGTTTAAATGTTTCCCTTTTGCATAATAGACCAAGCTATTTACTGCAGTCATCTCTTTTTTTTCCCTCTTTCTCCATTCCTACTATGTTACATTGTAAATTAAATCCTTATTTGCCAGTTTAACTTGTCTGTCAGTCAGTTGTCAGTTTATTTCCTTCTTTCTGTTAAGTGAGGTAAAAAAGAAATTCCTTGTATGTGCACTCATACTTGGCCAAAAGTTGATTTTGATGTTTTTAATTAATATTTTGTTAATTTTAATTTAGGAAGTCAACATTCTCCTCTACCTCTGTCCAAGCTGCCACCAAGCTGTGGATACACCATCACATCAACAAGGAGAGATTTTGTCTTGGTTGCACCCTACGATGGCTGCTTTGTGTCTCTTCAGGTGGGGCACTTTCTAAAAGTGGTACACACTCATGACTTGATTTTTGATGATTTACATTTCCACAGAAATGTAAACAGATTTTGTTTGTTTACAGGAAGACAATTATGTTCTCCCCTTGCGCTGGCATGAGTTACCAGTGAGAATGTCATGCCCTCTTATGAGACCATCCTCACCCAACCCTCCAATGGTCACTTGCCACTCTGAGGGCATGGTTGTCAGAACAGAATGGACACTCTCTGTGGATAAAATCAAAGTAAACTGTAAGTTTTTGCACTTTTGACTAACTTATTCCATAATTTTAAAGTACCTCCATGCAATCGTGTAAGTAAATCATGCAGCCACACTTTGAATAGCACAAGTGTACATACGCACAGCATCTACCACTTGCATAATCTACTACTTTTTTTTACCAGTTTAGTGTGCTTGATTGTGATATTGCCTTACAGTGAATGGTAACTGGGAAGCACTGATGGATGCCTCATCTAAATGTGGGTTCACTGTCGTTGTACATCCTGAGGGTGTAGTCATATCTGCTTACTATGCACTTTGCCTGAAGAAAAAGGTACAATACACATGTCTTATGTTTATTTAAAAAAAAAAAAATCCACCAAAATAACAAATATCTTGTGTTGCAGGATGGCATGTACACACTTGAGCTGACCGGAGATGGAGAAACTAAGATTTCCTGTCCCGTCCTTTTTACAACTCAGCCAAAACCCACAAGAAACCCTCAAGAGGATCCAGAAAAGCAAACAGAAATGCCAGGCAAAAGGGGGCAGCATCCCATCCCTGCTCAAACTCCACAGCCTCAATCTGTAGTTCCTGAGGTCCCAGATATTCCTCAGAACCCAGAGGTTCCATACCAGAAACCAAAGTGGCCAAAGGAAACTGGGCAACCTCAGTTGCCCTATTATTCTCATTCACCTTATTTCTTCTACCAGTATCCAGTCACTAAACCTTTACCTACTGCAAAGCCATCCACTTCTCCTATAACCAAGAAAACTGATGGACTGCAATCAAAACAAACAGTCCCTCCCCTAATTCTGCCAGTTGCTCCTCAGGGACAAGTTACACTACCATTTTATTCTTATACCTGGCCACCCCCACCTGAAAAAGTGCCTGAACAACCAGTACAGACTCCAGTCACCCATCCACCTGATAGTAAAGTTGAAAACCCTTTTAACCATTATCTATACTATTTTAAGCCTCCTATTCACTTTCCTGCACAGAAGCCTGAAGTGAACCCAATGTCTCCTCCAGCTATCCAAATTTCTAATGGCCAAAAAACCCCAAACCATGAAACTCCTCCACCACAAGGTAAATATGACCCAAATCCATTTAACCCCCCCTCTGAAGGACTGCCTTCAAGCAGACATGTGCAGAAACCTTCAGTTTCTCAGGACCCAAAAGGACAAGTTTACCAGCCATTTAACCAATTACCATTATGGCCTCAGGGCTCTTTCCAAACTCGCATGCCTCCTGTACAGCAAATCCCTACATTGGCTCCAAAGGGTCAAGAACAACATGGAAGCCAATTGAAACCTGGGGCATCTGAACCTGTGGTCCCTGGAAATATGTCGCCTAGCAAACCAGCTTCAGAGAGCAAAAAGCCATCACAGCCTGAAGCCCCTAATGGTTGGGTATACCAGTATTTCTACCCCCACCAATACCTGCCTGAAAATAAACCAGCTGCAAAGCCTACCACTGCTCCAAAACCTGCCACTGCTGAACAGCCACTACAACCTGAAGCTCCTTTGGACCAACAGCTATTCTATCAATTCATTTTATACCCCTCACCACAGCCCGAAAATCAATCAGGTCAGAAACCAGATGATAAACCCTCATACCCACAATCACCCACCATGCCAAATGCCAAAACTCCCACTGAAAAGCCAGCTCCAATTGAACAACCTCCTCATGCCAAACCCCCAAATGGCCAGTTGTATTATCGTCCTAACATTTACTACCCACTACAGCCCCAACTACCTCAGCCTGCAACACTGCCCCCTGCTTCATCCACTTGGCCACCAAAACAGATCACCATTGCCCAACCTAGAAATGAGGATGACACAGTCCCACAAAGCCCACAACCAGGCTATTCATATATGTCCCCAATGCACTGCCCTCAAGTTTGTCCATCTGGATTTTTTAACTGCTGTCCACAAATTGCTTTCCACCAACACGTGCATCATCATTATTCTCCAGCTAAATTTGGCAGTAAAGATACTCCTCTGGTCTTTCCACTGCCATTATTACCATCAGCGACACATTCTGGGGTTGGCAATTTTTTGACTGCTCCCCCCCCTCAAGAGCCAAGCGAGGCAGCAACAATCATACCATCTTTCACTTCACCTCATTCACCTCCTCAGAATGAAAAGCAGCCATATCTCTTGCCACTAGATGGCACTCATGCTGCACCAACAAGAGGTGTTCCCAAGGAGCCTTCAAATAATGAACCACCAATCTACCCTTATTTTATACCCAATAAACCTCAGCCCTCAGGCGATGGCCCAGTGGTACAATATGGGCCATATTATGTCCAGTCTACAGAACAGCAAATGAGCCAACAGGTACCTGTGGATATGAATCATCCCTCTTGGCATGATTTCATGTCTATTATTGCCAAGCATCAACAGCAGCGTTTAGCAAATGAGCAAAATAAACCCTCAACTAAGAACCTGCACCTATCTAATGAGAGATCAATTGAGCAGACTCGTACTGAAGTTCACAGTGCAGTTGATCGCCCTCTAGTCACTTACTCCATACTTCAGGATGATCAAGCACCTGTTAATTCCTCACAATCTTCTGAGAATGGCTCAAAGAAACCCAGTCATGAAAGGACCATCCAACCCAAACCTGGGTCACGAGGTTATATACTGCTACAACATGGCCCACCAGGTAGGGAGCCCAACCGTCGGAATCATGACACAACCCTTCATCACCACAACTCAAACCCCCTTCTGGAAAAACTGCAGCACCCAGGATGGCTTGGAAAAATGTCAAATCCTGTACCCGTTGAACACATGCCACAGCCTGGTGATGAATCTGCTGTTGATGGTTCCCATTTTGTGCCTTTGCCCTCAGACCTGTCTTTTAGTGCATCACATTTAAAGCCTGAATTCATGAAATCCTTAAACATGTGGAAGCCCATTACTCAAGGCTCCAACCAAAAGAATCGACGCCTATGGTCGTAGAAATTTCAGTGATGGAGCTCTGCAGGTGACCACCTGAAGTCCTGCATTTTTTTTTTCTTTACATAACCCAATCTTCTCGACTAATGTGCTTGTCGTCTTGCAGGTCTAAACTAATCTGGCCAGAAAGGAGTTTGAAATTGGAATAAACAATTCAAATGGTACCTGAGCTTGTTGTTTTTTTTTTTTAATTAGTTGGAATGCAAAATCATAAATATTACATTTTTAAAAATTTTTTTTTAGCACAGGTGGTTTAAAAAGGTTTTCCTCTTGATTCCCAAGGTTAATGGAGTATTTGTATAATGCATGCATCCGCTTTTGAGACCCTAAAAGGGCATTGAACTTGTCTTTACTTTACCGTGAACTGTGCTAACTGCACATTGACCCATTCAAGTAAATACACTTACTAGGATGTACTAATTAACTGTAGCCTAGTAAAGTTTTTCTTGTTTAGAGCATATCTTTTTTTTTTTTTAAAGACAAGAAAAATAACCCTAATCCTCAAGCAAACAAATTGGCTGGGTTTATTTTATTTTTTAAAAAATAATTTCTATCACAGTTTTCAATAGAGTCCATGTGGACTAAACAAATTGTGTTCATTGCCAAAAAAAAGGATAAGCTTTCTCCTTTTCATGAACTCAGTCAGACACTGAGCTGTCTGGTATAAAGTGGTGGAAGACCAAGAGCTGTAAAGTCAGATGATTTTAGAGCAACAAAAACTGATCACATACATGGTATATTAATGACAGAAGGTTCCAGAGTTGGCTGGATCACACCTTTACCTGGGTCCATGGAACAGAGATAAGTGATTGGTTAGTTGGTGGTTTTAAGATCAGGATAAACACAAATGGCTGCAAAAACTTCATAGATTTTTATACATGGTCTTTGCATGGGTGGATAATGTGTAAAATGTAAAGTTTATTTTGTTATTAATGTTGATTACCAGTCACAAAGCTACAAAATCTCATCCTGTTGACTAATGTTTAAAATATTAAATTTTCTTCAAACACATGCACACACCTGTGCTGGACAAACACTATATAGGTGCTTAGCCCAGCAGCTATTTTGACAGTAGGTGAAGCATAAGAGTAACTGATTAAATTAACAATGGCTCTATTCAGTTCATTGAAGTCAGGATGGAGTGACATTAAACCAACATCCACCCTGAAACAAGTAAATTGTTTCAGGGTGGATGGAAACAAGTAAATTGTTTCAGGGTTGAAAATGGCCCTCAATTTTGCTAATTATACCTGTCACTGTTTTACTGTTACTGTCAAAATGGCTGCTGTGCAGAGGGTCCATTGCAATTTTTTTTTTTTAGGTATGTCACTGGGTTCACTGGTGTAAGTAAACATGATTAGCAAACACACTGTTTTGCAATCACAGTGTGTAATCATGAATGGTCCAATGCATTCTGGTGCCAATTTATTCATTTCAAGTTCTGTATAGAAATTATTGTATCCTCAGCAGACCTGGAAAAGGCCTCTCATGACTTCATTTTATTTTATTTTAAAGAGAAGTAAAATGATGAAAAAGCAAGAAGACAGACAAAAAGTGGACTTGAAAGATTTATTAATCATGAAGTGCAGAACTCCTCTTCATCAAATCAAGAAATATGTTATACAACACGATTGTAACGACTTCAAAGTTCTTAGTTTGTAGGAGCTGTCATTACAACACATGTTCCTGCATCAATTCATTCAAGTTACAGTTGCATCAAGGAAGCAAATATAGAGAGTCTGTGGAACTTGTTCAGTCAAAGAATCTGACCCTTCCTGGGCATGCTGGTATTAAAGTAAGAGCTGGGTCAGGTTGTGCGACAATAGCAGCAGGAGCTACATCTCTCTTAAACCCATGGCCGTGGACCTCTCTGCTGCTCGAGGAGTCTGAGGCAGAGTCGGCAGCAGCATCTGCACCACCTACGGGGGAATCAACAACCAAAGCGGGGGCAACAGGTAATATTTCTACTGACTCTGCTGATTCTGCTGACAGATGGCTGCTTAGATGAGGGTTGTGGAAAGAGGTCAGTTTGTGGTGTCTTAGACCGTGCTTGCGTGACATGCTGCCCATGTGTACGTGGACTTGTGGTGGTGAGACGGGAGCTGCAGCAACAGTTGTGTTGGAATCCACAGCAGGCATCTGACAAATTATAAACGTCAACACAATGTACATGTAAGTTGGTGTAAGTTCAGGACTTTTTTTGTTTTGGCCTTTGAAATGTATATGAATCACTGAGACACGGCATATTACCAGGGGAATAGGGAACATCTTGCAGTCCAAAGTGTGAGCACCTTTAAAACCTTTGGCAGTACAAATGCCACGTTCCTGGCAGAAAAAGAGAAACAACATGTTTTACCCTGAATTTTGATCAGTGGAAAGAGAAGCTTTGGTGACCAAATGTTCCTTTTGTCTAAGATTACCTCAACACCAGGGCTAAAATATCCATATGCATATGAAACTTTATTATAGCACCAATTTAATTGCTCCACTGTATTTTCCAAAATGATTGGCTCTTGTGACAATCTTAACTGATCTTTGTATACTCACAGCCAAGGGGTCAGTCACAGCCACGCAGATGTCATTAGTGCAGTTGGCCTCAATGATGACATATTCTGCTAAATATTGGTGTCCCCCAGACACAACCTGAAAGAAGGCATTGTGCAGTATTAATGAATAGTACATTGGAACTGGAAAAAGTCTTGTTGCATCTGAACACATTATGCTCAAGCCAACCTGTGACAACATCCTTCCAACCTCCAGAATAGTGTAAGTTACATTCGCAGTATTGTTATTAAAAGTTGCCAGAGAGGTATGAACAAAGTCCAGTGCTGCAGTGTCATTCAGAGGGAGGAGGGTGAAACAGCCCAAGCACAAGTCCTCTGTTGATTCTATACACAAGTACAGAAAATGACACGTGCATGATTATATGTGAAGAATGTCACTGGCATGCTCTCTCTGTGTGCTTTGATATGGATGAGTGTGCAATCAGATAGATATACCTTCAGTTTTACACTTGAATGCGGTGACAGTCAGAGCTCCTCCGACTTTCCTCAGCACTACATCACAGTCTCCTTCCACTGCCTGATGAAAGACAAATAATAAATCAGTCTGCCTCTCAGTTCTCATTGTTAAATATCTTAAACTTATAGTTGTCTTTTCAGCGGGCTAAATGCGTGTATTTATGAGAGCATCAGTATGCATTACTCTCACCGTCAGCAGTTTGGGTCTGACTGTGCAGTTTGCAACAGGTGTGGGGTCCAACACATGACAGTCTGTCTCCAGCAGGTCAACTTCTAAAACATAGGTGTCGTCTCCATTTGGCTATAGATAGATAAAACAAAAGGATAGATAAAACAAAAGACTGTTAGATATTTTTTAATTCTTCTTCTTTGTCAAATAGGCCACTACATGGACAAACACAGTCAAAATGTGTTTGTCCATGTGTTGTGAATGACCATGTACATATTGTTTCTGAAGACACTGAGAAAGTAAGAATTGTTGACATTTTAATTCCTAATCTTCCCTAATGTGCTTTTGCATGCAGGCTGATCAAACATCACCTGTGTGGGAATATAACGAAAGGATTATGTCTTAACTGAGATACTAAAGGTGTAAAATAACAATAAGAAAAGAGGGGATCAAAAAATTGGGCAACTATTTGTGTGCAGTGATTAAGTAAGAAAGTTCTTTGAACTAAAAAGACTGTATATTTAATGAAATTATTTTAAAGCTACTTTTTCTAGGATGTTTTCAGATCGGTTTTGTTGTCAGCTGGATGCAGTGATGGAGACATGTGTTGCAAAATCAAGCTGATACGTAGCTGAGACGTAGCTACTTTGCCCATAATCTGACAACATCCGCTCTAGGACTTACCCCAGGGAGGAACTTGATATCCTCGATCCTGTTCAGCTCATACTTGTAGCCATGATGGTGCTGGGCATTGAGGTAATCCCTGGCCACCAGAGCAGCCTCTTCTGCCTCAGGTGAGTCGCACAGAAGTTGTAAAACGTTGACCTGAGCCCATGCCCCCGCCAGTAGTACCAGAACCACAGTGATGCTCAGGGTCTTCATGACTGCGATAGATGCAGAGTCTCAGAAAAGTGGAGCTTATAAGGGCAAGGCAGAGAAGAACAAATTATGCAGCTCCTGGTGTATATATCTTGTACTTTAAACAGGAAAACAGGAAAACAGAGCCAAGTTAAACAAAGTGATCATCCCTCCTGACTCCTGTGACACATGTGGGTTGTACTCTGTTTTCGGACTGCTGCCAAAATAAAGTTAAGTTGAAAAAGTCTAGCATGGGACTTTAAATCTTTAAATCATGGGAGTTTAATTCGCTGTTTTATTTAAGAGAAGAAAAGTGGCAAACATCAGACCTCTCCTTGGACAGCTGTCTCCAGATCTGACATGACAGATCTTTGAAAGAAATATACAAATCATGTTAAGAGTTTCATGTCCAAGCACCCACATTGTGTAACCAGCTGTTGTTGTCCTCAGAGGTCATTCAGAGCTGCAGAGCAGGGCCCCACTCTCGGCAGGGGATTCAGAGACTTGCTCAACGACAACTTTGCAGAGAGGATGTTTGCCAATTGTCAGTGGGGGGGTGGGGGTCAGAGGTAAGGGACATGGATGCATATTGCTGCCCCCTTCATATTTGCTCTGTATTGCACCATCTGGACAATGCACAAGACTTTCCAGGTCAGGATGAGGACACAACCAGAGCTCTTCCAGATCTGATCTGAGCAATAAAGCACTTACATGGGACCTCCATGTTTTATCCATGTTTGTTTTGTTTTCTGTTTGTTTGTTTGTTTTATATATATTGTTTTATATATATACCATGGCTTAGTGGCATGGACAACTTTTTTAGATTTCCTAACAATTTCCTGAAGACTTTTACAAAACATATGGTGAAACATGAAGAAGGAGTGAAGGATTTACACTGCCATTAATTCACCCATATATCCTGGTTATACTGGTGATCTGCTACCGTCATGTGAGCCTGATCAAGAGTGTCTAAAATCCTTACCTGACTGACTGGCTTTCAGGCTTTCAGCTATGGAGCTCAGTGCATGTGAAATTCAGATTTTGATCCTGTTCAGTTTTGATTTGTTACTTTTGTCTTTGATTTTTGAACAGCTACATTCTTCATAATTATTATGAATAATAACGCCGTGGGAACTGCACCATTCAGGACATGAAGGCTCTCCAGTGTGTCATTTACAAAGAGGGCATACAACGTCATCATGGATCCACATTGTTCACACAGGAGTGTGAAAGCAAGGATAACCAGAATAAAGAAAAGTTTCTATCCACAGATCATCAGGCTCCTGAATCACTGACTATTGACCTGTGATTATCTGTCTCAATGCCCTTCAATAACATGACCTTTACATTTGCAAATTAGGACATCTTAACACTCATCATCTCAATGCCACATCGGTGACACTGCATCATTTGCACACTATCCTTTGCATTGTTATACAATATAAAAAAAATATTTGCTTATTCTGAATGCTTTAGCACAGTTGCACAACTTTACATTCTGGCTACTAGTTTATGGCTGTAACGGTTATTCGATTATTGATTGATTACAATTTCCCCATATACACTTTTGCCGTGTAGATAATCGTCATCGTATTTTTTATTTATTTTCTCTCTTCTGTGAAATTACCGTCATAGCATTTGTGTTAGTATTAGCACTGTAGGAAATCATTACTTTTTCCTATTACTTGTCCTAATTCGACCCATCATTCTCGGTACCATCTGATTGGTCGGCGCCCTGATGACGCACTTTAAACGCGACTCACCGTGTGAGTTGTGTAAACACGCTGCAGTGTTTTGCTGTGGGTCACACAGTCAGACGCCGGTTCGTAAATTTAAATGACGTTAATTGTCCCGCAGGTAGAAATGGACGACCTTTGTCATGGCAGAGCTGCTGAGACGCTTCACTGAGGCGGTGACGGCGACGGTGAGGCAGCGCAGCCGCTATTTGTTGCTTTATCTGTCGGTGTTCGCTGTGGTAGCTAACGTAGCTAAAGCAGTTTCACTGGAAAACACGTGTTGAAGGGACACGAAAACAAACTACACTAAACCCTAAACTGCAAAACATATTGTGCTATAAAAGACTGCAGGAAACGTTTCAGTCAGTCAGTGGTTTAGGGGTCTGCAAAACTGCTCACAGCTTTAAAATGTATCAGACTTTGTTTAAGTCTTCAGTCAGTTTCTGCTAAACTGATCTGTTCACGTTTTAATGTACTTGTATTCTTTATATGTAAAAGTACTACAATAGCATTACAAAAAAAAATACAGTAGTAAAAAAAAAAAAATGCTGCATACTTTGATCATTTAAACTGAAGTAAAATATACATTTCCAGCTAGAAGAAAAGCAAAGTGCATGTATGGATTAGAAATAAAAAATTAATTAAATTAAAACCTCAAAAAAATATTTAAGTACAATAAAGCTTTGGAACGACAGGGGTGAAAATTACTGTGCACTGGTGTGACAGGCACTACTAGTATATAATTTCCTACATTCTCACACACCTGTCTATCACCTATAAAGGGACATCCTTTACAGCACAGTATGGCTTTCTATCGTCAAATTGGGCGTTTTCTATACAGAACTGAATATCATTTCCTGTAAGGAAGCCCTTAGGGACGCTACCATGTGAAGGCAGAGAACTTCATAACGACACCCTTTTTGATTGGAAGGGCATCCATAGGAAACAAAGTTGCGAGGGAATCTTATATGGCACTGCATCACTTTTCTCCACTAGAAAAATGCTCCTTTAGAAACAGTCAATTATTTTAATTAATATTTTTCTTTAGAGGCCACATATGAATAGCAGCCAGTAGGACACTTCCTCATGTTTTTACAACTCTAGAGGTTACTTTAGTGTGTGTCTCAAGAGGGCACATTAGCAGGAGGCATTTTTTTTTGTCAATGCTGTGCGTTCTGCAATCAAAGCTGTCCCCATAAAGCACAAATACACAGGACAACCAAACAATTTCCATGGTCCCATGCTGCTTCCCAGTGTCAAACTGTTTTTTTTTTTGTTATTGTTTTGATTGATTCCTAGCGGCAGAAATCACAGACTGGGTGTTTAGCTGAAATTCAGCTGAAATAATAATGACAATGCACGTGTCTTCAAAAGTCGCTCCAGTTAGTCTCTCGAACTGTCAACTTTTTTAGTCACGTCGACAGATAGTGTCTTGAGTGTAAGAACACAGCGGGAAAACGCTCCAGATCAGTCACAGCAATCAAGTGGGTGCCGTTCTTACCTCCTTCATGTTCAAGCCAGGTAGCACCCTGCACATGTGTGAACTTGTCTGAACTAAACAGTATCCTTGCTGTGTATTAATGACATACTATAGAAAATCAGCATTTCCTGGTGTTCATGTAAAAAGAAGCTCCATTGTAGCCCAGTAGTTTCTCTTTGTTTCATGCCACCACTGCTGAGTTAACTGCTGTGTCATAACTTTCATGCAATACAAAAATATTCCGAAAAATAAACTTTGTGAAATGTTTTCAACATGTGCAAGAGTGATTAATGTAACAATATATGTATTCTTTGTTGCAGCAGATGTCTGGATTGTGCCTGAATCTGCTGAGTACATCACCAGAAGTGGGAGCAAAATCAACCAAGTGGAGCATGGAGGAAAAATCAAACTTAAGATTGTCATTAAAGTCAGTGGACTATGGCCTTGAAACCAAGACTTTCCTTGTCACAAAGACAGCAGTATAAAGATTGTGCGCTGCAGTTTATGAGCTTTCTGATTTGGACCTGACCTTCCCAAAACTCCATGTTCCCATTTGACCCTTCATCAGTCTCTCCCAGATGCACCAAACACAGAGCCACCGAAGCAAAACAAAACACCTCACGAGGAGGAAGAGGTTAATGTCTACAGTCAAAGGAGTGTCTCATCTGTCCCGGCGAGCCAAGAGACGCTTGTTTTTTAAATTACAGCTGTGGATGTGGAGGAAACGGAGAGAAAAGTCCAGTTTTGGGTTTTTCAGGGCAAAGAAAAAAGCTTGTGGGATTAGATCTGATTCTTGCCTCAGCTTAAAGGCACAACCACATAAAAATAAAAGAAAAGCTCCAACAGGCCTCACAGTTAATTTACACACCAGCACAGCAGCTGTTTCATCACCACTTGAGTGTGATACTAAAGCTTCAGGGAACACGCTTAGAGGGCACAATTACCTGCCAAAGCCACAAGAATCTGTTAGTCTATCAGAAAGTGCCACTGTTTCCAGCTCTTTGCAGAAACACGTTACAGAAACAAAGGTGGCTGAAACCTCTTCACCTCAAAGAAGAGACACCCATGGACAGTTCCATGACACTGCAGAGACTTTAAAATGCTGTCACATTGCCAAGTCTCTGCTGAGGTGCCCAGCAGGACTTTGCACTGTCACCACTCCGGGCCAGAACCAGGCTTCAAACACATACACAGATGAGAGATTCACTACTATAAAGTCTTATCAAAGTGATGTCAGCCTTAAGGTCCTTATCAAAGACATCCACGGTAGACCTTTTAACTTTTCTTACATTTATTTTTGGGTTTAATTTTTCTTTTTCTTTGTTATTTTGCAATGACAGTGTTTCCATGTTTCCACAGAATTCCTCAATGAGTTCTACAGAATGTATGGAAGTTTCATTCCACTTAAAAAGAGTGACGTGTTGAGACACCTGAAGAGGAAGTTTAACATGGATTTTAATGACAGGTAAATCTAATGAATCACAGTTTGTCCAGAACAGGGTATTTATAAAGAGCTGGTACTGATTTCTGGATGCTACTTTTTCCATATCAATTTCATGAAATTAGTTTTAGTTAGTTTCAGAGCAACTTAATGCTCCTACATTTATCCCCTGCACAATCAAGTGTTAAATTTTTTGTGAGACTTGAGATCCTCTGAACATACCTTCATTTATTCAACACGCACCAGCCTCTCAAAACACAGACAAATAAACACACACATTTTTGGGGGAATTAGCTCCATCCGGAGATCTCAGTGCAACAGCATATGCAGCATGATGAGATTAACTCCTCAGGTACTGCAATTTGATGTCGGTTAATTGAGAGGAAGTTTGGGTGATACCACAAAATGATTGAATTTGGATTCCCAGATCTCATCTAGAATAACTTTAATTTTTTTTTTTTTGGCTATCACATTACAAACATTCTAAACAGAGTGACCTGTATTTATTAGATTCACTACAGTTGACATCAGTGAGGCAGTTTAATTGACTTCTGAAATAATGATATTTCTGAACAAGTCACAAGATTTCTTTCCTTTGCAGGAAGAATATCATTTTGTCCGAAATTCACAAACACAGAAGTGCGATCAATCAGAAACCCGTTCTGTCATTCCGGGTGGTCTACAAGAAACACACGCTGACACTGGATGACTTGTTGACACTGGCAGATCAGAACTGGCTCAATGACCAGGTTGTAAACTAACCCCTTTTTTTATTTTTATGTGTAAACCTTCAACTGTAGCTCAATATTTTTGTTTTTCCTCAAGGTCATGAACATGTATGGAGAGTTGATCATGGAATCTGCCCATCACAAGGTAATTTGAATGCTCTGCTGGTTTGCAATTTATAGTTATTGGTTTTTCACTGACTCATTTTTAAGCAAATATTTTGATTTTAATAAGGTGATTTACAGTTTTTGCTTTTATACCTAAAGTTAGATGACCGTATCATTAAACAAAAGACACAAATCAAAAATCCAGGCATTGTCCTGATGAAAGAGGGGCTGTATGTGAGAACTCACTTTTGATATTTTTCCCTTTCTTCTCCCGTCAACTCCCTCATTAAATTTCAGAGCTCATGTGAGAACACACTAGTAAAAGATCTGGAAAATTCACACTGAGCCAGTCAGCTAATCAGCATGTCTTCTGAATGTTTGACTCTCTCACCATTCCTGAAATGCTCTGGACACTCACCTGCTGTTGTGAATGCATCCAAAATCTCCCACTATATTTGTAATAGACTATGTGAACGGTGAATTCTGGGGGGAGCTTAGTCACAGTAAATTGGTTCCTCTGGTCCAATTTTTCTTTTGTCGTAGTCTGATTAGAGCAGGTTGTAAATCAATGTTTGTCCACACACAGGTCCATTTTCTCAACAGCTTCTTCCACCGACAGCTTATGACTAAAGGATATGATGGTGTTAAAAGATGGACAAAGCAGGTTAGCTAATGCTCTGATGTTTCATCATAGTTCTCTACTATGAATTCTTGAACATTTGAGAAAAATTAATGAATAAGTCAACATTTAAGTCATTATTAATAATGCCATGACTCTAGAAAATGGTTGACCACAACAGTGGCTTGTTTTAACTCCATCGCTTTTGCACAGGTGGATTTGTTTTCAAAGAGTTTGCTTTTGGTTCCTGTCCACCTGGAGGTTCACTGGTGTCTGGTGACAGCTGACTTTGTTAAAAAGAGAATCTGCCTCTATGATTCTCAAGGACATGCCCTCCAGAAGGTGGCAAGGGTAATAAATTAAATCTGTATAACTTTTTTTTTCTTTGTGATGTGACTTTTTCCTGTCAGTCATTTTTGCATTTATGCATTTTTCTTATGATAGAACATCCTGAAATACCTGATGACCGAAGCGAAGCAGAAACAGCAAATGGCCTTTGAAAATGGTTGGACAGTGTCGTTTGATGAGGTATGTAGTCGGTTGTATTTTGTGCTAAAAATAAAGGTGGTGTCAGAAGCCTCAGGAAGACTTTAAAGGGATAGTTCCGTTTTTTATTTGGGGTGTATGAGGGACTTGTTAGTAGCTGGTGTGAAAGCCCACAGTACATTGAGTGCTAAGAGAGCAAGATGGGGGAAGAGCATATGCTGCTATCAGCAGGGAAAGATTTACATGTGTCTTTTGCAACTTAAAATCCAGCCAGAAAAATAAACCATATTCTAACCCTGGGCCATATTTAGAACATTTTCAGTGTTTTTTCACTGTTCATTTGGTAATACAGTTTCACTCCAAATGTACAAACATAAGCCTAACTGCACTGAAACAGTGTTTCATCATGGGACACAGCATGTCAGCTGTTCACATCAACCAGAACTGTCCCTGTAATGCAAACTCACTGACATGATGTGTTGTCTCCCCCTGCTGTTCTCTACAGAAAATCCCTCAACAGACCAATGAAAACGACTGTGGGGTTTTTGTGTTGGAGGTAAAATGCTTTGCCTGCTCAGTATTCACAGCTTCCCTTGTTATCGTTCCATTCCTTGTTCTGTTCTAATTTTCCACTCATTGGCACTTTCTTTCAGTATTCTAGATGCCTTGCTTTTGCAAAACCCCTGCAGTTTTCACAGGAGGACATACCAAAGATTCGAAAGAGGATCTACAAAGAGCTGTGTGACTGCAAACTCCAGGAGGATGGCTGACCAGTATCTACAGATATACTGTACTGTATGTGTGTATGTATGAATACCTTGTTAATAGTATGTGCTGTGTCTGGTTGGGGTATGAAATCATTAGTCCACCCTGTCACTGAGTGCAGGGCTTCACCACCAGCTCCTGGTTGCAGTTCTGTCAGTACATATACAGTATGTGACAGGAGAGAGACTTCTGTTGTTTCTGGTGCACTGTACTCATGCTTCCTCATGATAACTACCTGTATTATTACTATGATCAGTGTACAATGATCAATGTTTAGATAGCGATGTGACACATCTTAAGTGCACTATCAGAGTGTTATTGAATTGATTGGCTATAGAAACGGAATCTGCCGTGGTCTGTGTTTAATATTTAATGTTTCAGATATCTCTAAACCTTATTTGCACATTTTCTCCAAGTCTATTTTAGCATTTTTGATTTGTGTTCTGAGATATTTTGTGACATAGTTTACCTGATGACTTGAATAGAGACTCAGTTTGTTTTATTTTTCAGAAGAAAGTGAATGTTTTTTTTCTGTTGTAAAAATGTGTATATGAAGTTTTAAATAAAAGCAGACATAGACATAGTATCTGTTAAATGCAGAATATCCTGAATTAATTTATTTTAGCTATATACATATGCAACTTTTCAGCTATAAACAGTTTTTATAGGTATATTATAAATTATATACTAATTAAATCAAGTTTTTCCAATAATTAAAAATAAAATGAAGGCACAAGAACAACTCTGTTTCTTTCAGTTTGAGATAATACAGATTAATATACTCTGATAAAAATGATACAATATATAATATTAATCACCAAACTAATTTACTAAAAAAAAAAAATCTCAAACTGATAACTTGATGATGACCAGTAGTGAACCCTAACCCTGACCTTAACCTTAACACAATTTCAATCGTAGTCCTGAGTTTCTGCCTCATTAGGACCAGGTTTTGGACTTGGTTAAGGACTTTGTGCTGAACAATGTAGATCAAAGTAAAGATGCTAAATCTCCTGCTTCACTCATTTTAAAAAGGATAACTATATTGTTTATTTTAACTTATGCATATGCTGATGAGCTACAAGATTTAATAAGATGACTGATTTTAATGTAATGTCTGTGTGAACCTGAGAATATTCTTCCCATGGTGATGAAACAATCCCTTTCAGCCATTTTATTATCTGTTTTAGCTTTTGTGAGGATTTTGGTTTCGTACCAGAAGACTAGGATCATATCAGTAATTTTTGGGAGGTAAAATAGTAAATAATAGACACACATGAAAATTAAACATGGAGAGATAATTATAGTTCTCTGAGGTTTGCTGCAAATGAATCTTAAATGTAAACTGTGAGTTTTTGTAACATCATACCTCTTACTGTCACTGATCAGGCACATTACAACACATAACTGGTGTCCTTTGTGGATTTGAACAGCCATCTGGCCACAGAAAGTGACAAAACTCTCCTCCATGAAGCAGTGAGGAACCCGTAGAAACAGATTCCTTGCTCCCTCTTTGTGTTCCGTGCATGATCATGTAATGTTTCCCATTATTAAAATAATCTTTTCTAGATGTCTGAGCATTAATAGACAAGGAGGGGCCTAATCATTGATGTAGAATCCCCAATCAACCTCTGGCTCATCGTCGAAGCGAATTACGAGGTAGGACACCAGCTGGAAGAGGTTCTGCCACAGGCCTAAGAAGAGGTACAGGTAAAAGTCGCTGACGTCTATTTGGCAATTAACCCCTGAGTAATTCATGTCACACACACATTCATAGCTGTTCACGTAGTTGACACAGAAGCCTCCGTTCATACATGGGTTCGAGGCACATTCGTCAACATCCTTCTCACACCTGGGAAGTAGAAGAAGAAGACAAACATTAAGGCATTAAAACACAATGTAAAGCAGGGACACAACGAAAAACTGACCTTTAGATATTTAATAAGCAGGCTCACCTAAGTGAGTGAGTGTACAATATCTTAAGAATGTTTGTCACTGTTAGTGTTTTCCACCCTGAAATGAAAGTTTGTGTTGCTCTGTAAATCACTCCGTACACCAAAGTCTATAGAGAAAATCAGCACTTTCGCATGCCAACACAAAAGAGAGGGTCATCCACTGTTGCCTTAACTGCTAAGGTCAAAAGTACTATCTTGTAGCTTTGTTTTTAGTTTCTTTGTTCAGATTTACCTCGGTGACACAAAATAAACAAACAAGGCAGCAGAAGAACAGCAGAAGAACAGCAGCTTCAACATCCCAATGAGCTAAAACCACAGATTTTCTCTGTGGACTTTGGTGTGGGAGAGTGAGTGGTTTACAAATTTCAGTTTGCAGTAGTAGACGCCTATCTAACAAGATAAAGTGGTGAACATATTCTTAAGATATCACAGACTTAAGCTTTCATTAGCTGGGCCTTTTCTTAAAGTGACTGAGATCTATTTTTCCTGGCAGCCTTGTCTTTACTGAGAGTGAGCACTGGTCAGTGAGTGTGCACAGCTAAGTCAGTGCTGTATCACTTTCTCATCCACCCACACTTGACCTATAACTTTAAGGCTCAGTGCAGGGTTTGGCAGCCTTTTCTGGCTCACAATCCTGGCTTCAAAGATTCTCATGAAGCCTTTAGTTAATCAGTTAGTGTCCCCATGTGGGACCATTCAGTGTTGACCCTGAGAATAAAGAGGAATGTCCCACCACTGTCCTGTGAAGCCTGGCAGGCAGTAACAGGTGTTGTTGAATTCTGAGCAGCTCCCTCCATTATAGCAGCTGTACTTCCATCTTGTACCCATACAAGTAGACATGGGCAGCTGAGGAAGTCTTTACAGACAAAAGAACAAAGAGTGGCAGTGTCACCCACTTTGGTACTTAAGTTATTATTTATTTATTTTATTGAAATAATGTACAGGCACTTACGGATTTGTCTCAATGTACCATGGGATTTCAGGAACTTTGTCACTGAAAGAAACAAATCCATCAATCCGTACAACTCAGAGCTTTGTAGTACAAGTGTGATGCCAGAGAGATATTAATAAAGTGTGAATGAACTCACTTGCAGTACTGGCCTGTCATGTTTTGAGGGCAGAGGCATGAGAAGGACTGGAAGCCTTTGAGGCAAGTAGCACCGTTGCTGCAGTTGCTCTTTTCACACATATTAACTTCAGCCTCACACTGTTCACCACTGTAGCCAAGCTCACACACACACTTAAACCCCCCTGGGAAATTGGTGCAGTTGCCGTAGATGCAGGGACTTGAGACACAAGTGTCTGTTGGATGTTGACACAGCAGCCCTGTCCACTCTGAGGGACATGTACAGCGATGCAGGTTAAAGAGATCCTCACACACTCCCTGGTTCTCACAAGGGTTGGGATTACACACACTGGATCCCACGCAGCTGTACTGCAGGGCATCATTACCATTAATTCTCACAAACTGCTCCTCCTGAGGTCTGGGGAGGTTCAATCTACTGTCCAAGTGGAACGGAAGAAGGAGGCCTCCAATCTCCACAGGACCCAGACAACCAGACATTTTTATTCTAGTGTCCAAGCTGTGCCCCCCTACAAAAATGTCTGCTCCACCCTTAAGGAAATCTAGGTTTCCTGTAGCTGTTGTGGATATGCTTTGTTCACTCTGAATCCCATCCACATCCATGATCCACCTGGAGGCTGGTAGTGTCTTGCTCTCCATTTTGAGCTGCACTGTGTGCCACACTCCATCACTGACGGCACTTTGGCTTTGAACTGTCACTGTGGAGGAATCCTTTTCCTCTCTCGCCTTGATCTCTATGACCAAATGAGAGTTCTGGATGAACACAGTGACGTAGGCTGAGCCCTGTTGTGCATGCACTAAAGTGGCAGTGGACTGTCTTGTGCGGAAGCTCAGGGACAGGCTGGTAAGGTTACGGCGAATCTTTCCATTGCTCCGGTAGTGCAGAACACTGCTTTCATCGAAAAATGTCACATTAGAAAAGCCTGGGGACAGAGATAGAATATAAATTATGAACTGAAATGATATTTTAACATTCCATGTAGCCCATGTTTTCCATTATTAACATTTAATCTATTTCAATACAGACACAAAGTTCGCTTAATTTAAATTACTATCCCTGGGGAACATTAACCCCTCTGAAAATGTGGTTTTCACAAGCAATCTCTTATCAATATAATTTGAATAAACAAGATTTGTTTATTTTAATCATTAATTTATAATTTATAATGCAATAAAAAAACCACCAGATCCTTTAATTTTGGGATTTTTTTTGTCTTGAATATTACCAAGGCAACTAAAACAACAAGCAACTGGTGTCATGTTTTGATGCCAGTCCTTAGCACAACAAAGTATGGGATCACATTTTTGCTTTGGGCTGGCAGCTGTGGATCTGCAGCTCTGCTCCACTTCTCTTTGTGATATCTCTCGGAAGACTTGTCATCATTACCTTCCACAGACATGTGGCATTTAGACTTAATCTGAGCAGGGATTACCTCGTCTTAGAGGAATCCTATGTAGGATCCCTTCCTCAACTCTGTTCCCTGTGGTAATCAACCACCCTGTAATTAAACATCACCTGCACCAGTGAGTGCTATGAGAGGAGGGCACAGTGCAGGCAGTCCCTTCTGTAGATGCAACCCACGATCAGAAATAGAAAAGTTTTATAGAAGGCTTTAACAGTGATTGTGAATCTTCTTTTCACATGTCACAAACAGACTTAGCAGCCATACACTATTTATAGCGCAGCACCTGTACCATGGCCATTCTTAAAAGGATTTTTAATCCACTGTTATTTATTTAGAATGAATTATTTAGAAAGAATGGTGCCACAGCAAAGTCTCATAAGAATCTGAACTCCTTTTTTTGAAGCCTTGAGATTTAAGATTTGACCGGTGGCATGTTGAGGGTTTTGAAACCAGAAGTTCACCTGCAACCAAGCACCTATTGATCAACTGTCAGTCACACTGGTGACCACTCACATGTGCCATCCATTTATTATCTTCTTCATGGGAACATAATTTAAATCATGTTCTAGTGAAGACCTAAAAGTACATTTTTTTCCCATAGAATTTCATTCAGAATGTCCTCTTTGTGCAACCAGCAAAGCCTGGTGGCTATTCAGTATATTGTGATTTCCGGGTTGGCCTTATTCAGCAAACTGCAGGACTATGTCCTTTTTGTTTTACGGTTTATTGATCTTAGGAAACTTACACTCAAAGCCCTGAAAGCGGGGCTGACAAACGGCACTGGAGGGGCAGGGGGACAGCTCACACCATTTCACTTTCTCACAGCGCTGTCCTGCAGTATTGGGGGGGCAATTACAGATGAAATCATCCCACATGGCGTAACACACACCCCCATTGAGACAGGGGTTGACCTGACAAGGGATATAAAACAGTAAAAATGAATCAAGCCTACTGTAAGTTCTACATGCTACGGGTGCAGGTAACGGTCTCACGAACTGAACATGACAGCAGTGAATGTAACTCACAGCACAGGTGTTGTCACTGCTGCATCCTCTGGTGACATCGATGAGTTTTTCCAGGTTGTGAGATTCCACTGACGTTTCTATGGGATAGAACTGCAGTCGTTTGCTGTTAATCCTCAGATCCTGCACACATCCCTTAAAATAGCCACCAAATTTAGCAGAGGCCCTTGAATCGGGTAGCCCACCAATGAAAACCAGATCCCCAGAATGGGCTTGAATGTGTCTGATGGACATGGAGCCCTGGTCATGGGCTGACTGGAACAATTTGGCTGCTATTCCTTCCATTTTCACAGTCAGTAAATGGAAATGTCCATTGCTGATAGGAGCCTGACCAATAAGGGTCTCAAAGTTGTTGACCTGGACTTTGACCCTGCCCTCCTCTAACCACAAGCGGAGGTACTGGCTGGTGCTGTTGGCCAGGATGAGGAGCAGGCCACTAGACTGTCTGGTGCGAATGAACATGGATATGATTATGGTGTCACCTGGGTTCTCATTCAAGGAGAAGACAGCATAACTCTCCAGGTCTTTGTTTCCAAACCTTGCAGTGATATACTCTGTATGGGTGCAGGGGGTGGAGAGAGAGAGAGAGAGAGAGAGAGAGAGAGAGAATACGAGGGTGAGAGAAAGTCAAACACTGTAAATTGTTACGTAAGTATGAACATTAATATATATATGCTTATTCACTTGTATACAACAACACCTTTACTTTTCTTTCTATAGTTAGACATGGTCTGCACTTTTTCTTCTCTATAGGAGTGTTAAGAACCAGGCCTGTTGTGAGTGCCTACTAATTTTTAACATTACAAAATTGCTCATCAGATAGAAACACTTCTTGCAGGTTATACTGTATTTGACACATTATGGCCCACTCACTTCCTCTTACCTGTTGAAATACCTGTATCGGCCCAGTGTAACCAACACAATACAGATAATAAATGTATGCCCACCCATTCCCTTTAACATGTTTAAATGTTCTGGAAATTTACCAGTACAACCATCAACAGTAAAAGTCAGCTTTTCACTTGCCAAAAAGAAAATGCAACTCGTTATTTCTGCCACAAAATAACTTACACTTCACACTTTTACGTGTCATTTGTATGCATTTAACAAATGACATACAGCGTGTTAATGTGACAACTTAAGTAACTGAATCAGTTGTGTGGCGTTCATGCTTCCATGAGTCAGTAAGGCTCCCCCGACTTGTCACAGTGAAGGCCTTCCAGGTCAGCTCCTAACACCCAGCTGTTTCTGTGAGTACTTCCTAATTGAATGATTGAGTGGCTGAGCATGGTGCTATTTCTATTGGCTCTGTAAGCTCCTTTAAAGTGCACAAACTAAATCTATTATCCTGTTTTCTTCATTTTAAACCAGTGAGATTTCTGCAGTGAGGCCACTGAGGTTGAACTTGCTGGTGACCTGTACTTGTTTTCACAGTGTGTCTGGATATAAGGACAACATGCTTAAATCAGTGACAGACAAACACATGTCTCACCTGGACTTTGCTTTGGTGTATTACTGTTATGAGAAACTACCAAATTCTGTGTACTTTGAATGTGTGCATTAGTGAATGACACCAAGTCTTGCACAATGGACCTTTAAATTTGCATTCAGAGGTGTTGGTGTGTGCACAAGTGTGTGACTTACCCTCTTCACAGTTGTTTCCCTCATATGGTCTGTGGCACTCACACATGTAGCTCCTCCAGCCCTGGCTGACACAGCGTCCATGGTTCTGACATGGGCTGCTTTCACACTTGTCTTCCTCACTGCATCCCACAGTAATGTTTGCCTCTGTGTCTGAATTTTCTGGCGCTGGTAATACTAGTTGTGAATCCACAAACACATCTCTGAAGCAGCCAAGAAAATCCGATGCGTTCTCTGCTTCATCCACTGTTCTGTGCAAACCCCCGGCTGCTCCTATGAAGAGGCTTTGACGATCTATTCCTGGCTTGGTGAGAACAGAGGCTCTCTCCAGCAGCTGGACACCAACGCTGGAGTCTCTGGGACAGTCTCCTTCAGTGCAGAGCAGCCTGATGTGGCTGACCACTTTGCCCAGCGATGCTTCTACTGTGTGCCACTTCTTGTTTGACAAGTACTTTGGGAGTTCTTGAACCAGCGTGCTTGTGGCTTGACCTTTCAGGCTGCGGAGGCACAGACGCCCATCCTTCAGCTCGATGCTGAGGAGCAGGTCATCCACTCTGCGCTGCATGAGTGTACCATCTGCTCTCTCTGTCTTGAAGCTGAATTTGACATGAAGAGGAGCCTCTGGGTCGAGGAGCTGTGTCTCTATGTACATATAGCCTTTGGACTCAAATGAAAAGACTGTGGGGGTTTTGCATTTTAAGCTAGTGAAGCCAGCAGGGCAGATGCACGTGTAAGTGTGCTGATCATTTACAAGTAAAGGAGAGCAAATTCCTCCATTCTCACACTGGTTGTCATCACAGCCTAAAAGTGCAATTGTGCAATTCTCGCCCCCATAGAGGCGTCCATTTTGGCTCTGCTGGGAGCAAAGGCATTTGAATCCCCCACTGTGGCGCTCACATATGCCACCATTTTGGCACGGCTGCGGTTCACATCCACTGATGTCCTCGCTAGACAAAGTGCCTGTTAAGACAGTAACAGTTCATTATGAGTTTTTACACTTAATATTCTACTTGGTCTGAGATATTCACTATGTGTTATTAAAATGAGAAATAAACAAAAATGGACACACACTAATTTTGGTGTGGTATGTCATGGAACACTGAGCACGTCTGCCATTATTTCCACATGTAATGAGTATTACTATTATGTGAACAAGACAATAATGGACAATTCAAGAAACTACACAAACAATATTACGATAAGCATTCACCCTGTAGCCAAATATTACCTGCATAAAACAACCATAACATCCACACATGAACGCTGTATTGCAACATTGTTCGCAAAAGTCCCTCAAAAAATCCAGATGTTTGGCAGTATCTTCATTTTAGGTCAGTGACAGGTGTCGAGTACATATGTGTGCGGCTCCATCTTCAGCTCTGCTCCTCCACACATGTGCCTGCTTACTGAAACGCATGGAGTGCTGCTTGCCAGACAGATGGGATTAGGCTAATGCACTTACACTGTCTTACAGTTCACATGTTGGTGAAGGGAGAGTCTCTTCCAGGGGCCTAATTTTGGCACTCTAAATTTTCCCTGACCAGAATGTGAAAAACCTTAGAAATTACAAATGAGGCTCAACCTATAAAAATGGATGAGCAACCAGAATTTATTTTTTGCATTGTTAAATGTTTCATAGGAACTGTACATGTAGTAAATATCCCTCATCAACATAAACATGGAGATGTGTATGTGTGCATGCAAACACATACTACAGGATGTTTAAGGTTAAGATGACTTTATTAATCCCCATGGAATCAGTGAGCAGCCACTGAGCAGCACCCAGGGACCAACTCCACACTGAATTACCTCAAGACATATTTTTGATGGACCTTCCTGCTGTGAGGCAACAGTGCTAACACTATCAAGAATAGTGATCAATGATGAGTGTCCTCTTGTTGATCGCTGCTCATTTGCAGCAACTGGTTTGACCGAGGCCCAGTTTTTGTTAGTAGTAAACTAAGGCTTGGGGTTCTAATTGAGAAAGTGTCCGCCATTATAACTTCACTGATATCATCATAGGTTACTTCTACAAAGCACCCCAAGAGAATTCATTCTATTCATTAGTGATATGTATGGCCTTAATGGACATTTTCAGTCTTTCCTTTATTATTTTCGTCTCAGTTGTTTTACATGTTAAAGTGGCTCCATGTACAGTATGCTACAGTGCAATGGTGGTGCCATGGCCAAAGAGCATATGCATATTTTGGGGTTTTGTGGAGATGCAAATGTGGCTAATGTATTTATCATTCATTTGAATATTTAGCGTTGCAGACCCATAATTAAACTTACAGTAAAAGTACTGTATTCAATATGCATCTCAAATTGTCTAATATCAGTTTGGAAATTTTATATATATATATATATATAGAATTTAATCTTCATCTGAATGAGTTGTAACTTTCTGAGACGTGGTAAATAAAAGTATAAAGCAAGTGCAATATGTATTTACATCATTGTATCTAGACTGAGAAGCTGAACAGGTGGTTAGCATCTAATTTGAGAACGCTATTTGTTTTGAGACTACATTACCCATGATCCCCTCGCATGTTGAACCCTCTTACAAACCGTGTGAAAATTGCGCCTAAACGCGTCCTATTTATTTGATTTGTGTCTCAGCTTTTGCATTTTGCACAAAATGAAGACAACAGCGCGTCGCCGTTCGTTATTATCCTCCTTTTGTTGTTGTTTTTCTTCCGGTAGAAGACAAAAGCGGAAACAACCAATGGGCGAAGGGTTTGTTTCAGGGTCCGACATTTTCGTGTGATGGCGGCGCCTGGCTTTACAGATGATCAGGAAATCATTGTTCATCTGTTTTTCTTCCACGTAACGTCTGCCGGGTGGAGTGGAAGGTGTTTTTTAAACTTGGCCCGCGTCTCTCAGGTAAGACTTGTCCCTTAAATTCAGACGGGGAAAAGTTAATTCAAGTGTAGCAGTGAGGGTCGTTTGTCAACGCTCTCCTCGGAGGGGGGCCTGGCCGTCATGTCAGGGGGTCCCTCAGGTGGCGATGCAGACGTGTTAATCGATCATTCTGTTGTTCTGAATTGTTCACTCATTGCAGTCTTTTGAGCAGCTTCTCTTTTTAAACTGATGTGAACTGATGAGTGGGAGTAATTTCACCTTTTAACGTCATTGAATCGCTAATATTGTGCCTATTTTCTTACCTAGGTGTCAACTTTAGGGATGCAGCTAACGATTATTTTCGTCCGTCGATTATTTTTTCGATTAATCAAGTACTTGTTTGGTTCCTAAAAATCTGTAAATAATAATGCTCTCGAATTTCTGTTTTGTCCACAAACCAAAAGGATGTGTCTTTGTTATATGGAGCAAAGAAACCAGAAAATATTCACATTTAAGAAGCTGAAAAATCTGAAAACTTGTTCTGATTATTACAAAAACCCTCAAACCGATTAATTGATTAAAAATAGTGGATTATTAATTTAACTTCTTCGTCACAAGGACATGTCAGTGTGATTGTTGTTAAACCTATGTATGTATTTACATACCAAAACTGTCACAGTTGTGTTGAAACTGAAGTCAAAACAGATTATAGAGGAGTTTAGTCCTAAATTTAAACAAGAGATAACAATGAATACTTAGGACTGCAGCGATTAATCAACTACCAATCAAGTACTAAATTGTCTTTAGGGGTAAATTACTCACCACTAAAAAAATTCAGTTCATTTAAGAACGATACTTCCTAAGTGAGAGTAAAAAACAAATGTATGTAATTAATTATTTGTATTGAACAATTCTTCCATTCCTCTTAGAGAAAATGTTATTGTGATAACTAGTTCTGTGTTTTGTAGGAGTGATTCACGGAAGCCCCTCAGACACACCAATGAAGAGAAAGTCTGGTGCTCCTCTGCGTCCCAAACGAGGCAGGTTGGTCAGAGACAGTGATGAATGTGCTACAGAGCTGGACACTGTGCTGGGCTTCAACATGTCGTCCTGCTCTGAAACTGTTCCAGAATCTGCCTCACAAATTCGGCACCTAACTATGTCAGAACAGAGTCACAGCCTCCTCAAGTTTTTAAATGAAGATCGGAGCAGGCAGAAGTTCTGTGATGTGTCTGTGTCTGTGGGTGGGAGGATCTATAAGGCCCACAAGGTGGTTTTGGCCCATGGGAGCAGCTACTTCCACGCTGAGCTGTCCAAGAACCCTACTACGACACATGTGACTCTGGACCATGTAGAGGATTCTGTTTTTCAGCACCTGCTCGGCTTTTTGTATGCCTCTGAGAGCGATGTCATGGAGAAAGACCTCCCAGCTCTAACGGAAGCTGCCCGATTCCTGGATATGATGGATGTACTAAAAATGCTGCCTGAGGAAGGAGAGGTCCATCCTGTAAGTGTGATTCGGGATCAGAATGAGATGAGAAAGTCTCCTGAGGTAGAAATGATTTCCAGTGACTCACCAGCAGGTGACACAGACATCCAGAGCCCATTTGAAGCAAACAGCCCATGCAGTCGACAATTTAACTCTGACAACTTAGTGCAAAACCACCTTACTGACAGTAACAGAGATGTACAGCTCGAAATCTTAACTGAGGACGAGAAGACAGCAGGTCAGAGGACTGTTGTCACACGGAGATCAGCTCGAAGGAGGAGAACACCCACAAAGTACAAGAGAGATATTGTGGAGTACTTTGTCAACACTCCTGAGGAAAAACAAAGGAATGTATCACCAAGTGTGCAACCAAAGGCAAGAGCAGAAGAAGCAGGACAGGGGCCTGTAGAAAACCAAACACCCAAAGGGGACATGAATGAAACATTCAAACCAGCTCACATGGAGGATGTAGTGGATGATGAGGAAGGAGTGGACATGACTGAGTATGTGGTTGCTCAGAGGAATGTTGCTGACATTTGTGCAGCAGACAAGATCGCAAGTAAAAAGTGTTCAGACACAGAATGGACTGAGTGCCAGGCTGTTCAAAAGGTGGAGGTGCCTGGACAAGCAGCAGGAAGCTCCATCCAGAGTCCAGCTTATCCTGAGGGTCTGGCTCCAGTCATCATTCAGACATCCAGCAAGAAGACCCTTAAATGTCCCAAATGTGGCAAGACCTTTGACCGTGCAGGTGGGAACCATACAGTAAGGTCTAGTGTTCTTTATAATGTCAGCAGTAGTGTGTTACTGTCATAACTGCACTTACCAGGCTGAGATTCTGAACCCAGTTATTGTATCTATTTATCATCTAGTTTTTATTACTATTAGTAAAATTACATCTACCTACCATATTGGGCACTAAATGTAAAACCTAGTAGTTGTAGTGTAGCCATATTGTTTTGAAAGTCCTTGTACTAATGTTTACTCGTGTGTTACAGTGTATGAATGTTTGCTTTGTTTAGGAAAGTATGAGAGTCACACCAGAGTTCACACCGGAGAGAAACCGTTTCAGTGTGACATCTGTTTGCAGCGCTACTCCACCAAGTCTAACCTGACTGTGCACAAGAAGAAGCACGCCAGCGATGCTCCCTTCCAGAAGAAGGAGCACAAATGTCCCTTCTGCAACAAACTCCACGCCAGCAAAAAAACCCTGGCCAAACATGTTAGAAGGTTAGACACTGCAAATCATAGCACCTAGTCAGTCATCAGTCAGACTTACCATTCTATTGCTTTTTTGTAAACTAGTGTCCATTAGTTCTGATATAATGAGGTGTGAAGATAACATTGGTGTTTTGGGAGCTGAAAATCTTTGTTTTGATCACCTTATCACATAACTCGACCTACATATTTGCCACAGCAAAGTTTTATATATACACTATATAGATATTGTATACAAAACACTTTTCCATTCTAACTTTACCAGTATAAAGTTGCTGTTGACTCCTTCTGTCTTGACATAAAAAGAATAATTCCCTTTGTGCAACATGGGATTGTTAGTACGCAACTGCTATAATTTAAAACAGAAAGAGTTGTGTGGAGCTGACAGGCTTAATCAGCAGTTTGTGAGTTTTAAATCTGAATGTATAAATCAGTTTTGTGTCAGTCCATGTCAGCAGCTTTCTGAGTTTGTAACAGACTGACTGATAGAGCACCCATGTTGATTTATGACAGAAGTAATATTTACTAAGTTAAGTGTGTCAGCATGTATTTGTAGTTAAGCATTGTTGAGGACGGGAGATAGTTTGGGTCATGAACTGAAGTATTGGGAAAATTAAAACTTTGACCAGATGATGGCACTAGATAGTAAATTAATTGTATTTTTTTCCAAATTAAGTTTGGAAAAGTAGAGTCTATATGCTCACACTGACAGTGAGTGTTGTGGTTTCTAAGAGGTTTTATAAAATAATATATTCAAACTGTGTAACACCAGTTGTCCACTATGATGACATAAGCTGCTTCATTTACACTGTATAATCTTTTTCACTATTCTGCCAGGTTTCATCCAGACAACATCCAAGAGTTTCTGTCCAAGAGTAAGAGGAAGAGTGAAGGCTGGAAATGTGCTGTAAGACTCGGTTCATTACATATACATTATTTATGATTACACAAATGTACCCAGGACTTTCAAATGACTGTTCATGATAAGATTTAACTGCCTAATTGATGAATATTGAACTGTATTGTACATAAAGAGACATTTTGATAGCCTGTAATCTTTGAACTTTCTGAACCAGACTTGTCTGAAGACCTTTACCCGCAGGCCTCACCTGCAGGAGCACATGATCCTACACACTCAAGACCGGCCTTTTAAATGCCTTTTCTGTGATGAATACTTCAAGTCAAGGTTTGCCAGGCTGAAGCACCATGAAAAGTACCACTTGGGTGAGAAGTGCAATGTAAAAATTCTTATGCTTTTGTTATGTTTTCTTTTGCAAATGGCCTTCTAACAGTTAAATTTTAAAATGGACAAAATGCAGAAGATAAAGTATGCAGCATTTTTGCATCTTCCGAACACAAAAAAATGTTGAATAACACTATTATACTACTTTAAAATGACATCACGGACACACAGCAGCTGCTACAACACTGACATGAGCCAAACACATCTCACTGTTGCAATCTATGCATTACAGCGTAGTTTTAATTTTGAATAATTTTCAGGGCCTTTTCCCTGTGAGATCTGCGGCCGACAGTTTAATGACACAGGAAACAGGAAGCGACACATGGAGTGTACTCATGGAGGCAAAAGGAAGTGGACTTGCTTTGTGTGTGGGAAATCTGTGAGAGAAAGGTATGTCTCATTTCTCTGAGAGAGCACCATGCTCTCAAAACTACTTGTTAAACCTGCACATTAGTCACATCATTAACACAATTTCTGTGTTTTAAGCATTGTGGAAATGCATTGGCCCATTCATAAATGTCTGCTCTTTCCTACATTATTAATTGTTTATGTCATGTTGATCAAAAGGTGTCATAGTGGACATGGGTCCCGACTGAATAGTCTTACTGGCATTAGTTCATTGTGTAGTCATATTTTGGCAAGCATATTTTCCATTCATTTATTCGACTTGTTTTTTTGTGAATTTATCCTGAACATATTGCTTTCTGGTGAGTGCAGTCTTTTACATTTTTACATGTGGTCATCAGAATCTTAAAACCGAGAAAAAATACTCACATACTATTAATTATTCACAACATGGCTAAAGATGTTGCCTAGAATCTTTGTAAACAATCACCAGTTACATGTCACTGACATACATTTTACTTTTGAGAGTTGAACAAAGGAAGAAAGTGACTATTCATGCAGGTAATCCATTATGTGGATATGTTTGTACTAACGTTTGACAAATGCTTTGCAAATATTCAGGATGATTTAAGAATTTTATCAATGCAACCATGCAAAATAATGATTTCTACTTGTAGGACAACCTTGAAGGAGCACATGAGGATCCACAGTGGGGAGAAGCCTCACCTCTGCAGTATCTGTGGTCAAAGTTTCCGTCATGGCAGCTCCTACAGGTCGGTCCAGTGAAGATTTTTGATGTGGCTGTGAATGATTAAAACTCTACGGTTTAAATGGTTGATCAATGAAGTTACTTGTACTGAACAAAGTGTTCCATGGTCAGGCTTCACCTGAGAGTCCACCATGACGACAAGCGCTACGAGTGTGACGAATGTGGGAAAACCTTCATACGCCACGATCACCTGACCAAACATCAGAAAATACACTCTGGTACAGTATAAAACATGCAACAGGAGGATTCTATTAGTGTCGAATTTCATTTCTCGTTACAATCAGTACAGAGAAACATGCTGTTTGCTCCTTCACTCATATTTGTTACAGGAGAGAAAGCGCACCAATGTGAAGAGTGTGGCAAGTGCTTCAGACGCCATGATCATCTGACTGTCCACTACAAAAGTGTTCATCTGGGAATGAAAGTTTGGCAGAAGTATTTCATGGTTTTGTTCATGTGAAAAGTGATACTATTATCCTTCACAGTTTTCTGAATGTTCCATCCAGTTAATGAGGAATCTTTTCTCAGGTATAAAACTGCTGTGCATCAGTGTGAGGTGTGCAAGAAAGAATTTAAAGGAAAGTCCAGCCTAGAGATGCACTTCAGGACCCACTCTGGTAAGAAAAACAAAGACGTCAGTTAATGTTATATGCATGCAGAGGAAAACAGTTTTTTTTCTTTCTTAGTTTTCACAAAGCTCTGTTTCCTTTATCCCTATGCTTAAATCTTTATGTTTTTGCATGACGTGTACAATTTACATTCATGAATGTCAAAGTTTTACTACTGGAAATTCACAAGAAGTAAAAAAAAAAAACCCACAGCTACTCATTTCCAGGTGATACGGGGTTTTTTGGGCTCAAGGCGACTTAATGCTTTTAAACTAAAGTCTTACACACATTACAGATATTACCATTTTACTAGAAGACACAGAAAAGAGGGGACCAGTAATGTTAGACTTTTAATGTCTCGGATGCTTCCCATTGTGTGATTAGATGAATTTTATTCTGTATAAGATGCTTAACATTTACTGATATATAATAATTATAACTTACCATAAGTTCACAAACTTCCTCAGATCACATGTGTAGCAGGACAAAGCTGGTATCTCTATTCTTGGCTCACACCTAGTGGGTGTTCTATCCCTGAACTGCATCTCTCATTCACAGCTGATGACAGAACAGATGAACATATGCAGTATTTGTATTTGAAAATGTGGTAATAAAAAGCAAAAAACTATTCTCCAACCTCTGTAGATACGAAGTATTGCTCTTACAGGAGCTCCTTACACTTTGTGTGGGCTTTAGGAGAAACTAAATCTTTTTAGACAATCGCTGTCCTAGGTTAGGGCCAATCAAAACATTCTGTAAAAATGGAGATCTACTGTATGTACATATGTGTAGTTTGTGTGACCTGCTGTCTCCACTTGTGTTTGTGTGACAGGTGAAAAACCCCACCGATGTCCTGAATGTCACCAGACATTTCGGATCAAGAAGACCCTGACAAAGCACATGGTGATTCACTCGGACGATCGTCCTTTTAACTGTCCCCACTGCAGTGCAACCTTTAAAAGAAAGGACAAACTTAAGTACCATGTGGACCACGTGCACAGCAAACGCTTTGCTGAGCAGCCCATCAGCACACTTACCGAGGACAAAATAGTCTCTGTCCCTTTTCCAGAAACCTTAAAGGCGTACCGAGCTGAACCCAAGTCAACTCTCCAAAGCTCCCCTTCTGCTCTGAACGTCTGCGTGCCTGTCACTTTAGTTCCTGTCCAGATGGCAGGAGCCACCCAAGAAAACCTGAACACTCAAGGGGGCTCATCTCTGTCCTCCCAAGCTCACAGTGTTGTGAGCATGCAGGCACAAGGACAACAGCAGACCTCTGGCTACCAGGGCTCCACAGAGCTGTCGTTCTTAGAGAAGTACAACACCCTCACCCCCCAGCCCTCCAACATCGCCCACTCTGTGAGGTCCGATCAGATGCTGGACTCCAGAGAGCAGTCTTACCTGGGAACGCTACTGGGACTGGACTCAGGTTCCTCTGTGCAGAACATGACTAACCCTGACCACAGGCACTGACACTCCTCAGTCCACAGTCTGAAAAGCTGAAGAAGAACTGAAGAACAGTATTCACCACTAAAAATTAATTAAAGCGGTGCCATATTACACATGGCCTTAATTCTAAAAACTGGGATTCAACATACAAGAAGACAGAAATGGTGCCAGTTTGACGAAATTAAAAAGTTGCTTCCAGCAATTATCTTGTCTTTACAAAATATAGTTTTCTCTGCACTAAAACGTGAGCATCAGTAATCATAAATGAATCTGTGGCATTTTTAGTTGTACACAAGAGAACAGTGTGTTAAGTTATTAATTGATTGGCAAAAAATATTAATAATGGTTTCAAGCACTTGATAGATATTTTTCATTATTAAATGTATAGTTTATAGGATTCTATTAATCTGCTAGGCGTCTAGATCAAACGCTGAGTTTATTGGGAGTCGTTGTCTTCTGTTTCTTTGTTGGACAATTGGAGAAAGAGACGACAACCAAGAAAACTGCTTGTGTGTGTATACAATGTCAGAAGTTTGGACACACATTTGGACCACATAAGAAAGTGTGTCCAAACTTTTGACTGGTAGTGTATTTAACTGCATGGGCTTAACATATATTGTGATTGTACACTGTCATTCAGTGATGGAAGCACAAACACAGATGAGATTCCTTTTAAAGCAGCACATTTGTGAGCACAAGCATTTAAAATTGATTCACGCGTATATTTAAAATATGAACTCTGTTTTTAAATGGTGGTGGATTTTAGCTGCAGCATTAATTGCTAATATTCATGTGAAATTCATTTGAGTTTAATGAACTGTAAAGTTGGTGATGCTCCTGTGAACCCTCTTCCAGTTTGTGTCATGATCAGTAAAATCAAGAGAATGAATGTGTGACAGAGTGAATGCACTTTGTCTGGGAGAGCTATCACATCATCACAACAGGTTGAGGTTTAGGTAAATAATGGAAGCTTGGTTATTTCTGTGGAAAACAGAAACAGTAGGAAAAATGCCCTAGTTCTGGTCTGAACAAGGACCTTTCTGCATAAGGTTTGCATGCTCGTCCAAAACCATGCCGATTTAGGGATTAGGCAATTTGAACACTTTAAATTGACCGTGAGAGTGGGTGGTTGGTTGTCCCCATGTGTCCCTGTGATGGACTGGTGACCTGTCCTTTGCTCTTATATCAGCTGGGATTAGCACAGTGACCCTCATTCAGAGGACTTTAAACCTAAAGACCATTTACTACCATGTTATATAGCCATCAGCAGATTAAAAATGGTTATTGGTTATTGGACAAATCATGTATTGTCTTTATTTGTATGATTACAATACACATTTACAACATCATAACCACAACTTTTTTGTTTCCTGGGTGGCATCTGTTTGCAGTCAGTGGTGAACAAGACAAGATAACATCTTCCTTTTCAGCATCAGCAGAGTTTCTGGACAAAAGAGTTTACAGGAAATAAACAAAGAAAATGAAACACATAAACATGCAACTGCTGGAAATGGTTTCAGTGTTTTATTGCTTATCACTTACCATGGTTATTCTAATCCAGCTGCAACCTGAAAGTGATCACATGTTAGTGCAGCAGTGGAAGTTAACTGAAATCAGCTGTGGATGACTATGTTTGACTTAAAAAAAAAACTCCAGATGCTCTTCCTGACACACAACTCTCCAAATTCATGGCTTATTTTAAAGCTATAGTGTGTAACTTTTGGTTAATGGTCAGTTATTAATTACCATACAATTAATTTCTGATAATCCTTGAGGAACAATCAGGTGTATTTTTGTTCAAATAAATGAACAGGCCCATGGTTGGTGTAGTGGTTAGCACTCTTGCCTTTGTAGCAAGAGGTCCCAGGTTCACAACCTGGTTGGAACAAGGGGCCCCTGTAGGAGCTTGTCCAAAAACATGCAGATTTGGGGATTAGGTTAATTGGACACTCAAAATTGCCCGTAGGTGTGAATGTACCCTGCCCCATTCCCCATGTCAGCTGTAGTCAGGCCCCACGACCCCCAGTGGATAAAACAGTAGTGAGTGAGTTTAAAGTGATACTTACATTTGGTTAACGTAACTTTTCTGTTAGTGCAGTGGACCACGGAGTAATGATCTGTCAACCAGTGGTCCAATGGCACACATGCCAACTCCACCCTCTCACCATCCTTTATGTATTTCACCCCGTCAGATTCTAAGTTGGGGTACTGATCCGTGTCCACAGAGCAGTAAGCGGCTGCACACAGGAGACAACAGTTAAGGTTTGTTAACCTCCTGAACAGACCATCGTAGTGACTGTTGAGCGATGACTTGCTCTTACGTCTGCAGGAGGGCACTTCTGACCATGTGCCGTCAGAGTAGCACACCACTGTCTCTGGACCCACTTGTGTGTAAAACCTGCTGCACCGGTATCTCAAAAACATTGCACCAGATTCAACAACATCACCGTTTTGGACTACGGGGCGATTCCCACAGCTGTTGACTGAAATACGGGGAAGAATAAGTCTCCTTGGAGCAGACACTTTAGACTTCGCATGTCACCCCACATTTTACGATATTATTCCAATTTGTCTGGCTGCTTCTACTGGTGAACGTGATCAGTAGAAGCAGCCTAATTCACCCAAGTTACTGATTAGATGCATGCTGATTCAGCTTTAACTGTAAAACATTTGAACATCTGTGTATACAGTATTTCCTTTACATTTTCACTAAATAACTCAATATTTTATTTTATCTGGTGCATATTATGTAAAAGGAGAAAAGAATCATATTTACTTGGTGCAGTGTGAATATTTCCACCATTTGATCCAGAAGTTCCTGTAAGGTACAGGTGACGCAGCAGTTGGTCAGTTTTTCAGCAGTGAGGACAACAATGCCACGACATATTCAGACATACTGACTGACGCTATGATGACGAAGGACGAAGGACAGACAAAGGACAGACAAAGGACAGACAAAGGACAGACAAAGGACGAATGGATGTGAGCAGTAATGAAGGGATGATGGATGAGGTAGGAGGATGAAAGTAGGAGGGAAAGAGTGGGTCTAGAGGACAAATAGAGTGTGATGGGCTGCTCATGGTATAAGTAGGCTGGGGAGGTAATTACAGGGTGTTCCCATTGTAGGTGGCAGTCAGAATTTCTGAGTTCCTAGTCCGAAGGTTTCAACTGGAATGCACCTCTCAGCTCGGAGCAACCTCGCAAACCAAGGTGTATGATTCCAAAATGACAGTCTTTCTCTATAGCAGATACAAATCAACATCTATTCCTCCACCAACAACATAGAACCTGAACATTTGTACAGAGTACAATAATAATAATAATAATAATAATAATAATAATAATACAGTAGACCAGGTGTGTCAAACTCAATTATAGAGGGGGCCAAAATGAAAAACTGTGTCCAAGTTGAGGACTAGATGAGCTCAAATAATATACAATTCAGAACAAACCATATAGATAAAATAGAAGAAATAAGAAATTCATATTATATAATAAGATATTATATAATATGATATTATAGTGTGATACTATATAATATAATATAAATTAAAATATTAGTTTTCCATAAAATAATTAGGTCAGAAAAGGCTAAAAGGCCCGAATACAGTTTTATGGCGGACCAGATGTGGCCCCCGGGCCTTGAGTTTGACACCTGTGCAGTAGACCATCACCTGTGACTTCTGTAGAGCCAGAGCCTCCATGTCCAGTTCCAGTTTCTCTGCCTGAGAGCAGAAACAGAAACACTGTATTTATGCACATTATTACATTTGACATATTACATATTAGTTTTTTTAATCTTAGAAAGGAAAAAGAACAAAACTAACACGGCAAGATTTGCATTTCCTGCAGCTGTACTGTTAATATTAGTATTAATACTGAATGAGGGATACTAAATATGACAAATGTGCATCAAAATGTTTTGAAGGATATGCAAATGAACTGGATGATTCAACGTTCAAGTGATTTTCTGCCTGTTGAAGAGGAGTGGACTGATCTTTAATCTACTCTGAATTTCTGTATCCCATGTTCACATGAAAACAGTGATAAATATGGGAATTATTGATCTGAGTCTCGTGTGTTGATGGGTTGAGATTTATCGTTTAGGTGGGCCGCAGGAGATTTTCACATCTTTTCACATATTCTGTCTGGACATTTGATAAATGCTTTCACTTTATTCATCAGAATCAAAGTCAGAATGTACAATGAATTTGTTTTGGTGTGTCGGTGCATTTACAAAGTAATTAGACAACCAATAAAGATGAAAGCAGATCAATATTATGATAAAAAAAAAAAGCTTAAATAAATAGAAATATATTGTATAAAATGTAGAATGTACTATTCTCTGCATATTTGACTTCTAAAATGGTTGCATTAATAATCAATCAGCCAAACTCCTTTTCAAGAGCCAGGAACTGATCTTTTTCTTTAGCAGAACTGTGTTCAAAAACTTCAAACTGTGGAGGACGACGTCACACCAGGAAATTGTTATTAGAAGGAGAAAAGATTAAGGAGGGCAACACTGAAATGAAAGTGTGAGTGAAACGAGAAAAGAAAATAATGAATTGTCTCAATAGATTAAATGAAGAAAGTAAGACGTGTTTTACAAAACAGTTATGGTTTCTAAAAAAGCACCTTTAACAGTAAACTTGGTGAGTTTTTTTGTTTGTTTCACATTTAGAAGAGATACAGAACTGAACATAGAACATGAACATTATTACAGAGTGTAATAATAATAATAATAGTAATAATAGTAATAATAATAATAATAATAATACAGTAGACCAGGTGTGTCAAACTCAATTATAGAGGGGGCCAAAATGAAAAACTGTGCCCAAGAAATCAGAAATGAATATTATATAATATTAATATTATATAATATGATATTATAGTGTGATACTATATAATATAATATAAATTCAAATATTAGTGAATGCAGTGAATACCTTTTTTCCATAAAATAATTAAGCTCAGAAAAGGCTAAAAGGCCCGAATACAGTTGTATGGCGGACCAGATGTGGCCCTCGGGCCTTGAGTTTGACACCTGTGCAGTAGACCATCACCTGTGACTTCTGTAGAGCCAGAGCCTCCATGTCCAGTTCCAGTTTGTCTGCCTGAGAGCAGAAACAGAAACACTGTATTTATGCACATTATTACATTTGACATATTAGTTTTTTTTTTAATCTTAGAAAGGAAAAAGAACAATAATTGCATTTCCTGCAGCTGAACTGTTAATATTAGCATTAATACTGTATGAGGGATACTAAATATGACACGTGGTGTTAACTTCACCTCTGTGAAACCACAGGAACCAAAGTCAGGTGTCAAATACATACATTTACAATGAGGCCTTTCTCATGACATGTAAAAGAAGAAAATACATTCTCATTAAGCAGAGTTCACATAGTAGAAATAGATAACAGAGAAACAGAGAAAGAGTAGTGAAAGGCAACGATACGGTGTCTCACAAAAAATTCACACGTACGCAACTGCGATTCATTTCCACAAGCGCACGTTACTGTGTGTGCAGTTTCTGCCACGATGGCGGTCTGCTGTCACATGAATATGAACTCAGTCCACATTAATGCCAAATGCACTGAAGGTGTGCTCTCAGCACTTACTGCACACTGGGGCTTGACTCCAGGTCCCACTCAAGCAAAAGACAGATTTTTTGGAGCGGGATCCGTCTATAGTGTATCCACTTTCACATTCGTACAGCACTTGTGAATCTACAGCAAACAGCTCCTGGTGTTCCTGATTAATGATTACAGCGTGGGGGACTTTAGGCGGCTGGCCACATGCATCTTCACTTACTGTAAACAAGAACATGAATCATTACAGCGATATTTAAATACCAGCATTGCCTAATAAGACTATTTTACTGAAGTAACACATCTCAAAGACCTACTGACCCTCACAGACGGGCAAAGATGACCATGTCCCATTTAAACATTTTGCTGTCGCAGCATAGTCTTTGTGTTTATAGCCTTTGTCGCATGTTATCCTTATGATGTCTTCATTATTGTACCAACCATCTGAGGTCTCTGTGTATTTTCCATTCAGTATCGTTGGTGGAATGCAGGCGTTTGTATCTGAGCGGCAAAAGAAAAGAAAAGAAAAGAAAAGACCTTCCTTCAGTCGGCGTTCCCCCCCGCGTAATCATGATAAATGTAGAATAAAGACAGTATAGAAATACAAAGAACGTCTCATTACAAGCAATTTAAGAAAACATTATTCACCAGAGACACTCCACAAAACCACAAATAATTTACTCATAAAAAAGTCATAAGGGATGTTCTGTAGTTGCCTACAGACCTTGATTTAAATGATTTTAGCAACATTTCTAATTCATATTTCAGATATAAAGCGTATGTTTTGTATTTTAACAGTTTGGATCTCTTTGGAAACACTGAATCCAAAAAAGAGCAGCAGCCTCAAAGAAGTACTTTGAACAGCGGATGTTAGAATTAACAAGGAATACCCACGTCTGCCTTAAAGTAATTCAAATTATTGACGACATCGGAGAGATTTTAATGATACACTCACCTATGCATTGTGGGGTATGGAGCCACGCACCGTTGTGACATGTGCTGGTTGCCCACCAACCCTCCACGGCCGGTTTACGACCCTTGTCACAGGCGTAAGTGATCTTGGCTTCATGAGAATACATTTCTTGTACAGGGACAAAATAACCTTCAACAAGTTTGGGAGCTCGACAAGGCCGAGCTGCGGTTTGAGCTGCAATACGAAGATGAAAAAACAAAAGTACATAAAGGATGTTTTTCAATTGAGTTGAATGTGAATTGGAGATTCCTACCATGCAGTTTTGCAGGAAGCAAAACCAGGAGAAGAAATCCAAAATACCTCCCGCTCATTTTGTCAGGGATTCAATTAGTGGAGGACAGAGCTGAGGGAGCAGGCCTTCACAAGGTCTGTGACCATTAATAATTGATCAGGGCTTTTCCCCAAAGGTCAACAGTGAGCTGAGTCGGGATGTTGCATAAAAGCCAGCACAAACAAGGCCTCGACACAACATCACAATATCACAACATCACAGTGCAAACAGGCTCCATGTTCTGCAGCTCAGCTCAGTCACACTTTGCAAAAAAAAAACCGTCTTGCACAAACGAGTTTGTGACCAAAGTGCACAGGCTAGTCTTGTGTACCGATGTTACTTCAGTTGTTTGTTTTTCATTGTTTTATTTAAAAGGGTGGTCGATATCTTGAAAGAAAAACTGCTTTTTTTTTTTTTGTTTCATTTATATCTATGTGTACAATTCCGACAGTAATTAACTTGTCCCTAATTTCTCAGACAGTGTTTTTCCACTTTATTTAAAAAAACAAAAAAAAAAAAAGGAAAATCTGTTTACTGACTGTTTACTGTGCAGATTTCAAACTGATTTCCCGGACTGTTGTGTTCACAGTTCAACATTATGAAACATCGGCACACAGTCACAGAAAAACGACGGAGAAAACGTGGCTCTGACAGAGAGCTGCAGCGTTTTGTCTGTCCTTGTGTCCTTCAAAGACGTTCTCACAGACATGTACGAATAATGGAAGGGACAACACGTTTTGGACAGTGGTTTTCTTGTGGTTCTGTGACCTTTTTTTTTTGAGTGACAACTTGATTATTTATACTTTCTTTGAGCCACGTCAAAGCAACAGTGGGACAAAGTTTCAGTCATTTTTTTTCTCGGTTGCATTTAGTCATGACACTACCACGTGGCACTGAGACAGTAATGTAACACAAAGGATTCTGTTTGAATTTTAAGCAAACATTTATTCAGACAACTGTAGCCGTACAAGCTTTAAATCTGTACTGATGGCAATAGTGCATTTCCATTTACTGACACAATGTGACCGTTCAACAACATCGAACTTCAACAGTGTAATGAAAATATGATTGTTTTCTGAGCATAGCTGTTTCCTAGTTTTCACGTTTCCAACTTGGCTTTTGTTGTCAGTCACTTGTGAGTTCTTCTTCTTCTTTGGTGTCTTACCACAGTTTGCAAAAGGTGCCTTTGTCACCGGTGAGTGATCCAACAGGCAGGAGAAGTTTCCTTTCTAGATAGGGTCAGTGAACATGGGGCAAACTCCCTGGTTACAATACAGACAAATATTGGCAATAATGTTAGCGGTTCATTTGTGTGAAACAGCAGAGTGAAAACAGAGTTAAAGGAAAGCTTCAACTGAAATGTAGTCTATTAAAAACACTGAAAGTGAAACACAAAAAAACTTACCCTGTAATGGTCATAACTCCTGCAACCTAAAATAGTAACCGCAGCAATGAATAATTCAGTCAGTGGTTATAAATACTCAAATGTTTGAATTTGATGTCTGATTCTGTAACAATTAGGAAAATACTCTTTAAAAATACTCTTTTTCCCCAACTGCCCAAAGATGTCATGAAAATGTATTTGCTTGGTATGAGCTATTTTATCATAAACGACTCAGAACGAGGTCTTTTCTGGTGATGATGTGCTGATGCACAAGGCAGAACTAAAGTCCTTTAAAGGTAGAGTGTGCAGCATTTAAGTATCCGCCTTACTGTAACAAATGATTATGGGTGGAACCTTTGAAGCAGAAGTGGAAGTAGCAGTGAGCTTGTTCTTTCCAGTTGCAGAACAACGCGGCGGATGTTGAAACTAAAACCGCAGCTTAGTGATGCAGGACATGAAGGCTCTGACTTGACTCCACGTCCACTTTTAAATAAATGAGATTGTGTCGAAACATGAGGGACCTTGTTGCAGTGTAAGCAGTGATGCACCTCCGAGCTTTTTAGATTGTTCATGGCTTCACCATCTGTGGTGACAGAGTGAGTATAGTGGCTAAAATATGCCGGTGGAGATAAGCTACACAGTAAATGCAGTAGTGTTTAAGTAACACCAAAGGAACCAATTGAGTTCTTGCTGCATCACATGGCTCTAATGTGATTTATATGCACAGTGAAGCTGTCAAAGCAGCGTTAAAGTAACGCCGAAAGAGTCAGTGTAACGCTTTAACAAAGAATGGCACTGTAAATCAAAAATGTCTTCATATACCAAAAAAAAAAGTGGAGGGGGGAACAGTAGAGGAAGTGGAAGAGCAGCTCCCTGATGCACTCGGGTTTTTGAGGGAGTCACTTACTGTACAGACTGTAAAGCCCCAGAATCAAATTGTCTTTGTGAAGTTATGAATAAAATTTACTAAAATGACTTGACTAGGTGAAGGGGAAAATAAGCGGAGGAATCCTCCATTTTTTTATGCTCTACACCGTCTCATGATTAGATCTCATTTTTGCGCACAGGAGACTTTCTGTCTCTTTTGTTTTGGGGTGAAGACACCAGTCGGGACAAAACCCTCTAACCCCACTCTGGCCTCCCAGGTAAGTCTGGTTTAGAACCACCACTGACTTTCATCCGGCTTTTCCCTCTTAGAACCTAAATCTGTTCCCACAGTCACATAATGGCGGCTCATTGTGTTTATAAATTGTTAGTTTAAGGACATTCTTAAAAGAACAACAATACTCTCTCTTATGGCTCTTGACACTCGCCTACTTACAGTGAATCAGATGGTGCACAGTTGATATATTACGCTGACACAAAGTGGTTATCATATACTTACATTGGCTGTGAGACAGCTTTCCATTATTGCAGTGAACACTGATTCCAAAATCATGCCACACACATGGAAAATATTTCCTCTCGCCTTCCTTTATGAATTGAGCTGCATCAAGTTTAAAACCATGATCGTAATGACCAGGTTTCATGACACAAAAAGCTTCTACAGAAAATAAACAGAACAAACAAACAAAATGTGTGATTAATTATTGAGGTCAAATATGTGACTTTGGGAATTCCATTTGTTTTGGCTTCTTTATACCTTTGCAGCTGGGCAATTGTGACCAACGGCCATCGTTGTGGCACACCACGGTGGCTTCACCGACAAGTGTGTAGAAAGCATTACACTTGTATTTCAAAAACATTTGATCCTCTTGCACTACATCACCATTTGGAATGATTGGGTGTGGCCCACAGTTGTTGACTGAAATGGAAAAAAAAAAAAAAAAAAGCTAATATAAGTTAAAAAAAAAAAAAAGCTATACAGTTTTTCAGTGTAATCATCCTCTCAGCAGTGAAACTCAGTTTTCCCCTATTAAATTAATATTATGCAATTAACCTATTGGCTTGTTATATGAGACCTTTCTGATTGGCAGGATTTTTTTTTTTTAAAAGTGAATTGTCACTTTTCTTCACTGTAACGTACAGTTGCACTGTTGAGAATTAAAAATCTGGTGCATGTAAATAAGGGCGGCCAGTTAGAGACACTTTATTGACTCGCAGATATAGAATATGTGAATTTATAGCCAGTCCAAAGTAATCTCTAACTGTTCACTTCAGGTTCAAGTTATCTCCATATAACTTGCTAAATTAAGTTTGAATAAAAGGATTTTAATTTGGGTGTTACCAACGTCTGAATGTTCTTTTCTATGGAAGTATGGATGTGTACTTGTTAACCTGAGTGAGAGAACGTCTGAGGAACGAAGAATAATAATAATAATAATAATAATAATAATAATAGTGGTGATGGTGCAAAACTGACAAGTATGCCTATGACTCACTTGTCGCTGTGATTTGAGGTTTCCTGTCAGTGTCGGTGGACGATCCTGAAAGAAATAGTGAGATAATCATCACCAGGTTAACATCAGCCCCGACACCCAGCAGATCCCTTCTTGTCCACTACGAAAAAGGGTTGTCAGTCTCGTGTTCTCTGGAGCTTTTTGTTGTTATAAGGAAAATTGTTTTTTTTTTAATCTGGCCGGATTCATTTCCTCACATCTTCTCAAATCTTTTTTTTTGGGATGATGACTTGCCAAGTTGCTGTTTAAATTACTGTAGGTCCCAACAGTCTGGCAATGTGTGCAGAATGTTATAATGAAAAACTCAAAAGCCACTGAAGATTCATAATCTTTGCTCCTTCTCCCTACAACATCCTTGTTATGTGTCGTCGCTGACACTGACATTTTCACTTTGCTACTGTGGGTCTTTACTGTAGGCCGCGAGTGGAATGTAAAGGCACCTGGTCACAAATGGGATGATGGTCTCTGTAGTTCTCACTTCTCTTTACTCCGCTTCACTGTGGCTGAAACAAAACTATAATCTTTGCCCGGAAGACGAATAAAATGATACCATCGCAGGTCCACGGCAATATGCCATTACATCCGTGTACAAACAGTATATACAGACTCCAACTCTACCTCCTCGACCCCCAGGTTGTGTCCCACCACCAGAGGATGTGGTGTCTCCTCCTCCTCCTCCTCCTCCTCCTCCTCCTCTTCCCACCTCTGCAGAACCACCTTGTCCAGTACCTGGCCTGCTGTCTGATTTTGAAGAGGGAAAAACATTAGATGTGTACCGTACGTACATACATACATATTCTTTTCTTTTAGAGATTAAATAAATACATGTACAAATTCTTCATTTAATACAGATCAGTACTTTACCTCGACCCCCAGGTTGTGTCCCACCACCAGAGGATGTGGTGTCTCCTCCTCCTCCTCCTCTTCCCACCTCTGCAGAACCACCTTGTCCAGCACCTTGTCTTATTCCTACAGTTAATGTAAAAAATCATGAAATATATTATTTGCTAAATTGCTGCAGTTGTGTTGTGTAGAAAGACATTACAAGGGGAATCGGTTCCTCTCCATTTTTTGAAACATGATAAAATAAGAAGACATCATCCAGAGTTGGTGGTTTTATGAACAGTCAATATTTACTTTCTGGTATTTACTAAAAAGTATATTTTAAATCACTGGATGCATTATCATTATTGTTCAAAAAAAGCTTAAATTGTTGCGTTTTTCAGCTTGAGGGAGGTGAAAATGTTGGTGTATCAATAAAAGGTAAATGGAAATTCAGCAAATGATGTTTAGAAATCACTGCATTGGAAAAATGGCAGGGACGGTGGACCAGAGGAGACGTATACTGGGAAAAGTGCAAGAAAAGATTATTATTATTTTTATTATGGTGCTCTCATTTGTACATTAGATGTCAGAAGTAGGAATGATGAAACCTCCAATGTGACTGTGCTCCACGGGAGAAGTTAGAAAAGACATGGACGCAAAAATGTCTTGGGTTAGTCATTCATTTTTAGCAACACTGAAGCAAATGGTGAACACAGGTTTGGAGACACTGTGACAGGTTCTGTGAAGCAGGTGGAAGAACCGGAATCAACGCTGCATGAGCGAGAAGAAGTGGAAATCCTCTAGCTCCAAAAAGCTTTAGGACTTGGATGAAACCTCAGGTTACGTCACTGACCTCCAGCTCCGTCAACAGCTTAGGTAAAGTTGATTGTTGGAAAAATGATCTGCCTCGCACTTAGAACGTTGGAAAATCCACTGTAAACTTGAACGACTTCAGTGAACCAGCCACCAACATTTGCAGAGCATTTTTATTTACTGATGTTTCTGAAATGAAAACAGGGTGGCTGTAAACAAATTGTCAACTTACTGCAGCTGGGGCCTTCGGTCCAGGCTCCTGCTATGCAAATGATCGGGTTTCTGTGTGTTCCCTCCAAAGTGTATCCCTCCTTACATTCATATCGCACTCGTGAATCAGTGGGAAAGAGCTCCTGGTATTGCTGATTAATGACGACTGCATGTGGGATTTTAGGGGGTTCACTGCATGAGTCGCTATCTTCTGTAAAAAACACACACACAAAAAAAAGCTTCCTCACACAACAGGCACCTGGAGTCATGAGTAGATGATGAGAATTAGCGTCGCTGACAGAAGTTTCTGCTCATTGTTAGTTTTAGAGAGTGGAGACCAAACTACGACTTACTCTGACAGATGGGCAACGAGGACCATGTCCCATTGTTACACTGTGCAGTCGCAGCAAAGTCTTTGTGTTCATATCCTCTGTCACATGTTATCCTTATTATGTCTCCGTTGCTGTACCAACCAACCCGATTGTCTGTGTATTTTCCATTGACAACATTTGGTGGAACACAGGCATTTTCATCTGGGGGAAAAAAGAAAAGAACTTCAGTCATTTGGTTTTTTTTTTTGTTTGTTTTTTTTTACATAACACGACTCATAACCACCCAAACTGTATTGAATCAGCTGATAACTACTCCAAATCAACTGTTAACTACCCCAGAACTAGTGATATCTACCCCTAAACTACTGGTAACCACTCCAAATCACCCGATAATTAAGACAAATCAACTAATAATCACCACAAATCAACTAATAATTATCACAAATCAACTAATAATTACCACAAATCAACTAATAATCACCACAAATCAACTAATAATTATCACAAAATAACTAATAATTATCACAAATCAACTAATAATTACCACAAAATAACTAATAATTACCACAAATCAACTAATAATTACCACAAATCACCACAAATCAACTACCACAAATGTTGTCCAAGGCAAAAACCACTGATAACGAACCTAAATCACCCTAAACCTTCAACTAAGACAGCGTTAAATGTCAGGAGAAAAATTGCACTGTTCAGACGCGACAAATTAAAGTGGCGTGCTGTTCATATGCAAAACTATTAATTTCATGAAATCATGTACACTCATGACATAGTTAATGTGCTACGAATGGGTGAACAGCCCAATTGAACAACACAACACGACACACTTACCTATACACTGTGGTTTATGAGACCATATGCCCTGGTGACATGTGCTTGTTGCCCACCAACCGTCCACAGCTGGCTTATGTCTGGTCAAACAGGCGTACTGGAGGTTGGTTCCATGAGGATATGTCTCAAGTTCAGGGACAAAATAGCCTTCATCCAGTGTGGGAGCACGACAAGGCTTAGTGTCGTTTTGTGCTGAAACAGAGACAAGTGAGAAAACAACATTCCTTAAGGGCTTCAACAACAAATTATAAAGATTCTCAGGTGAATATTGTGTTTCTTATTGTTCTTACCATGTAGCCCCCCTGGAAACCAGATCAGAAGAATAAATCCAAAATATTTTATCCTCATTATGCCAGGATTTATTGCTGGATGAAACAGAGTGAGGATCACAGCTCAAATCCAAACAAGTTAATTATTGCTCAGGGCGAATCCCCCAAATGTTAAAGAACGTAGAGTCAACAGTTCCTGTGACTGATTCGACTCTGTTGCTCTAAACTAACTGAGGAAATGCAATAAACACATATCATACAAACTGGAAAACCATTTTTAATGTATCCAAGTATCCTATATACACACAATACAAGATGTTTCTCTTTTTCTGCCTTTAAAATGGGACGTTTTCAAAATGTTTTTCAATTTTTCTGCCTTTTTATGGAATGTTTTATTTTTTTTTCCCCTCTACATACTCCCTACTATATACCTGTATGTTAGGCGCCAAATAAATCTCATTTCAGGTTCTTCTTTTAGGAGGAAACCTTACTGAGTTTTGACACTACTGTGTAACTCACATAAAGTATACACACACGCACACGTCATAACAGTAGACACAGTGAGCATTCTACATGTATGATATTGTCACTACATTGTGAAACTACTTCTCAGAAAGAAAAAAAAAACCCATTATGAACCAACTGCTTTAATAAACAAATGAATGTGATTACAAGTCAACAAGTGGACAGTTGTCCTGATCAAAGCTGATTTGGTATCTGCACTTTTATGGATCGGTTGGTGTTAGTTCACTGCATTTAGCAGTGTTTTCCCAAAGACAAGCAATCAAGAACATCGCCCACAGTATGTGTGTAAAGACCAGATTTCACTGTGACAGGAACTCAGTGTTGCAAAAAACCAAACACAGTCATGACAAAGGTCAAAACAAAAGTGACTATCAGCGAAAACATCCTGCACCAGCTGTTCTCTCTCTCTTCATCGACACTAATATTAATGCACATGTATTCCTCGTTCTAATGGATTAGGATCAGGAAGAACAAAAAGTCATGTTTGATTGGATGTTGGTTGTTCTCAAAGGTCACGCACGCACACATTCACTAGCCTCTTATCCCAACTATGATCCTGACGACTAAATGCCTCACCCTAAAACCAAATCTAAATCATCGAAAAGCCCGTTTAAGTTGTAAGGACCAGCCAAAATGACCTCACAAGGTCAAAATGTCCTCACAAAGATAGGTCTGCTTGACAGTTGGTCCTCGTAGCCCACTAAAGACATGCACACACACACTGATACTGTATTGTTGTCGTATTTTAGGCCATTCAACTTATTTTACTTATGCGAGTCAGTTGGGTTCAGCTTTTCACTTAACATTCAGTCACAAGTGTTGACATTCCCTGTGCCACTGCCATGACTGCTCTACATCCTGTGTCAGTTTGAGCTCCTTGGCCACAAGGCCTCACTGGACGTCATCAACAGAATCCAATAACAGAGCCACAGCGAGGCACCGCATCTCTTTTGAGAGCGACCTCAGACGACGCAGGGTCAAAGCGTGGACGGCGTGAACCCCGATGGAACGTGGATGTTATTTTTCGCCCTCGCTGCCTGCAAGACCATCATCCCTATCCCCGATAAAATCACCTACTTTCTTCCGACTGATTTTATGATGTATCCTTTCCCAGTCTGTGAACTGAGAGAGTGAATGAAAAGGCACAACTCTAACACTGTGGAGAATAAAGGGTCTGCTGACATAGTAAAATGCATTTGTCTGGTTTAGCCGAGGAAAACATGAATCATAACATGAACATAGGCAATGAAGTGCTCATAAATCTTCAGCACTGACAGCACTGTTCGACAACTGTCAGAATTCATATTATGACAAGAACCAATCAGCTAAGTAAAGAGAAACAACAGTGCATCATTAGTTCAGGTCAGTCAGTCGGGAAAATTGCAAAAAACTTTGAATGAGTCAAAAGTTACTTTTGACTGGTAGTGTACGTCAAAAACTACAAGCCAGAGTTTACCGATTAGTGTTTAGTTTTCGCTATTCATTGAGCAGCAGAATGAGAAAATCAATGAGCTGTGGAGGATCATGAGGTGAATATTTTGCCTCCACATCTCTCACACACAGATTTCAAGTTTAAAAACCTAATATTCTTATTTTATTTATGTTATATATTTAAACCTCACGTTTAGTCATGGCACATACGCAGACTGACCAGTCAATTTATAAGTACATATGTTTAACTGGTCCTTAATGCCAATATCTAATTAGCCAATTACATAGCTGCACATTAACTAACTTAGTCACGTAGACGGAACCAAAATGATCTGTATTTCAGAAAAAGCTGATTTACTGAGAATTGTACATGCGACCATCTATAGTTTACAGAGGAAAATACCCAGTGAGCAGCAAGTCTGAGTGAAAATGCCTTGTTAAAGCCAAAGATCAGAGAAAAACGGTCAATCATAATTGATGACGTTACACCTTGAAACAGATGGGCTATAGTAGCAGAAGACACTGGCTGCCACTCTACCACTTTAATAGGTGTAACTAATAAAGTGGACAGCAATTGTATGTGTACATATAGACACCAAGACAAAATGTGTCATGTTTAATGTTTTGCATCCGTAAAGAAGACTTGATACTTGGTTTGTAGGGGGTATTTTGTCATCCGTCTGTACAGGCACATTTCCACTGCTGGTTTAAGAGCTGGTTTAAGGGTCAGGAACCTTGAATACCAGATACCCATTTGTAAGGAACTACACCTTTTCCCACAAGCCACTTTTAGTTGAAAATACCAGCAAAGATTTAAATTTATCATCTGAAGTGTGTAAAGAAACATCATATTTTCCTGCGGCCATACAATGTTCAGCTTCACTTCTGTATTACCCTCTCAGAAGGAGGGTAATACTGGCTAATGGACCAAATAAATGTGGAAATCAGAAACTTTGAGTGACATGAGCCACTGGTGCAATGAGTTCCTCAAGTTTAGTTGGTTCACTGTGTCCCAAAGGGAAATGTTTCCAGCCTTAACCACCAAAACATACAACACGACGAAATGAAACCAAAATCAAACTCCTGAGAAAACAGTTTACAACAGGCAGCAGGGAAGCATTTGTTTGTCTGAGGCTTTATTGTTTTGTTTTTTTTCCACATTATGATTTGAAGCAATATGTGCATCATGACTCTCCTGACAGCACAACACCAACAAAGAGTTAATGAGGCCATTACATGACCAGGAACTGTGCTGATCTGTCTGTGGAAAAAACAAATGAAAAAGAAAAAGTGAGCTGGGAAATGGCTGCATGTTTTGAATCGTTTCTTGAAACCAGGTCAGAGTAGCTTTCCAACTTAAATCCCTCTGTCTCTAAAATGTTTTGGCTCCGACATGTTTTTTTTTTATTTATGTACATTTCAGAACACAAACACCCTAAATGGAAAAAATGAAAGAAAGTCTCTTTCACCAAACTCAGTATCTGAGAGTCATGTTTATGTTACTCTCAATCTAAACTGTTCTGAGTTAAATTCATAATTTTCTCCAGCACCACTATTATTTAACATCTCTTGTTTCCACAGTTACATTGTGCCTTTTTATATAAAACATTTTGGTATTTTTGTTTAACTACATGATATTATTAGAAAACAATAACAGAAAAACAAAAAAATCCCAGAAAACTCTTCTCCAGTGTCCAGGGCAATAGATCCAGCGAACTGCATTAGGAGTCTGAGGAAATGTCAGAGGAAGACCACAAGGTAATCTGCCCTTGCCCTGTTAAAACGGAGAATGGTGGAAAATGGGCTGGCAACTCGGGTGGGAGTGGATACAGCTGTAAGATGCCATCAGTGGAGAGTTGGGAGTTCGGAGAAATCACATGTGGGACTTTAAGAGACTGTGATCTGGGTTCAGAACCTGAGGTGAGATTTGTGTTTCACCATGTATCTGATGAATGAGAGCACAGATAAGACAGGTGAGTTGGTCTTCATCAATGACACATTCCTAAAGTAGTAAAAATAATGCTGTGTACAAAGATAAAACACCTGTCAAGGGTTTCCCAAAAACGCAAGAAAACAGGCCGGTCCAGGTGGCGCCTGTGGTGACTCAACTCCAGGACGGTTACATCCCACTTCTGCACATTGGGGTCCGTCTTTGCCTCATCGTATTTTAAATGAAAGGCTCGAACTGTTGGCAAACAGCCGCACATGTACAGAGAAGCACAGTGAATCTGAAAACCAGCCATGTCGCTACAAAGCAACCTAAACCGACATGCTCACATTAAGCAAGCCACTGCACTCTGCAGGCTCATTTCATTGAAATCATTTTAGCAGATTCAGATTTTTATTTTCTTTGCAAGAACTTAACAAGTGAACATAGCCCACCTTAAAAAAAATAGGCAGCAATGGTTTTATTTACAAAGCCACTGTTGTAATCATACAAAACCAAAAGTTGATACCTTGCAAGGAGAGAAAAAAAAAAACTTAACAGTATTTAGCTCACTTTTGGCGAAAATGTCGACAGGAGATCCATCGGGCAGCAGCCACGGCCAGCCTTTAAACTGCCAGGCAGGTCCCTGCACAAACACAGCCACAACTCGATCCCTGCAAAACAAACATGCACAGGTTGTTGGGCAAAGACAGACACACAGACACGGCCGAATAGAGTGACACATTTTATATAAAACCAGATTACCTGCCACTGCTTCGAGCTAATGGTGCAGCAATGCTGCCCTTTCATGGTCAGTGCAACATGAACATAAACTGCAGATTTAATTCACTTTATACTGTATGCTGTTTTATGCAAGTGGTATTTAAATAAAAAAAACCTATAGTTCTATGACCAAGAGATGAACAGAAGCATGTGATAATGCTGGTACAACACACACCCAACAGGAAAAAGGGAGGATAAGGCCTGGGCGTTTTAACAATGGTGCACAATAAGTGAAACCCTTGAGAGGAAAAGACACCACATCCTCTCCTAACATCTTACATTTTAAAACAACTACTGTACATAAACCTTAGATTTTTTTAACCTGTCCTGTCTGCTGACTAGGACATGTAGTACCATTGACTGCATGCCTTGTGGTGTTGAACAGATTTGCTGTGCACAGGAGTCTGTGATACTCGTCCTGTCCTTATTATAAATTTTATTCTTTTTCATTTATTTTCTGATTGTGTGATGTTGGGTAGCCGGACAGGACAGGGGGATGGGGAGTGGATAGACCGAGGGAAGGGAAGAAGGAGGAGCAAAAAGGAATACGCCGCCTGGGGCGCCCGGTGGAAGGACATGTTTTTGACTGTGTCTCCCGGGAGTTTTAGTTGTTTCTCGATAAAGTTTTCTTGCTGTTGTCTCTGGATCCTCTTCTGCTTTTTCTGGAATTCTGGAGAAGACCATGTCTTCCCTCATGCTATGGGCCTGAAGATCAATGAGTGTGTCCTTAATGCGTTTTTTTTCCTGCCGAAAGATGCTGCGTTTCCTCGGTGAGGGAATTTAACGATCCTTTAAGGGAGGCGTTTTCAGCCGCAAGCAAGGACAACTGTTGCTGGCTGAACTCCAGAGATTCCCTCAGCGACTGAAACTCTTTGTACAAGACTTCCACCAACGAAAGTCGGGCAGTGAAGCAGCCGTGTGTTTTGGTTGTTTTCCCCATTACTTAAAAAAACACTCTTCGTTGTAGTCCTCTAGATCCTATAGTCTTCTCCTTTTTTCCGACTTCCAGTTGAAAAAGGAAGTATGGTTGATGCTTTTTCCTGTTTATTTTGATATTTATTTGGCGGTATGTAGAATAAAGAAAAAATGTTTGGTCTAAGAGCGCGCCGCCATGTTTGAGTTGCACAGGTCTCATGCAATTCTCGCGACACTACAGCATACTGTCGCCTATGCTCTCCATAAAACTATTCTGAACATGCTCGAAAACAATACCTTATACCACAGGCTGCAGGGGCCCTCCTGAGTCATATCAGTCCGACTGTAATGACTGAATTTCACACAAGTCAACGGCTGAGCCATCTGGAGTGTGGCCGTTTTATACGATGACTCAGAAGAACAGGTGAAACTTGAAACTGCTCATCTTTAGAAAGAAATTTAATTTTTACTCCATGTTTATGCCTCCAACAATTACATTACAATAATCAAATTTAAATAGCACACCACCTTTATCCCCATCAGCTACATAGTCAGGCGCAACAAAAAGAAAATTAACTTTTGGAGGCAATTTTTCCTCAGTAGATGTCAAACTCTCTCACCTCGCATTTGCCACTTACAGCCCTTTCAGCCATTTATTGGCAAAAGCAAGCACTTCATTCAGTGGACATAATGTAAAATTTGGCTGCCAGGCCGTACCAAACGATTGGACCAATAGGTTTTTATAAATGCTATTCACTTGCACACTCACATTTACAAACAGAGTCCAGGTTGAAAAATCCCAGAAGTCCCCTTTAAATGCTTTGGTATCAGAAAAGACACGCAGAATTATTTTTTAATCAAAGAATTAGCATTGAAAATACATTTTTGCATGATAGTACAGGGATAGAGAACTTACAGGGTTTCTTTACTGAAAATTCCTGTGGGGTGGAAAAATGTTAATGAACATAAAGTAAAAGCTCACCAGTCCTGTGGTGCCAGTTTGAGAGGCTGATCAATGACACGATACGGCACGGTGACATTCAGTGTGGCGCCACCAGGCTGGATCTGGTCTTTGCGCCTCTGAAGCAGAACCTCATTGTCACGCTGGATGCCGCCTTTCTTCTTCTCTTCTGAAGTAACAAACCTGGTACGGCACAAACAAATTCTTATTCGTAAAAAAAAGGTTCTAGAAGCAGCGTAAGGAAGTGATTAACTGCAGTGCATTTCTGCTTTAAAATAAGCTGCAAACATTAGCATGTCTGGCTAATTAGCTTACATTTACAGCTGAAACAGGACCACTTTAAAGGCCTGTGGTATTTCATACATTATCGTGTTGTGTTACAGTGAGTGAATGAAGCTCAGTTCAGCAAGCTGGACCTTGTTTCTACTGTACCACCCTGTGGACTCATGGCAGCAGCTGTTTTACTGTTACATTTGGAGGAGTTTGGTTCAGATGTTCAACTTGAGCACTGTGAGGCAAAGTTGTCTGAAACAGGTTTTCATTTGAAAATGCACTACTTAATTTTATGCCACAACCAATCTCTTATAACATTACAAAAAAACAAAAAACAAAACAAAAAAACTCCACTTACAATATACAAACAGTTAAATTAGGCTTAATAATAAGCAACATATACTCCCTGTGTATACGTGTAGCCCATTTAATGTATTTCTTCATATACATATTTCTTAATTAAAATGTCTAAATTAAATTTTTTTTTTAAATTTTTTTAAAGTTTTCATACTTAAGATCCTGCAGAAGATCCTTAGCATTGAGCATTGTGATGAGTGAGGTGGTGGCGGCAGGGATGATGATGATGGGCGTCCGTGAACCTGTTGAGAAACATAGTAAAAGATCTTAAAATAGATTCAAGTGCAGTGAGACTGAGTGGACTGAGAGACCAAAAGAGACATACCATAAACGATAATAGTAACAAGTCAAATACAGACTCAAAGTAATATAAAGCTTATATTGTAATAAAATGCAAACAATGTAAAGCAGATGTGTTTTTTCATTAATGTGTAAAAGATGAACATACCTTTCTTTTGATTTGGTGGAGGTCTGGCTTGTGAAACTACAGGGGAAAAAATGTAACAAAATATTTGGATATGTACACATACAAATAGGTGGGATTTTATACTGTCGATACAAAAATTACAAATAATTTGCTCTTCTACTGTCACAGGTTACTCCTGTGATGATTACTGTTTCGAAAGCAACAATAAAAACTTAATTTAATTTAATTAATTTAAGTTACTGTGACAGAAATAAGGGGCTCCACACACTGACTGCGAAGGAACCTGTAGTTTTCTAATCTATGTAGAAAAGTGTGCAAGATCTCTCCATTTGTAACAATGTGAAGTCATTTCTTTTTACACACGGAACATTTAATGAATGGTTAAGTGTGTAAAATGCACCAACAACCACATTTAATTCTACATGGATATACTGTTCCCTATAGAAGATTTGAATGGACACTTGAGCAGAAACCCACTAACACCTGGAAACACATTTGGTGAAAATCACAGGTTCTATACATGCCGTTATTCTAACATAATGCAAACAATTGGCATAGGCATCAATGGATGCTGATATTTTGAGGTGAACACTAACCTGGACGAGGAATCGGCTGCAGTGCTGGGGTCTGGGCTTTTCGAGCAGAGGCTCCTTCCTGGAAAACACAACACCCCAAGATACGTAAATAATGGCTGAATGATTTGGGTAAAATATCATATTGCCATTTTTATCTCCTGTATTACAACTGCTATTTGACTTGCAATATAAACTGTACATTTTTGAAAGTCTAGCTATAGTTAAATATTCACTTGTACAGGTAGAGTCAACAAAATCCAGTTAGCATCTAACAAGAAGTGTAAAGACAGCGTACAATAATACTAATATAGTCATACTGCATCTATACAAATAGTGGTATGTATAGATGCAGTATGATTTCATATACACAGTATACATTTAAATTAAGATGTTGCAATACAACACACTATCAATATATTAAAGGTTATATATCAAGACACAAAGTGACCATGGCGCATTTTAAAGCAGATTAAGAAAACACATTAATTCAAAATACTGCGTTCATTGCTAACAACAACAAGGCAGTACAGTCAGAGAAAAAAAATATTTGCAGGCTGCAAACTGTGTTTAAGGTCTGGTCTGTTGATTTGGTCTCGTGCCACCTAGCCAATAATATAACTAGTAGCACTTTAACACAAAGGATGCCAGCAGAACGAGCAAAGAGCAGCTATGGGTCGGGAAAAATGAAACAATGCTGGACTTTAAAAGCCTTGTTATATCTCTCAAAGACACACTGACGTGTGGAGAAGCAAACAAGAGTCTGCAGTGTAGATTGAATAAAATATAGATGCTGAAAGTGGAGAGGAAGCGGAGAGGAAGCTCTGACAGACAATGACAGATGTGCCAGTGTGGTTACTTTTCTCCAAGACAAGAAAAGAAAACAAGAGCTTAAGCCAAGGTTAGCCAATTGCCCCCCCCCCCACTCACACACACACTGTTATTGTTGCCTCATCTCTTCTCATCATGTGACAATTCTCTGCTGCTGTAGAAATCTCTCCTGTTGCTGACATATGAAAGTTACCCAATAGGTTCAATATTATTTAAAATAAAACAGAGGTGGTACAATTATGTTTGTCTTGCGTGAACAGTGTAATGTTGAATATGTGAAATATTGTTTTTCAGAAAAATGAGCAACCTCACCCTGCAATATTTTTAAATGGGATTGCAGTAACCATTTTAACTGCTTAAGGTCATTGTTGTACATATTTTACATAGGTTACATTTAACTCCTATATACTAATGAAAGGATGAAAACTTAAAATAGAAATTGTTTGCAACATGTTGATCATTATTGGTTAGCTTATTTGTCAATGTACTGCTGAAAATATAAAATAATGAAAAATGTTTTGTCCACTTATGATATTCAGTTTACTATCATAGAGGAGCAACACCCCCCACCACCAGAAAAGAAAACAAACAAACAAAAAGCCTAGAACATTTAACTCATGGAACATTTTTATTTTATGGGAAAAAAGTTAAATAGATTAATTATCAAAAAAGCTGACAATTAACTTAGTAATTAATTAATGTAATGATAAATCAATAATTTTTGAAGCCTTTACAGAAAATACAACAATTACACTTCATCCTTTGCGATCTGCTAATTATTTTGTCCAGCCCAAATGCATACATAATAAAAAAAAACAAAAAACAAAACACACTACACTTGGTCTTTAAAGCCTGACCCAGTGCATAAATAACTGTAAAGTCTTAAAAGTCAAACAAATGTGTGAAAATGGGACAAGTTCCATTTAAATGATTTGATCCTTTTTTGGTGCTAATAGAACAAGGTATGTTGCTGATGGATCCAGCTCACTAATGTTTCCCTGTAGAAAGGTGCACGTGTATGTGTGGTATGCGCAAGTGTTTCATGGGGAGGAGGGGACTAAAAGTTAGCCACATTAGGGTCACTTCAGTCTTGCAGTAATCCATCATTTAGTGATATCCCCTCAGGATGGCACGAACACTGGCAGGAGATACTTAAACAGGCAGACCTGGTTTGTCTGACGCTACAGAATGTTCAGTGTGAATATTATTAGGCTGGTGCTGTGCTAGGAAGTCTATATTGGAAACATCAACAAAATGCAACATCTGTGATAAATCTCTAACAGCAGCTGTCCCAAATAAAGCAGCACTCTTATGTAAAACTGCCTTTATTTTATTCCCATCAGGAATAGCCACTTGGATCATTCAGGCCAACATGTATCCATTTACTGGCCATGTTAAAAACACAATTCCCGGCAAATACCAGAATATTCAGCTTAAAGTTAGTATATAATACCTACAGCAAGGCGGTTACGTTAACCAAAATTGGGATAACCATTCAAACTTGGGGACAAGGTCAAACTCCAACCTTAAAAAAACTGCTCGAGTTCAAAATATACAGCCTGATGGCACATTAGACAGTCTCATGTAATTACTGCTCAGTCTGGCAGAGGGCACTGTAAATGTAACTTGGCCATAAATTCACTAAAGCCCTCTCTTGGCCATCAAGAAATGCAAACTGATGTGTTGTGTTTTGCTGTGAAAAATGGTCAAGACAAGCAAGCAATGTGCAGATGTTCTCAAGAGAACATGTTGCTTCAAATGAATAGGGTGTCAAAGATGGGAAAGAGTGCAACAAATGGGACTGATGACATGGTACATGGAGAAACAAGTGCACCCCTTTCCTTGCCTTATTCAGGGTAAAAAAAAGGAAAACACTGCTACAAGCCATTAATTGGTAGGATTACAATGACAATGCATGGGCAGACTGAAATGCTTGATTGAGCAGAAAAAATGCTAATGTGCTAATTATGCATCCTTATCATTGTCCAGCACATGAGACTGGCAGGAGACAAAAGGATGGGGACAGAGGTTTGAATTGCACTGCCAATGTTTGCGCAGGTTAAGAAGATGGCAGGGGTGCTAACATTAAGGTTTCTTTTCTCCTTTCACTTCACAGCATGCCAAACTGTGAGAATGCTTTATTGCTCTCTGAGGAGTGGGTATGAATACATATAGGTTGGAAGCCCAACCCCCCCTCCCACCTCAAAGAGTAGGCAGCAACAGCAGCAGAGATGGCGTGATGTGGTGGGAGAATGTGCTGCCACCAAGCCTGAAGCTGCCTTTTAGAAAAACACCACAGTTGACAGCAATGCCTCGTGTTCATCTTTCTCCTCCCCCGCTCACCCTTCTAGCCCTCGCACAGAAAACAATTCGGTGTGCTGAGTGAGCAGAGCGAGAAGAGGAAAATGGAAGTAAAGGAAGGGAAGATAAAATGTGAACATGTGAATAAGAGGAAGAAGCAGCGCAGGTGCAAAAGCATTAGCCTGTAATTTAGAAGAAAAGCTTAGCCCGACAGAGAGGTAAGGCTTGTGCAACATTCAGGGATTCAACCCATTTAATGCAGTGCTGTTGTGATACTTGCAGTATGGAGTAAGAAGAGCGTGAAATGGACTTAGGCTAACTGCCAGCTACCGAGGGTCCTATCCCTATGGCCAGAGGTGGCAGTGATAGCAACAGCAGCGACATTAGCATCAAGCCTCTTGAGACAATGCACCAAAAACAGAGACTGCAACACTGAAGCGCTGACACATGATCTGCTGATGCACAGACATGTTGCTTTTTCATGCATGTGATAGTTACTACAAGCTACTGGAAGAGAATTTAATTTTCAAATGACTAATATACTAATGAACATTCTTAACATTACTGTCTAATGAACAGAGGAGGCTACTTTGTCACATGTTAATGTGAATACGTGAGGACCTCAGCTGGATGTGATGGTGATTTAACTGGGAGCACAGAGCAAGGACTAATAACCTACTGCAAGGACTAATAACCTACTGCAAGGACTAATAACCTACTGAATCTGCAACTGAATTTCATCATATGCAGCAATGATGGATATCAGGAAAAGGCTCGGAATAAAACGTGTAAGTTTTTTGTAGTGAAAGCTACAATGCAAATGTACATGAACAAAATAATGTGCCAGAGTTCCACGTTGCAAAAAACGATCAATTTTATTTATTTATTTATTTTTGCGCAACGTGCAGTTTAAAAGGGTGTTGCCGATTTTCACAGGAATCACTCTTTTCTTTTTTCTATTGATGCAAGCAAAGAGCTCACATGAGTCTATGCAAAAGCAAAGAGCTCACATGAGTCTATGCAAAAGCAAAGAGCTCACATGAGTCTATGCAAAAGCAAAGAGCTCACATGGGTCTATGCTTCCACAAGCTATCACAAGCCTTTGTCGGGTGCTTTAAGGGGGGCAGCAAATAATTTAGTAAAAACGGAGAGAGCACACTTCATATTACGGTTCTTACAAGATGCAACCAGGCTATTCTTAACCATTTCTTGTCTGGGTTGTGATCAACAGAAACACATTATGAAGTTGTTAAAGTAAAAATTTATTTCATTATTGTCCTAAAACCAAACAATTTAAGAACCATCTTACCACCAAATTACAGTAGATTAAGACTTAAAGCAATGGTAAATTTGTTAGCAGTCTGATGTTTAAGTTAGATGTAAAGTAGCATACGTTGTTTTACTTGCTTGGCAAACATGTGCACATTTTATGAGGTTTCATGCATCAACATTATAGAATAAAAGGCAGTGCCACTAACTCATGACATACTGCAGTTAGTTGTCATCTGTGGGGCCAACAGAGCTGACACACAGTATATTGATTTTATGTAAATATTCAAGCTAACCTGCCAGAAATACACATAAAACCACTATACTATATAAAATATATTTTGTTTAAGAGGGCAATGCAGATCCTTAAATACAGAGCCCAAACAAAATTTTTTCCACTATGGATGGTTGGTATCTCCTCCCACTCCACCAATTTTCAACCAAATTCCAAAAAAATCACTTCGTCTTTTTTTCTGGACATGATGCTTCTTCAATATCCTGCAGCTTAAGGTGCAACATCATCTGCCCTTACCCTCAGGTGCAAGAGATGTCTTGTGAGCTCCATGTCCAAAAGAAAATATCAGGATGTTCGAACAACTGCCTATTGTCTAGGGCTGACCGACTTGGGGAAAATACAGTATATAATAGCATTTTTTTAAAAAAAAATAAAATTGCAATTATTTTTTTTTTTTTTAAGGTGACTGTCATTTTATTATTCTATGAATATTAGATTACATTTAGATTGTCTATATATATATATATATATATGTCTGTCTCACATATGGAGCTACTTTAATGACATGCTGTGTATTTCATGTTCCTTTTTAGCCTATCTTCTCTCATTTCAAGGGAACCACCGGACATCAACAAATTGGTTTACCCAAATGGAAAGTCCACACAGGGTCAAAGTCACTTAATCAACTCATCAATTAAACTTCACTTTTCTCCAAATACCTGGCAAAATGCTCCTAATGCGTGGCCTTCCGAGTATAACAACTGAGTGAATCACAGCCAGCAGAACCATGCAGTGGAGACGGCGCCACTGCTGTACACACACGGCCAAGTTGTTGTATCTCCTCTCACTGTTGGGTGTATTGGTTTTTCTAGTCCACCAGGTGTGGCTGCCCAGGCTAACAGGTATGCCATGGTGGAGAGGCTATCCTGTGGTGTATGGAGGAGGTGGACTTCAAAGCACCAAAGACAAAGTGAATATGAGCTCCCAACACTTAATGTGGAGGTTTGTCATTGTTCCACAGCCAGCTACCAAGGCTGATACTAATGCAAGTTCCCAGAGTTGGGGCATCTTCTCTCCTCAGGGAGACCCAGGTTTTAAGAACATTCTGGCAGGGAATACAAGTCAAAGTGAAGATGGAAAAAAGGGTGGCATGATAAGTCATGGGCCTTTTCAATACATCATCAATGAGCCAGACAAATGTGTAAAAATGAGCCCCGCACCATTTCTGGTGTTACTGATAGCTACTGAAGCTCGGAAGGTGGAGGCAAGGAATGCCATTCGTCAGACATGGGGAAATGAGAGTGTTGCTCCAGCTCTGGGATTCATACGACTTTTCATGCTTGGGAAAAGTAATGGGGAACTAGGACTTTTACAACAAAGGACACTAGAAGCAGAGAGCCAAAGGTATCATGACATAATTCAGCAGGACTTTATGGATTCTTACAAAAACTTGACTATTAAGACATTGATGGGATTGAATTGGGTGGCAATGTACTGCCCACAAGCCAGCTATGTCATGAAGACAGACAGTGACATGTTTGTCAACACAGAGTACCTTATTTATAGGCTTCTTAGGCCAGATCGGAAACCCATAAAAAACTACTTCACAGGAAATAACATGAGAGGCTTTGCACCCAACCGAAATAAAAACAGCAAATGGTACATGCCTCCAGAACTGTACCCAAATGAAAAGTACCCCACCTTCTGTTCTGGTACTGGTTATGTCTTCTCTGGAGACTTGGCAATTAAAATCTATCAGACATCACTTTGCATTCGGCACCTACATCTTGAGGATGTTTATGTGGGAATTTGCCTGGCCAAGCTTGGCATTGAGCCCACACCACCACCCAATGAATTCCTATTTAACCACTGGCGAGTGTCTTACTCAAGCTGCAAGTATAGCCATCTAATAACATCGCATGGGTTTCATCCCAATGAACTACTTAAATACTGGCATCACTTGCAAAACAATAAACACAATGCCTGCATCAATGCATTTAAAGAGAGAGTGGGCAAGACTCACTCAGTCAGAATTAAAGTGACAGACAGGCTCAATAACTGATACTTTCACACTCACAAGCTCTTTACCAATGGGAAATTCTACAATCTATACCAATTTACAGGTCAAATGACTCTTAAGTAGTCACTGGATATTTATTTGCTCCAGCTCCAAACAATGGTGTTGGAAACACCAGAGTACCCCCCTGTTCTTTGCAATGGTATAATACAGTGCAGTTGCTGCAATGAAAGCATTCCGCATCAGTGGTAACTTCTGTGCCATTTCAGTCAATCTAAGTTGAATCGGCATAAAGAAAAGCAGAACGACAAACATGTTTACTGACAATGGGAAAGAAGTCAACTTTTTAAACATTTTACCCTTTAACATATAAAAAGGTTTTGTCCAATGAACACGCCAATGATTTGGCACACTATTGTCAGTTTTGTACAAAAGATTTTAAAAAAAATGTGAGCCAAAGTAGCTATTTGTAAATTCATTTTTTCTCTTACATGTCTTGTACATGCTGAAAGAAGCTCAAAACTAAATTTGATTCAGTGATTCAGTACCAAACAACATTTCAATTAGCATATCAAAGAGATGTCAATTTTCAACAATGTGGGAACAGACCCTTTTACATGCATGAAACTATCCACACCCGCTAATATTTTGGGGTGGAAATTACAACTGCAATGTGTACATTTCAGAAGCTGATATAGTGCAGCTAAGTAAGACCCTGTTGTGAGAAAATGGCTGGATATAACAACAGCCTCTAGAGATGTATTTCCCTTTCTGTGGTTTATGTGGCTGCTCATGCACAGAATGCACACACACTGATAAAATGTTGGGACAGTCATATTTACACTTGTTCTGGCAGCTTTGAACAAATACCAGTCAAAGACAGCACATTTTGATTAGGCGCAAAGTCAAATTTACATAATGCGTCACTTCTCAGTAAATTTTCCCCAAAAAAAAAAGCTTTGCTCTTACCGTCACTGACTTCAGTGTCATGCCGTGGTAGGTGCCCATGGTGTCGATTTTGAAACCCTCAGTTTCTAAAAATAACATACAGTGAGATGAGGATGGTTTTCATGTTACATGTTAATTAAAAACTGCAACTGTGAAAACTAAATATTATGCAACATGTTTGCACCCTTTAATTATAATAATGAAAACTTTTGAAATGATCAGTATTTCTACGGATTTGTGATTGCATTATACCAGTATATTTTGAAAGGAAATTTAAACAAATACATTAATATAATAATAATAAAACTGCAAAAGAGGGGAAAGAGGTGATGTACCAATTGCAGTGGCAAAAAGTGTTAAGTTATTTAACAAAAAAATATGGTTTTGGATTCATTAGGAAGAAGATGAAAGAAAAAAATCTTTGTTGTTAATGGCTGTTTCTGTTGAAATGTTAGATGTTAACAATTTGAAATTAAACATAACTTATATGGACCAAAAGCATCTAGTTTGGTCTCTGAGATATGAATTCTCCTTTTACCCCGTTTGCTTTTTCTGGACTTAATGATCAGGCGTAGAATAAAACAAACACTGACATTTATCTATGTTTATATGAATTTTTCCTACATCACAAGACCAGTACATGAAAAATAGAACGCGGCACAACAAAACGCTGTTTGACAGGGGACCATTTTCACTGCTGCACCACACATGCTAAGGGCTTAGCTGAAGAAGTAACTGCAGCAATGAGCACTTTCCTCCACCATCTTAGCAGAAAATAATATAAATAATGCCTTTATGCAAGCACACACACTAAACTGTGCCACTCTTTCTCTAAAGCACTCATTCATGCTCATGCATAAAAAAAAAAAAAATACAGTTGTATACCACAAAAAAGCTGAAATTTTGAAAAATAGTGATAGAAATTTTTTGTTCATACCGCCCAGCACTACCTTATCCTGTCTTATGTTAAACATTGGACACTAGTGAAAAACATATTGAACACCATACATTTTTATCAATATTTAAGAAAAAACAAGCATCAGACAGAGACCTTAAAACACAAATACATTCACAGCAGACATAGTACTACTGTAAGAATTATTGTAATTACTTCATTAATTCTATTATTCCGTGAGGTCCTTTTTACTATGATGCAATTCTAACTGCAATACTGTATTTATCTTAATATTATGTAAATTGAACCAACACTACAGTTCACACTTTATAAAATCATGGATTGGCAAAGGGCATGGGGTGTTAATGTCAATCAATGAAAATGTGATTTTTATCTTAATGGACAACTACTGTGACAATTACAAGAAATGCATCACACAAGTAAACTTTAACATTGAATTATTTTGTAGCCACCAAGCCATTTTTTTTTTTTATCACATATCCTTTTTGGGTCAATCCCAGCTGACACTGTGCTAGGACTGAACGGGTTGCCAGTCCTTTACAGCGCCAACAAAGAAAAAAAAAAAATTTTTAAAACTAAGTCGAACCACAGTTTAAAACCAGATGCTTATTCAAAATTTTTCTTGAATGAAAGTTAAGCAATAAAACAGTTAAACAAGATAATAATTTTCTGTGAATGAGCAGCTGAGCAACGTATACAGCATGCCAACAAGGAGGTGATCAATTCACACCTACATGTAAATATATCAATTACTATATTTTTTCCTGTTACAAGCACCCTTGATTAAGTGTCTTTTAAGTTGAACTTGAAACTAAAATCAAACACATTTTAAAAAGGTATGTGTTATTACTTTTGCAATAACCAATAATATAAGCAATTAGTGCTATGATAACATAATGTTGAAGTATTATTTTGTGACTCCACATAATTTCTTTAATGTACATGTCCAACTCATCTTCTGGTGTTTATACACTACCGGTCAAAAGTTTGGGTAAACTTTCTCATTGAATTCAATGAGAATGTGTACCCAAACTTTTGACCGGTCATGTATGTAGTCTTTGTCTTTTGGTTCTTTTGTTAATGTGTAATGTGATAAGATCACAAACATACACATTTAGACAAAGCATTCTGCATCATTTGTACCTGAAGAAATGCTTTTCATTTTACCTGGTGTCACACTTCTGGAGGTGGTCTGGCTAGTGCAATGTGATTATACCCTGCATTAATGTAGGGCTGCAAATAATGATGTGTCTGATGTGATTGATATGTTGATTATTTTCTTGATTAATTGATTAGTTGTTTGGTCTATAACATTTTGTTTCCTCAAACCTAGAAATGATGTTCTCAAATTTTCAGAATATCATTATTGTCCATCATTAAAGTCCAAAAGCAATATTATTCAGTTCAAATTTTTTTCTTTGTTATGTGGCACAAACAAAAAGAAACAAGCAAAATGTAAAATATTTACATTTAGGAAGCTGAAAAATAAAACCAAATAACTGATAATCAAAGCAGTTGTTGATTAATTTGGTGATCAATAAAAAAAATCAACTGATAGTATTTTTGAATATCACACATTCTTCTTTGCAGAAACAAACATAACCTAGAGAAACACAAATAAAACTCACCCTCTTTTCCTTTGAATCGTTCCTGATCGTATCTGTTGTACGCAGCATGGACAGGTTGCTTGTTCCTTAAGGATGGGTCCTGGAAAATGAAAAAACATCAACAGTAATGGTAAATTTCGACTGTCAATACAGTCCAACTTGCAACTGCAGGATTAAAGAGTTTCCAAATACAAAGGTGACAGTGATGGAGAGGGAGCCAAAGGGAAAATTGTTTCTTCTTGTGTTTACCTTAAAGGTGAGAGCAAGTTTAAATAGCACAGCATTTTAAGGTCTTTGTAACAATCAATGACCTTCCCTCATATAGTGCAAATGTCTGCAGATCATGTAATGTGCAACATTTACTTGTTGTACAACTGGATGACTTTTTATGAGCAATGCAGTGATGATAGGTTTTCAATGTTGTGGGTCCTGGGAACCACTGGTGCAGCTAAAAATAAAATCATATTTCCTGAGGAATTGTTTTGTAAAACTCCTGTTTGACGCTAGTAGCCTATGCTGAATTTTGTGGGGAGTTTTAACAATAATGACATCATGTTCATTCATTCATTGTCCACCACATAACCGTCCACATTGCAGTAGACATCCATTAAAAAAGAAGACATTCTTACCACCTGAGTCGTGTTCTGTGCTGGTCTCTGTTCTGGTGCTCGCCCTTCTTCTCTGGCTTTCACTGACTGAAGAATTGCAAATATATTCTTGGAGAAATTCTGGAAGGGTATGAGATTTACAAATTTTCAATATTAAATAAAAACTTCTTATTTTGTAATGACGTTACAGGATTTACAACACACAAACACAACACAAAAAAATACAACTGCTCTTCTAAGAAGTGGTTTAGTTACAACATAAAAGGATAAATCAGAGAGAAAGGACATGGCGGGGCGGGGATGGGATGGGAAGATACTGTATGTTAAGTCTGTGCTTGAGTGTTGTGGGTAATAGCAGGGTAGAAAGTGGCTTCTCATCTTTCTTTCTTTAACAGGACTGATATAAAAAAATATGATGGACTGGGTAGTGTGGGAGTGGGAGTGATGCAACAGCATGCATGCGAGCTGCTGCTAAACCCAATAAAAGAAGATGATGAGCAACTGAAAATAAACCACTGTGAACCAACACTGCCCCCTTCAGGAAATGTATCGCAGGTTACACAATTATATTTGAAAATAAAAGTAATGCTTGAAAAAATCTGATGCATGTCTAGCACAGAGAATCATAAAACGAAGCTTTTCAACTTCTTACAACATAAACAAAGCTAAAATGTTGCCAAAAACTAAAGTGTCCCTGAAATATAAAAACATCCATATAGCTTTCAGTTTGTGTTCATAGCTACAAGATAGTCCATATGGCTAAGGGGGATAAAGGGCAATCATGCAAGATACCTTGTCATATCTACCTTTAAAGGGCAATAAGGTTGCTGAATGAACAGAGAAATAGATTTTACTGGCTAAAATCATTCCCCCATCTTCCAAAGTTACAGCTGCAAAAAGTCATGTATTAGAACTGCAATTAAAAAAAATGAGAAATGCTGACTGTAAACATATACTGCCTGGCCAAAAAAAGCAGCTTTCTGCAATGTCACAAGATTTATTACCATCCATGCTGCATTAATTTTTCATCAAGATCTTGTACTGATGATGGGAGTGTCAGAAGACTGCACAAAGCCTTCTCCATCACATCCCAAAGATTCTCAGTGGAGTTAGGGTCTGGACTCTGTGGTGACCCTGATGCACCCATCACTCTGGAACAAGGTAAATCTGGACTCAGACCACATGACTAGGGCTGCAGCTATCGAATATTTTAGTAATCGAGTAGTCTATCGAATATTCCATCGATTCATCGAGTAATCGGATAAAACATACTTTTATCCTATTCCTCCTATTACTTTCACTTTGCTGCGGTTGCTCATTTTCGCTGTATTCACTGTTTTCGGTCCTGGCGTCTGCCATTCCGTACCGCTAAACTCTCCACACACGTTACCCAAAGCTCACTCCGTCTTCTTCCGCTTTGTAGGGGACGCATAGCCTGTGACGTAAGCACGTCGTATCACACTAAAAAGAATCCGTGCAAAACGTGAGCTTTAAATTTAATTAAACAAGGCTTCGATGCAGAGGAAATTCCTCGATCATTTTTTGTAATCGAGTTACTCGAGGAATCGTTGCAGCCCTACACATGACCACCTTCCATTGTTCCAGTGTCCAATCTTTCTGCTCCCTAGCAAATTGAAACCTTTTTTCCTGTTGACCACACCGATTATTGGTTTTCTTAAGGCTACACAGCTGTTCAGTCCCAATCCTTTGAGTTCCCTTCACATTGTGTGTGTAAATGCTCTTCCTTTCACTATTAAACATAGCCCTGAGTTCTACTGTTGTTTTTTTGATTTCACCAATCATTTAACTTTTATTTCGCTGATCACGATCATTCAGGATTTTTTTTCCGACTACATTTCTTCCTTGAAGATGATGATTCGCCACTATACTTCTAGTTTTTAATAATGCGTTGGAGAGTTCTTAACCCAATTTTAGTAGTTTCTGCAATCTCCTTAGGTGTTTTCTCTGCTTGATGCATGCCAATGATTTGACCCTTCTCAAACAGACATCTTTTCCAAGAGCACAGGATGTGTCTTTCCACATTGTTGTTTAAAAAATGAGAAGCTACTCATTGCATCAGTTGGGGTTAAATGATAATTGTTGCTAGCTGAAAAGATAATCGCCCATGCAGTAATTATCCAATAGGAGGCTCTTACCTATCTAGTTGCTTAGTTAAAACCAGGTTGCAACTTTTTTTTTGGCCAGGCAATGTACTATGATAGTTTATGACTTATTTACTAGTCATACAATAGTCAAGACTACCTGAAAAGGCTTTACACAGTATTTTATGTCCAGGTGTAAGGAATGAAGGATCAAAACAAAAAGGAAACGATACGTTTTCTAATCTAGTTCAGGTTGGAGTGAACTCTAGATCTTCTTTTTACTGATATATTTGCCAAAGTAAATACTGGTTATAGTTGATATAATATAACTGGTATTTGTTTTACACTTCAAGCAACATATAGAAATGTTAACAGTTTCACTAGATAAGATGCTTTCAACAAGTGTGACTGAAGTAACAAAACAGGATACAGACTCAATTGTCTGAAATGCAGAACTTAAACCACTGTTGTGCATGACAGGAAGTACAAAAGAGCATACAATTTCAATTTAAAAAAGGTCACCACAAAAATACCAAACCAACAAAAAATATAATATGAGGACATGTTCATTAAAGCTCATTTTAAAAAAAAATTAATAAGTTCATAATTTAATAAGGGATAAGTTCATAATTTAATACCGAGCCACTACACAGGTGAGAATACAAAAAAATCCCCAAGAACTAATGTGGCACATGTACATTAAAATGGAAATAAACCCAACTACTAGGACATAAATTTGAAAAATTGTTTGCAGTGAAAGAGAAAACTGTGACTGTACGTAATTTGCTTAAAGTGAATGCTGACCTTTCCAGTGCTCTGGAGAATGGTTGTCCTGGTTCTCCACACCCTCTCTCTGCTGACAATATCTCTGGTGACATCCACCTCTGCATCCACAAAGCTTCTCTGCTTCAGGGTTATGTCGTCATCCAGATCTGTTTTGATGGTCGAACGTTTCTTGGCCATAATCTTGGCTTTGATGGCAGCGATTTTCTCCACTGACATGGCCTCTGAAAGTGATCTGGGCAAGGAGAAAGGTGACTGGTCATTTAAATCGCTCACAAAATGTGCAGGTGCTAACATGGAGTGACAACATACCAGAATACAGTACCAGAATACAGTTTATTCAGTAAAAATCACAACGAAACCTAGCGTAAACATTACATAACAAATATAAATGCCACAGATGGAGACACATTTTACCTGATCTGGTCAGTCTGTACGATGCCCTCTTTATGGCCTTCCAGACGAGCAGCAAGACGCTCCTTGTCCAACCGCACTCGTTCTTCATCCTTTAGGTGAAAGCCATGAACACAATATTAGCAAACCACATTATTATATATGATAATTGTGTTTTTATTATGCTACAGTGAAGTACAGACATGAGAAGTGGAAAATGCCTCCTAGCAGGTTTAATTTATTGCCATTAATTTAGTAGCCACTTAAAATAAAAGCATACACTCGCATGATATACTGAACCATATGGCTTTGAGGAAATTAGATTGTTGCCTTTTAGCGCTGCATTCAGATTCCCCATTTGAAATACCTAACTATCCCCAGAAGATGGAAACTTTTGGAAACTGGTATCCACTCAATAACCAAAGACTAAACCATTTGTTTTACTACTTGTAAATTGAAAATTTAATTGCAATTGAAAGGTGCAGTAGCTTGGTTTGTCAATGGCAATTAGTTGAAGCTATGCTTTTATGTAGGAGCATCAGCCCTAATGTACAAAATGGCTGCCATCCTGGACTGTGGAGATGTAACGTCCTGCACAAATTCTCACATACTCACGATGCTCTAGATTGGGTTTTCTGTTAGTTAGTTGGTGATTTAACAGCCCATTGGTGCTGGGCTGTAAATGCATCATGACAGATGTTCGGTTAAAAAGGTGCTAAAATGTGATAAAAATTATCAGGTATGAGAATTGTTGAGTTTGTATAAAGTGAATCAAAAAGTCTGGTATAGAGCCTGGTATGTACGCGTTCAAGACCATCATCACATTTCTGCCAACTTACCTCAACTCTTGGCTTTTTGGCTTCAGAAGATACCTCATCTGCTGCTCTTTTGACTGAGAATCAGAACAAAACATTTGCATTACTTCAATCTATCTTTGTATCCAACACCCCTATAACAAAAGCAAATATTTAATAGAAAGCATGTGTCCAAAAATTAAAGTCAGTTAATGATAATGATAAAATGGTTAAGCTTAAACCAAAGTTGTAAACTTACCTTGTGTTGGCCGTTGCAACCCTATTTCTATAGGTGCACTTCTGTCAATACTTGATGATGTTGCTACAATTGGACAAAAAAGTGACATATGATTAAAGCTTCTTATTAGATGAACTGTACAAAGAATCTTAAAAAGGAGGGCTTCAAACAATGAGAAAACAGGACAATAGTGTATATGTTGGGGTAACAAGTTGTAAACACTATGAACTTGACAGAAAGCCACTTTATAATCACTATAGATCTTATATGTGCTACTTACAACTCTCGCCATTGAGATATAACAGCAAGCCCTTTCGGTCAGGCCGTCTGACGACTGGGATGTTCTCTGTCTAAAAACAATTATGCCATACAAAAATAGTGTTATGTTAGTTGTGAGGAATTCTGAAAGATGGTGCATTAAAGACAGAGTCTAAAACACAAGTTTGTTTCGAAGCGATTAAACACTGACACTAATGGGTGTAGAATATATAAAGAGGCCTTACTTACTGCAGCTCTTCGCACATAGGATGGATGGGGGAGATGCACATTATTGAGCAAGAACAAAATGGAGTCCAAGGTGTAGTACTCTTTGGGCTGTCCCTCTTTGCCAGTACTGGAAACATTAAAAAATACATAAAGTACATCAAAAAATATCACTGAACACAGATTTTGTTAAATCTGGTACTACTTTTGAAATGCGTGCTAAGTTTAAATATTTTGACTACCTCATTCTTTATCAGACGATAAAGACATCAGCAGACAGAGTCATTAAATGTACAGTCAAGCTAATGCACCATAAATTCAGCATGAATTTGTTACTGTAAATGCAGCTTACTGTATTTAGACTACAGCAATGACTACTTTTACCCCTACTAAATACTGTTCATGAGTGGCAATTATTTACACATATTCTACCACTTTATCTTCCACATGAGGGTTGCTGACATAGGGCGAAAGGTGGGGTACACCCTGGACAGGTTACCAGCCTGTCACAGGGCCACATAGAGAGAAATAACCATCCACTCTGACAGTCCCACCTACAGCCAGTTTAGAATGTCCAACTTGCCCAGTCCCCAAATCTGCATGTTTTTGAATAGTGAGACAGTGAGGAAACTCACACACACATCTTGATCTTGGCCCACTTATTTATTTTATTATCATTTTGGGTTGGGAGAATGTGTGTTGCTGTGAGAACGAGAGTTGTGTTCTTGCTATCAAAAGTAAACATTTTTAAAAAACACACAATATCTGTTTTATTTGATGCATATAAAATTGTCTTCCTTAATTTTTTTTCTGTATCAGTTTAACTTGCTTGAGTACCTCAACTTAAAATTATTTTTATATGAGGTTGTCATGACAGAATCAATGATTGGTTCTATGTGGCCCTGTGATGGACTGGTGAATGGACCCGTCTAAGGTGTACTCTGCCTGTTGCCTTATGCCAGCTGGGATTGGCACCAGTGCCCCTGCAACCCTCGTGGGGGATAAAGTGGTAGAAGATGAGTGAGAAGATGTTATCATAACTGTAATTTGTTTTGCTTGTGAAGTGTAAGACTGTGGCATCTTCGTGGGTCATCTAAAGGGTTAATGAATCTCTCCATCATCGTTTGGCAAACCAGGGGACCCTAAACAACATACAGCATAGCCCCCCAAGAAAGCTAGAAACGGCCCTGGATCTACAAAACTGTAACTGGGTACTGGCTAGCTAATAGTCGTTTCGTCCAAACACCTGCATGACTTCAATTTACTACGCAACAGTAGAGAGACCGTTTGCAAAGGCGACAAGAACGCTAATTTAGTCAATAAAGAACCACAAAAAAAACAAGTATTTCCATTAAGTGTTGACTACTCAGCAGCATTAGCAAGCGCACCATTAGGAACCCGTCACTACTGCAACACATGAAATGCATAACTTAATAAAAACAAAGTGTTACAAATTAAAACGGACATACATAAAGGCTAATAAAGAAGCCATGTGAGTTAGACTGCTACGTCTGAGCAAAAATGTGGAATAGCCGGAGAGAGTGTCAAGTTAAGGCAACAACAGCGAGTTGAGTTAAGTTAGCATTTCGCGGCTAGCCGCTGCCAGGAGCACAAGGCATAGATTAGCTTCAGCTGTCGGCCTACACACGCTACTTATATACATTTAAAAACTGACATACCCCCAAATTATGTAGTTGGTCTTGACATTTTTCGGCCAGGAGAACTCCCCAAATATAACTTCATCTCCTTTCGCGACGATTTCTTTTTTCTGGATGTTATACTGACGAAGAACACTTAACACATCCGCCATCTTCAGTTCTCTTGTAGTGGAGTAGTGTTTGCTAGGCCCCCAGTTATCAACAGCAAGTGGCCTCGCAGAACGCCTGATCCGAAACACTACATGATATCGATTTCCCCAAAAGTAATTCAGTGGGGAAGGTTTGTCTAATGTGTCTTTTTTGATATATTCTCTGTGTGTAGTCTCACATGCTCCTTTGATCTGTGCATGGACTGCCATACCTGTCTTGAAAAGGTGAAATTGTTTTTAAAAATAATTTGACTGAATTAGTACGTAAGAACTCCAGAACAAGCCGACAGTTTGAAAGTGTGGGGTCAATGAATTCGGTAAAATTTGTAGGAGATAACGGCCAGGGATAATAATATAACAACAAATTAAAAATCGGGAAAACAGCATTTGGGGTTTCTGTCTCACCATTCCCAACTAACTCGTTTTTTCCACCAAATTTCATCATTTGACCGGGATGCAAGTATCTTGATTTAGTTGATAAAACGCAATTCTCTCTGCTTGGTTTGAAGGCATGGTAAACACTATATAGTCTTATCTAACAATTTTATATTGTGACCCACTTTTTTAAAGATAATTCAGCTATTCTAATCCAAATTACTATGTAACTCTCTTGACATCAGCAAATTTGCGCAAAATATTACGCTTCGGACTATTTATTTGATTGCTATTTCTGTGAAAGTCACCTATGGTCGTCTGCCTGTCTGTGGTCAAAGTCATCGTCTCTGCCTTTGATGACTTTACCCACAGACAGACGGACAGACAGACTGCAGACACTGTGCTAGTTACTTTACATAGGTAAATCAGTGTCACAACTTCACATGATATGTGACATCTGAAAGACACACGCATATATCTTAAGATGGAGATTGGTGAAAATTTGTTGTCATGCCATGAAATTCAACCATAACCCATTTAAGGGGCCTCAATGACTGGTTTACTTGATGGATACTTTGATCATAATCAGTGAATTACCCACAAGAAAGAAATATTTGCTAATTTCACTGTGTTCCAGCAGTTATTTATGGCGCAAACAACCAATACTACAATAACATGTGATCAGCAGCAACGTGTTTAATAGGGATTTACAATGCTACTACAGAAAAAATGTGTTCATGAAGTGTAAAATGGATGAAACAAACAAGGGGGTAGGGAAAATGTATCATGGTGAAACACACTATCTCCTGTGCCAGACATTCAACTACAAAAGCATTAATATCACAGAAATATTTCAGCTTTTTAGAATTTTGACATCACAAAGTCACAAAGACAATTGACAGCTTCCTAATGTTGAAAACAGTATCAGCATTGTGTGGTCAAAAATCCTTCACAGTTACATGGTCAGGAGTTTATTTTTCTTCCAAAAGAGTAAATTAAACTAGAGTAAATTATAGAAAGCACTAAAAAGTGCAAACTGCTGTCAAGGCCACTCACTTCCCAACAATGACAATAGACTCCCCCCATCTAACAAGGATCCCAAGTGTTTAAATGAAAATGTCCGGAGTCTAGATGTTTACTGAGCCTACATTAAACATCTGATATTTATAATCACTATAAATATCAGATTATTTACTTGGACCAGAACTTACGTCCCAAGAAAATGTAATCATAATGCTTCATTTACTTATTGAGTTATTCTGCTCATAGATGATGCCCCCAACAGAGGCAATAATTGTCTCATGTGATGTGTCAGTGATTGCAACATACACTGCTAATAATCAAGAAGCACCACTGTAGTCCCCTGCTTCTATTTGCCCAAAATTAATTGGCCCCATATGTATACACTGCAAGTGTACATCTAGTTTCTCACTAAAAAATATAAAGCTAATACTTGAAATCTTAACTATAATGTTTTACCAAAAGTACAATCACTTCCAGGAAGCAATTTTATGTTAGTTTTTGCATAATGAACATACATACTTCCATACATGAAAAACAGAACTGTGACTGTGCTTTCAGTTTTAATCTCAGCTAACAATTTTTATAGCTATGATTTGACCTGCCTCGAAATAATACAGAAAAATCCCCATAGCAAGGTGCAGGATTCAGACTAACATATGAAAACAAGTTCATATCTCAAACTTGCAGTGATCTGTCCTTAACAATGGCATCATTGTTTTGAAGAGGAAAATACAACCAAAATAATCCCCAAAAAATGTATATGACATTTAAGAGCACCAGGGGTATCTTTGTATAGAAAAGGTTCAAGAGCAAAACAAACAGCTCAGTTTTAAAATCAAAATTCTAATGCAACAAAACCAATGGCAAGGGCTGCATCAACAGAATTCTACGTATTACCTTTTTTCCCCTCCTTGAGTAATGGAAATAACTTCACAGAATAGCTAGATAAATTGCAAGGTAATGCGTTGACTTTTGGTGTTTTGTTTCAATTTCTCTCTTTTATGTATGTCAATCATTTATAATGCTACACACAAAAGTGGCAGGTTTTCAAAGTAAAAACTCTCCAACTATACTGTTAAGCCTGTAAAATTATATATCATAGATATGTACTAGAAACCAGCCCATCCTTTAACAAAAACTATGTACACACTGACATTCTGACTCTTAACACTTTCCTACTTGTTCTGTCAACATGTTGCAATAAATGAGTGAATATACAGTATTACTGAATGGGTTCAGGCCAATTCATAGTTTTGACCTACACAAGTCTGCTAAGGTCCACGTGACATGGATACATCCATCACAAACACATATTCCACTCTGTAGAAACTGCAAAGATTGGAGAGGCCTTTTCTGTCTTACTCACAAGCATCAATTAATTTAACAGCTCATCATACACAGTGTTGTTGACACCTTAATTCCCCATGATGTGCAATAACATGTCTATCACATCACCTCCTTTTGGAAATTTCGGAGAAAAAAAAAAAAAAGATATATATGCACAAATTCTCAGAGTTTTGTCCAGCCTGCTGGACACTGTCAGCTGACTTGTGAATGACAGTATAAAAAGACCTGGAAAAGTAAATGACATTTTTTTTGGATAAGTGCTGATTCTGGGCACTCTACATGCTAAGTGAACCACACTGGTCCACTCTGTGACTTCTTTTTCTACATTAACCCCATGAATCCAAGACAAAGTCTCAGTACTTTATCAGATCAGATCCTGGGCTAGGTTACGAATGACAGAAAAAGAACCGACGTCAAAGCCACACATGCTCAGTAAACCCCTGTCTTCAGTGTCTGCAATGGCATGTCCAGTGGAAGTCAACCCACACATCACTAACTTGGAATTGGCTCCAGATTTCTGTTGAGAAAATGCACATACATTTTTTTTGTCATTTTTATTTGCAAAACCATATGCGTTACATTCACTTGATAACTGGCCCTCAATTCTGCTAAAAATATTACATCAATTTAAGGTCATGATGAAACATGAAGACATGGCAAGACAGTTGTTCATGTGTATTTAGTTACTACCCTGTCATTACAGAGAATGAACTGTATTATAAACAAACTGTCTTACATAGGAATAACAACAATGTATGAAAAAAAACAGGTTGAAAGCCACTGCCATTATGTAAATTAAAACCTAAAATAAGCTTAATTTAAATATTCAAACTATAATACTCAAACTGATTGATCAATTATGTAAAAACTTGATTAATTCAGTAGTCGATTGATCAGAGCAACCATGAATTCTGTTCGCAAAAACAATCTTTCTTAGTGGAGACAATTAAATTCCCATTAAGATTGAAATTAATAACTGTACTTCTCTGTGCTTTCGTAGAAACTCCACTGGGGTGGCAGTAAATGCCCAGACTGGATTGTTGGTCAGAATGATGAACACATCTACAGCTTTCCCATTCTCTGTGGCCCATATGATTGGAAGAGTGCAGTCTGTGCTTCCACCTGGGATCTGGATGTGGAGGTCAGTGTAAAAGCACATCATCAGTAAAACCAATATGAACACTGAACCTTACCTGCTCCTGGACTTTAAAAAATATTAGACAGTTGTTAAAATGAATGGTTATAATGGCCATGCTTTAATTCTTGCTGGTGTCAGTGAAACACCTTGCTTAAAATATGAGTTATTTAGCTCTACATCCAGTTATAAATTATCTAGACTGGGTCTCTCTGGGTCTGAGAAATGGTTCTCTTAGTCGCAGTGGTCTGACACTAAACTCAGGACAAAATTTGTGTTTAACAAACTTCATCTAATCAGGTATGATAACTCCACAAAAAGGTGGTCTCTGCTCTCTCAACACACCATTCAGGAGGAGACATAAGGAGGAGGGAAATGTTAACTGGCACAACAGCCACAAAGTTAGCTAAAGGTTAGCCAACAGACAACACTACTGAGAGCAGCTCTAAACATACTGTACTGATCAGTAACAGACTCATTTGTCACTCTCTAATGTGGTGGCATGCCTTACCTTAACCAATTCAGTTGTTGCTTGTGCAAGAGTCGTGTCAGCAGACACGGTGCATGGAACCAAAGCTCCTTCTGAATAGGCCAGGACTTGCGTGTCCACCTCTGTCCTTGCAAAAATCTGTGCAGGACAAAAAAGTGACAATGTTCCAAAAAATCAACCTCTTACCTACACGGAAATGCAACAAATAAAACACAAAGCAACTAAACACGCTACAAGTATGAACTCATATTTACATAATATAGTTTGTGGCATAATTATGGCATACGGATCCTACCATACTGCAGTAGGAATTTCAAAGGAATTTGCAGTATGTATCAACAGACCAATTCCTTGACTCAGACTCCCTATTTAAATTGGGCAGTCTGAGCCTTACTTACAGATGCAGCTATTCCAACTGCACAACAATCACTCATACACAACAGTTATGCACCTCTAGTTGTCTTACCAGGGTTATCGCAGCAGCAGCAATGGCAGTGTTGACTGATGTCCCTGGGACAATACTGCTGAGTGATGTGCTCACATCTACTGCCACAAGAAACCGTTTGCGCACAGGCTCCACATTCTGAGGACGGAATTTCAATGGTTTATTATATTATTAAATTTATCTAATGTTGCTGATTGCTGTCTGCTTTTAGATGCAAGAACCTGTGACCACAAAAGAACCTACCATAGAACTCTTGTAAAAGGCAGAGTCCATTGCTTTCAGGATGCTGCTGTTTGGCTCCCATTTTGTTTTGCCCTGATAACCTTGGCCTCTTTTGTAATTCTCTAAAGCCAAGAGTATGCTGAAGGGGTGGATCTTTGCCTGGCAAATTCATGACGGTTGCAGAGAACTCAATCAGTGCCTCATGATGTTGTTTATGAAACACAGATCTAAAGATCCTACCTCCTCCAGTGCCGCCTCGCTCTGGATCCTTTCACACAGAGCCTGAGTTGCTGAGCCTCCTGGTTCAAGAATTTTGTTTGATGTCATCTTACCCAAGGTCCAGAGCACTGAGTGGAGAGGCATTTCCTTCAACAGAGCTCTCCATACCTAAGATAAAACCCAACAAACAACATATCATCTTATTTCCTCAAAAGATTTATTCCAGGTGATACATTTCCAATCAGTTTTTTCTAAATTTAAATTTATTTGGGCAGCTCATGGGTCCCAACCCCTATTTTTCATTCTTTGAACAGTCTGCTGATCTTCTCATTGCAAAGACCAAAACACTTTCCATATAACAAATGTGGATCAGTTTTCTGTCACTGTTGATGACTTACACGGGTCTAAAATTAATTAAAAAAAAAAAACGAATTAAAACCACACACCCACACGCTCTTTTCTCACCTGTTTGGACTTCAGATGGTCTGTCAGCAGCTGTTCCCTCTCCAGTTTGTGTTCCTCTATTAAATTGATGACCTCTGTTTCATCACAACTGTGCTTGACCTTCTCCACCACTTCAAGATATGAAAGCACTTTGATGACTTCTTCTGAATTCTCTTTGTCTGCATAAGCTGCCTGGACTTCTTTCCATCCTTTTGTTAGATATTTGCAAATCAAAGCAATTGCTGAAAATACAAAGGTATGACAAGTCCAGCTTATACATAGTAGTTACAACTTACTACTAAATGCCTGTCTAATTTGCAGTTGCTGACAATTATGTTGCTAATGCACACAATTACTGTATGTCTTGTAGCAAGAGAAAACAATAAAAAAGCAATGAACTGGTAGTCAGATCATCACTCAAAGACACTAAACAATAAAAGTTCATTGTTTATTTTGTGGGTCAATCATTTACCAAGTAAATGAAATTTATTTTATTTGCTGACTTTTATTTGCAAACTAGATTATTAAGAAATTTGAGTTATTGTTCATAGTAAATTAAATTGGAAATCAGCAAAATGGCCAAATCAACAGCAATATAAAATAAAGCAAAAGATTTATTATGTCCAAAATCATTGTCAATTTTATATAATTCACTTATTGTTCCCTATATGTGCTATTGTATAGAAGTGTGGGGTAACACAAGACAAACATAATTCAAAATATTTTTACAACAAAAAAGCTATTCTGCTCATAATAAATTAACCTTATCTTGAGCCAACAAATTCATTGTTCATTGAGTTAGGCACACTAAAATTGATTGATTTAGTAGATTACAGTACAAATCAAATGATGCATAAGGCAAACAATGGACAGTTACCACTGAATATCCAGAAGCTGTTTAAAATTAGAGAGAGTGCATATAATTTACAAGGAATTTTGTTTTTGTAAAACCACTTTTTAGAACCAACACTAAGCAACACTGGGTTTTTGTTTAAGGGGTTGAACTCTGGAACAAATGTCTTGACAACATCAAAATGTGGAAAACTGTCAAACCTTTTAAGAAATTGTATAAAACTTACTTTCTCGATATGTATTTGTTTAGAGTGATGCTGCTTATTAGCAGAATATGAGGTTATTGGAATTTTCTTTTGTCTTTCTTGTCACAAATTTGGTCTTCTTTGGTGTTCTGTTATTTTTGTTATTTGTTTCTTCTGTTGTGGTTGAGGATGTTAAAGATCGTTGGTTTCCATTATGGAATAAGGAGTAGGTGTTATATAAACTTTGCTTCTACCTACACCCTTTTGGTTTTTAGTTTTCTCTTTTTCTTTCTTGTAGTGTTTTATCTTTTATTACTAAACTGAATAAATAAAAAAATTAAAAATAAAAAAAAACTCAGATTTTACTTTAGATTATTTTCTGCAAAGGATGGATGTTATAATGTCAAGTGACTGATATTTTGTCATTCTGCATGTGTAAACTCACATTCATTAGCTGGTTTGGTGTGAGAGAGCCTCAGGAGATCCTGATGTGACCACCCCTCTCTTTGTTTAAATTTGGTCACAACTGCAGCTAGGTTCATGGGATCTTGCTCATTATACCAGTCAGACACCACTTTCCTCAGAGCACGTCCCCAAATCCCACACTTCATACCCTCTTTCAATTCCTTCTTGTACTGAATGAAAGCAAACAGATGGGCAGGGTTCCGACAAACGTCTTTCACAGCTTTGAATGCTGCCTGCCTCGTCTTCAGCTCAGAATATTGAGAGCACAGTGCCAAGGCAAAGAGCGAGGGATGGAGTCTGACAGCTTGAGCATCGTGCGCGAATCTTTTAATCTCATCCACCACCTCAATGCCCCGTCCTTCCTGCAGCAGAGAGAGGAGGGCTCCGGCGCTCTCCATGCTGACATGACCCTCCTCTCGGGCAGTGTATATGTCTCCCTCTGAACCATAGCAGAGGAATCGACACAGTTTGGCCTTATCGCTGACCTCCCACAGACAACTGCCACCACCTGTTGAGTTGTGGGTGTGGTTGTTAGATGTGACTATTGTACAACTTCCTGATGGCTCCATTGTAAAGGAACGTCTGAAAAAGAAAGCAGCAAAAGGGAGTTCTTACTCACGTCTACATACACTGACCAAAGTCACTGATTAACACCGTACTAAGGAACCATTTTTAACTTTGCAAACACACCAGAACATGAAACTTATAAAAGACAGTCCAAACTTGGACTTGCTCAGCAATAGGGGTTAAGAATATGTTCAATTTATCATGTAGAATATCTAATACATGAGCATGTTGCTGTAATCCAAAAATATATCCTATTTTTGCTATAATTATAGCAAACATGTGACCTTCTAAACTGATTTCGTTGAAAAAAATAATATAATTAGGTGCTCAGTATAATAATAATATCAATATAATAATAATCAAGAACAGCTGAGAATAATAGAATTAAGCCTTAGTCTGTCATGCCACTGTCATGTAGCCAAGTAGTTGCCTTTGCAGCAGGAAAACCCAGGTTCGTGAGCTGGTCGGAAGAAGGGTCTTTCTGCATGGAGTTTGCATGTTCTCCCTGTGTGTGTGGGTTTTCACCAGGTTCTCTAGCTTCCTCCCACAGCCCAAAAACATTCAGATTTGGGGATTAGGCCAATTGGACCTTCCAAATTGCCTGTAGGTGTGAATGTGAGAGTGAATGGTTGTTTGTCTCTGTGTGTCCCTGCAATGGACTGGCGACTTGTCCAGGGTGTACCCTGCCTTTTGCCCTAGGTCAGCTGCACTTAGTCACCGGTGCCTCCCATGACCGTCATGAGGAGGATAAAACGGTAAAAGATGAGTGAGAGTGAGTAATATCACCAACACTGAACTAGCTAGCAACATAATTTATTACTATGTGATACTTATCACACTCTATATTCACATTGTCTATAAGATCTGACTAAAACTAAGAATTCACAGAACATTTCTATTCAATCAAGAAATGTCTCTGTGTGTCTTGGGTCTATTGATAGATGTCAAAGTCAAAGGACTGTTACATAGTTCTTCTATTGGTGTAAACCCAACAGAACTGGTAGTTGGCCTACTGGACTGGAGTCTGGACAGAGGATTTGACAAGGACAAAACATACAAATAATCATATTCTCTTAATTGCTCCAGTAATTCTACTGTGTAATGCTGTACTTTCTCTGATGTCTTTTCTAGAATATGTTGCAGATGTGAACGTTTTATCTACTGAGTTATTAGGTCATTCTTTTCATCTTTGAATTTATCACATGAGCACATGTTTCTAGTCTACTGCAGTGGTCACATAGTCCAGTGGGGTGCTTTCCTTTAAAGTGCTGTGTATGATTAAGCCCAGTGTGTGCTATTCTTAAACCGAGTGGGTATAATCTCTCCCAACCCTGCAAAGCATTCCTTCCTACATATCTTTGCATACTGCTTAGGTGTGGTCCTGTGTCAGCTATGTTCCAATAATCTTGATTTTTCTTTTCTTTTTCTGACTGTGATGTTTTATAATTGTTTCCACTTCTTTTTTTTCCCCTTCATATTAAAAGTTTCCATTGCCCTCTACGCTAACACGGACAGGAACCAATCGAAATGAAGGCTTCAGTTTAAGTTTGACACAGCGAAATCCCCAGCTGCTAATTATCTTATAGACCTCAAATAAGCTGTTCGTTTGGGATGCTAACTTTAGTTATGCTAGCAAATGAGGGCAATCTGGGCAAGTTATTCAACCGTTAACCCGTTGGTCAGACAGAGTTAAATGACGCTACGTTCCTCCCTGTTAAATCGTTATATGAGTACTTATTAGTAATGTTAACCATCCAGTCTCCTCCAACCACTAACTACTTAGCCTCACATACATCAGCGTCACCTAACCGGGGCTGATGCAGTTCATCTGCGATGGGCTGCTTGCTCTTCCTCGTCAATGCTACGTTAACGTAACGTTGTCAGTTTTATTTTTTTTTACGTCTATTATTCAGTGCTGCCATCCCAAACATTCCGGCCTCCTGTGACAAACAGGCAAACATAATGGACTTACCGCGCACAGTGCTCAAGTATGAGGATCTGGCTGAAAGCAGACAGGCCTCTCCCCTTCACCGAACAGCGAGCTAACCGGGGCAGTGCCGCAAAGGATGCTGGGACACTGAGTACTAACAAGTAAACAAACCAACAGGCGTAAAACAAATGTGGAATATGAATTTAAAGTTTTTCATATTCCGGTTTGTTTGGCCGTTCATATTATGTACATTTGTGTATACAAAACTTTCCATATCAAAGGAAATTTAAGAATAAAACAATCTTCCAAAATTTTTCCTCAAAGTAAAAAAAAAGAAAAGAAAAGAAAAACAAGAACACAAAATCAATCTGTGAAGGGAAGTGCTAAACTATTGCAACATAATCTGTTTTGACTTTTTTCATATTCTCTTTACAAGAAAAATGCATTTAGACAAATAAGTTTTTTATGAGACAAGACCTTGTAGGTACTCAACGTCATCACAAGGTGGCAGTAGTACACTGACTGTTATAATACTGTTATAATACATGTTTCACTTTAAAACACCCATGAGGATACAGTCTGCTCAAATGACATGCTCAGTTGAAAAAATGAAATTTTAAAACAAATACACAGTATTGTAGCCCCTCTCGACACACACACATAGTATTATATTTTTTTTTTGAAGTTTTGTTTTTCAAATGCATAAAATACACACCAGTTCAACAGTCTTTAAAATTAAGGTTTGAATTTAAAACACCCCACAACTCAAAGTTCCAGTTTTACTTCTGGCACTGCCTGCAGTATTTGATAATCATTTTACTGACACAGTTTTTACTCCTTTGTGACATTCTGTTTAGAAGCTGCATCAAGTAGGTCTCTGCATTGTTCAGACTGGATGAAACAGGGAAAGGAGCCATTGTCCATCAGGCTATACTTTTGTTTTTGTGCCACAACAAAAAAGGGGTTTGGATGCTGGAGACACTGACTGATCTCCCTGAACATGCAGCTCCAGTTTAGACATTAATGTGGGGTAAATATTCTTTTCATGCTTATGTTTAGGCTTGAGGACATTTTGCTGCCCAAAATGTTAACTTAAATGTTAAAAAAATTCCCTGTCTTGTTGACTTGGCCCTAAACTTCTCATAAATGCTCTCTCCTCTCCTCGTTACTGCCTCTGAACTGTCGCAGTTTTTGAAGTCTTGACTCGAAAGCCAGAAGTCCAGGTTTTCCTCACAGAACACTGACATGAGAACATCCTGAAAAGCTCTTTGTCCACATGCAGCACAACACAACTTCATTATAAAGAAAACTAACAATTACCAATAATTGTTTAGGATTTGTTAAAAGTTTAAAAATATATCAAAGAATTCAACTGCTGATATATATATATATTTTTTTTTGCATGATATTGGACTCTGGATAATGGACTTTTTGCACTCTTGATTTCCATGAATTATGCCTACTTCAGAAGGAAAGTATTTCAATATGACCATAAATATAAATTTGAATAAATCTAAAACTATTTAAAATAAGCCATCACTGGACAAGTCTGATGTACTTACTTTTTTGTCCTGAGGTGACATAGAGAGCCCAGTCATTATTTAATTTGAACGACACTCACTCTTCTTGAGTTATAATTTGATGGTATATCAGTATATATGATGCCACACTTTCTTTGGCTATTAGTCAGACTTCCAACCTGATAACCTCACCTCCTGATCCATTGTGTTTCCTCTCATCAGTGAGGGCCAAATCTAGAATTAACTGTGGTTTATACAGTGAATTTGTGCAAACTTTCACAAACAATATGTCTTTGTTCAGCAATTAAACCACAGTTGGAAATCCCACAGTGTTTAATTTGATAGGCCTCCAGGGCCCCCTTTGGTCTGGGACTTTCAAAGTCTCTTGAAATATCCCTGCATCAGTTGCTTTTATGTTTGTTCCTCTAAACTCTTCAATAAAACCAGAACCAGTGATAGATTAATCGTGATCTCACTGGTTGTATTGGCTGGGATTTTTTTTTATGTGATGGTTTATTAGGGTCTGAGACTGACCTGAAACAAAGCCTCTTTTGTTGAACTGGTCAAGCAACATCACACAGTAATCCAGTGACATATACAGCCCATGTGGTTCCAAAAGAATAAACATGTCTTGTGATTGCTTGCACAGACACAATGATGCATAAGTCAAATTAAAATGTAGATGTGGAAGAGCAGTTGAGTCTTATCATAATAATTTCTGTAACCTTTACCAGAGTGAAATTAGCTGGGTTCCCACAGACAAACTTCCTTTTTTTTGTGATATAAATGCAGTTTCGGTTTTTATCATGTACGATCCAAATGAAGAACAATTCAGTTGGAGGCCACATAGTTGGTGTAATGATTAGCACTCTCGCCTTTGCAGCAAGAAGCTGTCGTCCTCTGGTTTCCTCCCACAAAAACATGCAGACCCTAAATTGACCATAGGTGTGAATATGAGAGTGGCTGGTTGATTGGCACCAGCGCCAACCCTTATGTAGAGGATAAAGTGGTAGATATACTAATGAATAAAAGTAAATGTATCTGAATCCGGATGAATGTCAGGATGACCATAAAACTCATTCATAAGCTTAAAAGGCTGATGTAAGAACAACTGTGTAGGCGAGAGCATTATGTCTGTCATAATCATATATTGAAAATTCCAAAAAACTGTAGCTGGAGTACACACAAATCGCATAACACACAAGTAGACAGATATACTCTGTATAAATTGAATGGTTCCCACCGACATAATATTCCAGACTTAGTTTTGGATATCTAGCATTATATGTTCAAGGTATCTTCAATTTTTAAATGCAGTGAACGGCACAGCCATAAAACATTCACTAGTAGAGATAGGTTAATAGTAACCAGACCTAGTTTGTAGCTGTCTGTCTAAGAATCATTTATTCAGCATGGCATTTAAAATTAACATTTAAAACAATTATAATGATAAGATGTATTAATCACCCATAGGGGACTATCAAAAAAAGTATTAAATATACACAAATCAGTCCTAAAACTCACAGTTCTGACACTCTTATAACAGATTAGGCTTGTAACATTATGGCATCAGTGTCACAATGTAAAAACTAAATAATCCACATCTAAATTACATCTATTGCTGTTGTAAGGTAACAGCAGAATTATAATAAGATACCAGCTCTTCAGTCTGTGAATGGAAGATGATGTGCACTACTTAAGCTTCCTGGCATCTGTCACAGAAAGTCCCTAACAGTTTATCATATTGTGTAATCACTGCATCTCTGTGAAATCATTTGCTGTGCTCTACGGGCTCGTGACAGATGCAACCTCAAAACACAGTTCCAACTGCAAAGGAAGACATAAGTGTGCTAAAAACGGATGCTTCAGTTACAATCACCAGCAGTGGTTCCAGAACAAGTAGACATATACACCAAAGTTTTTCCTCAGGTAGTCCAGCATTGGTCTCTCAGCTTCACTGTCCAGCTTCTACAAATACAATGCCCCCATTATCTGTTTTCTTTACATCTTCTCCAGTTCTGAAGTGGAGTCCATCAGAGCCAGGTAAATGTCAGATCTGAGGAAACGTGGGTAAGAGTCCCTCTCCATTAACCCATAGACAATCCTCTGTGCATCAGTGAAGCACTCAGTGGTGGCTGCATTAATGTTCCGCCTGATCAGCTCCCTGGTCTTGTGATCAATGTTGATCTGGAAGTATGAAGCAACATAATACTTAAGCATTGGCAGGGTTTGTAAGCATTGTAGAACCGTGCATCTGTTGGCATTATAAAAACCTCTGTGCTCACCTCTCTTGGAGACTCGGCTTGGATGTAGTGTTTGAAGATCTTTTTAGCCCTGGAGGACATCCTGAAGGAAGACTTGGTCTTCTTATAGTCCTCACACACAAGCCAAAACTCAATGTTTTCATCACTGAACTCTGACTCCAAAAAGGCCTTGAATATCTTCATGCCATCTTAATAATTAGGAAAAATGAGCAGTTAGCTAATGTTGGGAAAGCATACCGACTGTGAAACCTTGCTTGGATTTTGACACTGCAATTAATTAACTTACATTTGGATGATAGAAGTCTGTCCAGTGAGTGTGACCACTGGGAAACGTCTTCGAAACAAAGTCTGTAAATGAATAGTACTGTTATCAACACATGCAAAAAATAGCTTGGATGTTGATTTTCTAGTTACAGTGTAGTTTTTCTTTACTAACCCATCAGCGTTTGCAGCTTCAGATGATCTACAATGCAGCCGAAACTTTAGGTTCCCTCCCCTGGTTAAGAAAACCAACGCTAATTTAACTCACATGTTTGTATTATGATTCATGATTGATCAGAATTGATCTGCTGTTAGTGGCATTATTTATAAACTGAAATAAGACATTTACCTTTCTTTCAGACTCCTCTTATTCTCCATGTTTTTGCTGAAGTGCTGCAGCTCCGTTGGTGGTGACAGGACTAGACTTGGCATGGCAACAACACTTTGTACATGTGTGTCTGTTTCCTGAGCAGCACGTACTGCAGAGAAGTGTGATACCTCCAAGTGCTGGTAGGCTACAATTTTGAGGAACCTGCTCAGCATCAGCTTATATAAGTACAGCAGAAGTCTGAAATGAATTCAGCAAGTATCGTCACAACATCGTTTTGAGCTAACCACAGAAAAAGAGGAAGCAGGGTGTGACGCAACAGACAAACTGCATCAGTTGCTGTATCTCTGTACTGTGCTTGACATGCACCATAGCCTGTTTGTTATTACATCTGGAGATGCAAATAAAGCAGTGGAAAATCCAACAGCAGATAAGCAAATGTATTCGTTTCTGTTCGTATTTGTTTTGAGAACACATGCCAAAAACAAAATTCAGTTTCAGTGCACGAGACAATGCTGCTATTTCAGCCCTCAATATGTAAAACAAACCCATGAATGTTCACTTAAGCCTTAGGAAGTACTGCATTTTCAGTTAAAACTTTTTTTTATCAGACCTATTACTTTTGAAAGAAGAAATGTCATCTTCTTCCTGTCCTACTAAACTCATAAGCTAAAATGCATCCTCCATCAATTCAAGGCACTTTTGCTATAGGCTAACTTAAATGAAAAGATTGCTATCACTTTCATGTCTGTGTGCTACTTATGCTGTTAAAAAAACACCCTGTGGAACACTCTTTTGGCAAGGGCCACATGAAGTTCTTTTCGGCTACTCTATTGACACCAATGTAACCTGAAATATTTTGTTCTGTTGCACACCACAGAGTATTAACCTTCCTTCTCTGTGAATAGTTTATTTAAAAAAATGATATGGTCTCGGCTTTGCACAAACACTTGAATGTCAAGGGTAAGGAAAAACTGTCCATACAGCAAGCAAAACCATAGGGAAATCCTTATGCAGGTGTGTGAGAAGCATATGGCTGAATATCCAAAAGGAAACTCTTGGCATTAAAGGTGATATAAAAAAGATGTTTACAAGAAATCTTCTGTAATGGGTGCAGTTAAATTGTAGCTGTAGTGTGTAACGTCTGGTGATTTCTTATGTCATTGGTCACGCCACTTGACAGGCTTCAAACTTGCTTCTGCATGCCTAAAGAAAGTCATGCCTAAAGAAAGAGGAGATGCAAGGCAATGTGCCATGCACATGATGCTGAGTCAGTTGAAGGCTGCATTGTGAGTATTGCACTACTTGAAAATAAACACAGGCAAAGTGTTTAAATAAAGTTAAGGAGTTGCTCTTGCACATACAGTTGCTCTGTCTAAACTACTGTTTTGCTTGACAGGAAATGTTTTGTGACAGGGCTTGGCCGTGTCGTGGTGTGGCAACAGCAACGTTATCTCAGACATTTTCTTTATCTGTTGCGACACCCATCCGTGAGTTTCGTCCCTCCACTGTTGTCACTCTGACAACTGTGCTCATGTTTCAGTCATTTTTCTACCTCATTTCCTTCATGTGGTATTTCGCGTAGCTACAGTCTGGGCTACATGTTGCCGTGCAACAAATGCAGAATAAACATGGTTTGTCATCATCTCCCCCCCCCCCATTTTTGAAAGAGACAAATACAGTCAGAGCTGTCTACACGAGAGGAAGTTGTGGGGAACTTTCAGAACAGTGTCTACCCAACATGTGAAGTGCCTATTAAAATAAATTCCCATTAATTTTACACCACCTATATAAAAATAATAGTGTTTGTCCAACACCCAGCAGTCACATGAAAAACACACACATACACACTGTGCCAACTTCCTCTTTCCAAGCCCAAAAAACACACCAGACAATAAACTAAATATATAATGATTGTTTGTGCAGAAAGGAACAATATTCTATGAATTCCATGACTAGTATCAATTTAAATCTGATACCGTCTTTACATAAAATCTTACATAAAATCTAAAAACTTTATTGTGCTGTTTATTTAATTTGATGCATTTTACATTCTATTTAATGCTGTCTAAAACTTGGCATGGCCTAACCTGCACTAATCTTATTTTGAAGGGAGATTTACATAAATCCAAATAAGCTGCTTAAGAAAGAGTTAATACATGACTAAAGTCTTCACAGATACTTTTTCATGATGAACGATCTGACCTTCCAACATGAAACCCACCACATTGCCAGCAAAAGCACAACTCTCCCTGCCCTTGTATTCTGTATTTCACGACAAGCAAATTTGATTTGATTCACAAATTAAATTTGAGTTTCTGTTCTTGTTGTGCTTCAGAAACAAATACCTTCTACATGTACAGTGAGTTGTTACAGCAATACACAGATGAAGGCCAGATGAAGTTTCCGCAGAAGTGACTTGACCTTGAAGAAGGTTTTTTTTTCTTTTTTTTTCACCTTGTATTCTCTTATACTGCAGGCTGTTGCTTGCAGGACTCTGTTGCCATCTGGTGTCCACATGGACGATGACTATATTTCAGTATGCAGACAAGTCTTCTCACAACAAAGGTGTTTTGCATTTCATTCAAAAAAGGCCATTACACACAGATGTCCCTCAGTAGAATATATTTAGGCTTTTTTTCACAAAGACATTTCAAAAACTACAATTTCAAATCAAAAAGAAAGCAAAAGTACACACTCAACTAAAGCAGAAGTTTAACAATACACTCAAACATTTTAAAACTAAACGTTTAAAAGCATAAATGACCTACATTTGAATATCAGTGTTCATAATACTTTACAATCAAATATTTTAAATTTCAAACTTCATATGGTAGATAATCAAAAAGTATGTGCATAGCCTGAAAGAGTTTGTTAACATAGTTAAAGAGAAATAGTGTAATACAAACCTTGTGTTCCCTTGAGCTGCACCTGTCTATTCTACCAATTCACACGGACTGAAAAGAATTATTTGAAAAGAAGTATATGTGCTACATTTAGGACCCAGATTGTATGATAAACCTGTTATCCACACTGAAGTGAAAGAGTGCTGCAGCAGAGTAGGGGAGAAGATTTTGCTGCCAGCCTGTCAGCTTTAAAACAGTCACCTTGAATCATTCCTCCGCAGGAGTCCCTGATAGATATCTGATTTGAGGAACCGTGGGTAACAGTCCCTGGCCATCAGACTGTAGATGAGCTTCTGTGCTGTGTCGAACGAAGTCAGTGTCGGCTTGGAGATGTTCTTCGTTATGTTTTCCCTGGTAGTGCAGTCTATGTTGATCTGGAATCAAACAATATTGCCCAGGGGCCTGTTAGAGCATCCATTCTCATCTTTGATCTGTAGAATATTCTTAAAGGAACCATTCTGAAGCATCTTGAGTGCCTTTAAATCAAATCTTCTCCAGCTTTACCACCATAAAAGGCACAAACACACAGTTTTATGCACAATATTGATTTCAGAGTTACAGTTATTGGTACAATTACAAATGTAAGTTGTATTTACAGTGATTTACCTGTCTGGGTGCTTCTGTTTGGACAAACTCTGAGTAGATTCTGTTGGCAGAAGATATCATCTCTGGGATTGTCTTGATTTTCTTGTACTCCTCACAGGCAAGCCAAAACAGTATGTTCTCCTCACTGTACTCGGACTTCAGGAATTCCCGGAAAGCTATCTGACCGGCTGGAAATCCCAAATGACTGTAAGCACATAAAAACTGTATATACAAATATGTGTCTATGTGTAAAATCAGAAAAGACTCTCACCTTTACAACCAAGGAGCTTGTCCACTGACTCACTCCAAGTCTCAACATCCTCCAGCGGATCCTTGGGAAAGCAACACAATCTACCCTTGAAAAGACCATCAAGATCAATCACTAGCCCACTTATCTGTGAAGTCAACAGCATGCAGCACACCTCTAAACCTGACTGGCAGGCCAATTCATTAATCATTTAAAGTGTGTGGAGACATGTAAACATTCAGTTTACATTGATCATCCTCCAGCCACTACTAGCATCTTCATAAATAATGACACAATGCAAAGTGTGACTTACAGTGAGTGAAAAACTCCTTGGTATTTTCCACATGGCTGCTGTTTGAAAATGGAAAAGGCCCAATAATCAAATATTCAGTAACTCACTTTATCGCCATCTCCTCGTCCTCCAAAAAGGGAGACAGAGATAAGATTCTGCCAGACTGAAGATGGGGTTGTGATTGTTTGGAAATGAGCGAGTCAAGTGACTGAACAAATCTAAATGACCTTCTCCACCCAACATGAATGGAATATATGGAAATGTGTATGCAAAGCACTGTCGTTGTTGCTTGGAATGACAGGACATTTCTACATCTGTCATACATGGAGGAACAGAGAGCTCACCTGTGATTAAAGCTGACCCAGTGAATGTCCAAAGCAGTGATCATCATTAACATGGGCGTTATAATGTGAAGCAGGAAGATGAAACCGTCAATATGTTTCAAACCAATGAAATTCTGACAAAACACAAACGTAATTTCTTGATTATTTAATAAGATATTCAATCCGCTAGTGATGATAACAAGTTATAATGAGGAATTGGAGTTAAAATGAGTGTGGTCAGAGAATGTGCTTTTGTGGCGGAGAACTACATGTCAAAGTCAGGAAATATCCTGACCATAAACAAATAACGGCAAACAAATTCACTATTAAGAAAAAGACTTTCTCTCCGGCTATTTGCATATCAGAAATGTTTCCTTATTCATCATGGTGTCAAAGCCAAAAACAAGCACTGATTTATTAATGTGCCTCATACACTATACCCCTGCTGATTCAGGTCAGTGCTGACACTTTAAACAGAAAGGATGTGATTTGAACAGAAATTCTGTGGCTGAAATGTGCACTGACAGAAAAATAAGTCTTGAAAACACTATAGCTCATTTAAGGCTAAAACCCCATTTAGCCTGGATTTATTTCTATAGCAGAGTCATGTGACTTGATTTTAATCCCATCCTAAGTGTGTATCTGGGTAATTTTTCATCACTTAGGCTTACAGCTCCAAAAGCCTATTTCTCTGAACTCACTAGTCCTAATAGTTTTTTCATCCTTTTGTCCCATTTTATCCTCAGGGGGCCATTAATGTTCAATAGTTTTAAAGTCTCACAAAAATCCATCTGATCATTGAGACATTTCCATCTGGACCAAAGAGGTACCGTGACAGACGATGCTGCTAAAAGCGATGATGTTTCGATGCAAATTTTGCACATGCACAATTTAGTCAACCTTGAAGGTAATTTCGCCGTAGCATCTTGATTACAGGAAGATAAAAATCACAAAAAATGACCATCGCTCATGTGAGAAACAGATGTTGGGCGAAGACTGAAATTAATTTTCACCTTGCACATTCACAGAGGTGTGATTAAATACAGCTAGAACTGAGGCAACACAAGTATTTACATAAAGTCTACAGGGCACTTTTCACTTTCCACCAGTGAATGTTTACTTGTTTGAATACAGATTCACAGTGCTACTGTTTAAATTGTTCACAATGCATTTGCCTAATGCCTAAGAGCATTCAACTACTCTTTGATTTCATATTCTTGTGATATAAAACATATTGAACCCAACAAAGTTTTATCTAACTTGAATTCATATGATCATGAGTTACAATATGTGGAGGACAGTATATGAACAGTAATATTTCATTATTAACATGCTCAGTGTATTCTGACTTGACCTTTCTGACCATTGCTGGAAATGTGACGGCCCAAACAAACCAAGAATGTAAATCACAGCAGGTGATGGAAAACACCCAGGCTGCTACTATTTGCATGTGAGTAGGTGCGCCAAGTTGAGGAATTTGTTTTTCAAACAAGGCACAAAGTAAGGATTACACTGAGCATCTTTGAACAGTCGCTGCCGAGTACTGCAGTGATGGTTTGTCCTGTTATGATTTTGCCTTATTTGTTGCTAAATTCCAGTGATTTGTGACCATCCAAGGACAAAAGGCACTTCATTCAACTTATGTACAAGGATTCAGTTTTTAAAAAGTGTTGTGATTGATTGTCAGACCTTCACAATGACACCTCACTTGTAATGCAACAGTTTACTGATGCTTAATACTTATTTGCACTTTTCCCATGTAACACAAGGTGGCACTCCGGCCATCCCCCACACCTTTCCTTTCCATAATACAGTTCCTTAATATGTCCACCTTTCTCTGAAATTGAAGACAGCACTGCATTTCAGTGTGTCTCTTCACTCTGGCTCCTGCTTGCTTTATTTATTTGAAAGTGTATTGGACTTTGATTCTTCTGCTGAAGTCCTAGACTGGAGAGTAGAGGCTGTTGTCGAGTGGAAATGTGAACAAAAACAGTTTAAATTAGATTTCTGGGCCCTGAAAACAATTCAGTTAGCATGCATTTGATCTGATTCGGGTGCCCCATCTCTTTCTTTCACTTTTCAATGGATAGCCACTTTCTACTACCACCCTTGCAGCAGGTGATTCAACAGTCATATCAATGTGGAAAATACAGATAAGAAAAAAAGTACATCTTTTCATGACAATAATAACAGCACATCATTTAAATTCATGTATTATACTGTCTGTCTGTCCTGTGCTGATATAGTCTCTCCTGTATTTTGCTGCAGTTTGTTTTCTTTTTGGCTGAATGTGTTTTAAAGTATTTGGATTGTTCTTTCATGCTGACAGTTAACAAATGTGAAAAAAATATTTCTAAAATCATAGCGTATATATGAAAAAATAAAACACATTTTGCATTAACTGACAATGGCAGACAGCTGTGATACAGGATTCGGTGTTTTTGGGCTTATTTCCTGGACCGCTGCTGGTAATAACAAAGGAGATAAATATTTTTCTCCCAAGGTGAGGTCCACTGACCTCAGTAGCTGACCCTCCTTCAATTGGGTCAGCCAGTGCCAGTTATCACCCATTTTGATTTACAGTTATTAATTAATTATATTAATCAGTGAATTATCTCAAGATTTACAATATGGCATGATATGTTGAGGTTGTACCAATTGGATATTTTCCTTTTTGTGTCCTTAATATAGATTTGCGTTTAAGTTTGTAAACGTGATTCACACTCTCTAGATTGTTTTGCACGTACTGGCCACTGTACTTTATCCTTCAGCTGAGCACATTATCACTTACCGATGATGCAATTTAAAATGTTAAGTGAGCGATCGCAATCATCATTTGTGATAAAGAAACTCACACTAGTGTGCGGGAGGAACCTGTGCATCACCAGTGGCTGCAAGAGGATCGCATTGCCAAACTAAGGAGCGACAAAGTTCCTGTTGCAGCTGTAACCCTCAGAGCACACAGAGCTTCTACACCTTCAGGGCCTATTTACAAGAGAATGAGTGAAAGAGAAGAGTTTTGTATTATTTTGGCGATTTGGGAGTCCTAAAAGACTATTTCATGCATACAACCAATACTCTACCTTAGGAAAACGATGATGTGGCCAACTATCTCATTCTATCAAGAACTATTTCATTATAATGGTAGTTCTATGCTTCCATAGAAACCTAACTACAGAAAAGGGACACACAACTGAATAAAGTACATGAGCGGCAACAAAAATTATTGTATTGTACGGCATCAAAGTGCTAGCAGTAAAACAACCAGCAATGGCAACGTTTACTGAATAAATTGCCTTTGGTATAATGAAAACAGGTAACAATGTACAGAAGTTATACTATAGCTTACTGAAACACAAGAGGGAAGTTAATACACAATGAATATCAACAAGTGGAATCAGATCTCGACAGGCTGATCGCTGTTTTTAGGACAAATAAACTTTACAAATAATCACTGAATAACACTAAGAGACACAGTGAGCCGCCTGTGATATCGAAATATATAGCATTTAGTGTTATCTTCAAACAGACTGCAGTGATTGTTTGTAGCAGACATTTGAGGGAGATGATTAGTCTTTGCAGGTCCAGAGGTTCCCTTATAAACATGCCATTAAAACTGTCTGCAGACTGATGAGCAAGCAGCTGATTTCACACGTGTGGGAAGTGTCTTTTCCCCTGATACATGTGTTTCTATGCTGCAGCCCACAGCTTAAGTACAGTGTGAAGCACTGAAGATAAAAACTGTCACCTTGAGACTTTCAAACTGAATGCACCCTTCTGTTTGCTGCTGCACTGGAAGTTGTTTGTCAGTATTGTTGAAAGGCAACGACATCATGTGCCAACAGGTTTATAAGGAGAGGAAAAAAAATAATTAACACTTACATGTATGTTGCTTTCAAACACGATCATGCTCTCCACGTTTACCAGATGAGTCCATTTCTTAAGTGGGAATTTTCTCAAAGCTTCCGACTCTCAAAGTTGCCACGTCTTGGCTGATGTTTTCAAAAAGAATTTATTTAATTCATGGAATTTAATTAATAAAATGAGTCTGGGATAGAGACCGTGTATACAGTAAATCCTATATCCAACAATATACATCAGCCTGGGATATGGACACTGTACATATCCTACATGCTATATAATATTTACAGTATGGTCCATGCTTTACACTATAGTTTTTGCATTCCTATAGAACATTTACTATATTGTACATCACATGCTGCAGGCACAGCTGTCAGGAGCAACATCAGCATGTAGACTAGCCTTCCATTTGACAAAATGACCCCCTCAATCACTGTCGCCAGGGTAAGTGCACTATGCACTATATACATGAGCCCATGATATAGTCACTGTACACCCTGTGTACTGTTGTATTTACTATATTCATGAGCCAGGGATACACTGTCTTGGGCTGAAACAGTCAAAGGCTTCTAACATCAAACAAAATAGAAACCTGTGGAAAAAAAGACAAGTGTCCACGGATGCAAAACTACCAACAGATTATTTTTGCCTCAAAAGAAGAATCTTTTGAAAACAAATCCATTTGTTTGAGACACACTTCAACTATAATAAAGGAAAATATCATTACTTTTAAGTTGTCTTATCCTGTTTCTACAAACCTCATGTGTTCAGGTCAGCTGTTTTCGTCATCTTTTGTTTCCCTTCAAAGTTATTCCATTACATCTTTAATTTATGGATGATTTCAGTGGCACAAATTTAAATACCAATGGGAAAGAAAAAAAGAAATCTGCCAGCAAATTCTTTGTAGGCAGTCATAGATTAAGCACTGATGAATTTGGCACACCAGCTGAGTTGCTCCCATTGTTAACACATCATTATATTCTGCTCATCCTTCTCTGATTGTTTGTGTAAGAAGACAGCAGGAACTGTCTTACATGCATGCCACAGTCGTTTGGATGGATGCATGTTTAATGTACACTGTGAGGTATTCTATGTGGGTTTTTTTTTTTTTGTAAAATAAAAACCTTAATACTGGAGGTTACCAGAAACCGTGACACCTGCGTTAATGAACTAAACCAGCTCTGCTTGAGCATTTTGGGAATTATTTTGTTTTCTACATACATATGTAGGAGTATGGGGACAAACTCAGTGGGATCACTGACAGCTGGGAATTAATACACATTTGTCTTGGCAAGAACTATATTTTGTGCATACATACACAGTAACATGAATAATTCTGTCCATTAGATGGTCCATTAATTTTTCAGTGGTTTGGAATAAGGAGCTACACTTGATCCCTGGACGACACATTACACATACTATGACTCACTTTGTCACATTTAGAAGTGGTCATTCAAACTAAAGGCCTCATTAAAACTACCTTTGAAGGAAAGTGTTTATTTGGATTACTTCACATATTACAGTATGTACATTAACAACCGTGAGACAGCATATATGATCACAATAATACATAAATTATATTAGATGGCAGCCAACTGAGTAACAGCATTCATAATTAATATAACGGAACATTAGTATTCACATAAGATAAATGCATTTTCTGTGAGTGAAAGCTAGATATTCTAAATATGAACAGAAATTCTACTATACATCCATAATTGAAAGGTTTTAGTCACTATTTCACTATGGCATTGGGAAAGTGCACAGGATTACATCATAAGTCCGTTTTAATGGGATATACTCAATTTAGGTTGTATACCAAATCAAATTACTATAGCATATAAGGTGCTATTGTTGGTTTGGAAGACGAAGAGAAGTCTAACATGTCTGAAGTGAGGTAAGTCTTACACTTACATGCAATTTTTTAAACAATTCTCGTAATTTGCTTGTATGGGACAATGCATAATCCTCTTTGATCCACTGTGAAGCTGATCTGTGTATAAAAACAACTGCGCTGCAAAACATGGATTCTCTCTGTAATTGTGTATCAAAGAGTAAACAAATGTCTGCAATGTTACAACTACCAGGCCGAGGATTGAGTCGTGGCCTCGCCTCTCTCATTGAACACACAGGAGCGGGACCTTCTGCGAAACATGGTGGCTCCAGGGCCTTTCTGCCGAGTGAGGCGCAGATAAATGTCAGAGTGCAGGAACCTAGGGTAAGAGTCCTTTTTCATCAGACTGTAGACTTTCATCTGTGCGGCTTCAAAGCAGCTCTTTGTGGGATCCACCATCTCCTTCTGGATGGCCATCTTCGTGTTGTAGTCAATGTTCACCTGAAAGAAAGAAAAATGGGACTAAAAGATAACTATCCAAAAGTGACCAAGCGAATCAACCTCATGCATTAACTTTAAACTTAAAATGAGTGCATTTTATGATGAGACACAATTCTATATCAATCTAAAAATAATTTTGTGCCTTGTCTTCTTTGTTGGACTGAAAGACATGCAAGCAAATTAAATGTATGAATGAATGATTGTACATTGTACTTGTACATTGTCTGTATCAACTAGTTATGAAAATGGAGGGAAACCCCCAGCATCCTTAGTTAATTTTAAGTGTAAATCAGATTCTTTTAAAATGATGGAAAAAATAAAATCCTGCATATTCTGGCAATTACATTTACAGTATAATACAACATAATGTCAAATTTTAAGTGAAGTTGAAAAAGCTAAGATGCCCCCATTGTTCATAACCTGCCTCAGAGCATCTTCTACCACAAGGACACAAGCACCACTTAAAAAAATGTCAGATTCTTAATTGCTTACACTTGACATCATTTCTACCACATTAGGTTGATGTATTTATGTGTCACTTTTTTAAAATCACGTTTTATTGTAATTTCTTTGTTATTGCACTTCCTTTTGTACAGTTTATCTGGGTTTTAGAGAAACTTTTATATAATCTAACATTTGTTTAAAGTTTGTTATTTTTTAGCATAATGTTTAAGTAAAGTTAATTTTCATATTGATATTCTATTTATTAGTTTTATTTGTTTGAAGTGGAAAATACTTTGAATCGTTGAAAGGAGTTACATGGTTGAAAGGAGTTATATAAATAAAGCTATTGTTTTAAAAATGATTATTTCTTTAGGCTTCATGTGAAGTAAAGCTAAACCCCAGTCTTTTGTTGAGGTAGGCACTGTTGCAAGAGATTGTCTCTGTTTTTGTTGGCATCAATTAAGGAAAAACTCAAACAAATAATCACTAATATAGATCACCTTTCCTGGTATCATTACAGATGATATGCAGTATTAGCACAAAGTGATAGCAATGATAATTTACTAGCTTTTACTTAAGGTATTAGCTTTTTTTAAAAGTATTGACTGTAAGAAAATCCTGATTATGATGTACGAAATATCATCAACATTAATTTCACTAACGCAACATTCCAAACACACATGCAGAAAGAAACTACAGTGCCTACCATCTACCAGCAAATAACTAAATAAAGATCATGTTTATTTAAATTAACATGGAGTTAAATTACTAGTACAAGTATACTGTGCACTTTCATGCAACTGCAGCATGCTCCAAAAACGAAATTTGCATGCACATTCATCTTAGACTGAAAGTGTGTGGGTGACTCTCTTGTCAGTTGTACAGAGGAATGTCAAAACCTCAGACATGAAACTGAACTCGGCTCAGGTCTGCTGCAGGTCCTGAGAGCACACCAGGTGACCACTGCATCGTTGCAAAGTTAGCTGTCTTACACAGAAATAGTCGGAGTTTTGCAGTGTCGCACGCACCTCATGACCTTGACGATTTCCTGCCTCGAACAATCATACGCAAAAGTGAACCTGCAGCAGGATCATGATCATTAAAAGGGCATCAATATTTTAAACCTCTAAAAGCCCTTGGCGACAAATAATCCGAACAAGTATGTCAACTGCCAGAGTTATTTAAGCCTTTGTGGCTCTGCTTTATAGCCTAGTTATGCAGTTGATAATAAATAAACATGACGTGTCATACCTCTTTAGGGGCCTCTGACTCAATAAATACTGTATAAATATATTTGGCTTTGGACAGCAGCTTCGTTTCTGAATCAATGGTCTTGTATTCTTCACAGGCCAGCCAGAACTCAATGTTTTCCTCACTGAACTCTGTCCTGAGGAACTGAGAGAAGGTCTCCACCCCATCTGATATATGTGTATAAAAAAAAGAAGTCAGAGACACTCAGTTAGTGTGATATGGTAAATAGCTACTGAAACATATATACTATCTGTAACTTTATGCATTTGGGGAAATTGATTTGATTTTATCAAGCTGTTTTAGGGACGTGTGGACTCCATTACATCCTCATTCCAAACTCACAATGGACCCGTACAAACAAATGAATAGTACTTTATTGTATATTAGGTAAGTTTTAATATACAGAAACCGCATTTTTATCTCTTCACATCAATGAATACCAAATGAGCAAATACAATGGCCTACAGTGTTTCACTGTGGCACTAAAGTGCAACTTCTGGGATTATGAGGAAGTGTAACAGTTTCTGTATTAAAAGATATAGTGAAACTCTTGGTGCTCTCTCCATTAACTGTTTATTGCCTCAAACACTACTTAGCAGTTTACAATTCAGATGGGGCAACCTGTTTGACAGCAGGTGAAGCTGTTCTTGGCTAGAGATTCTACATAACATTTTTTGAAAAGTTGAAAAGCATTAATCTGACCTGAGTGCTTTAGCAGTTCTTCAAAGGAGTCGCTCCATTGCAAAGCCGCCTCTGGTGATATGCTGGAAATAAAATCAGAGATGCAGTCAGCTCTTCCCTAATGATGCAGCAAGAATGTTTAGGATTCTCATGAGATGTCTAGAATTCATGTTTCTATAAGTGGGCAATGAGTCATGGAAAGCGCTGAAAAGTGAGGTCACAAAATGAATAATACTTGTCCCCAAACAACACTGGCTGTATATGAAATTAATGGACTTTGACTCACTTGCTGGATGTAGTATTTGTCTTTTCATGGGGACTGACGTTTTCATGAGAGCCTGACTTGGTGAGAAAAAGGCTTAGTCGACTCTTCCTCTCCTTGTCTTTTTGCCTGCAAACAACAGAGAAAATACATCAAGTTCCACAAACTGTCTGCTTGTGCAGCTGTGGCAGAATTCACCACAATCAGCAACTTATCGGAGAACTACTCCTCTCAAACACATTTCCACAGTGACACGAACACCATAAATCAGTCAACATCTTTGTGGTAAAACTGCGAGACAAGTCACGTCTGCACGTGTCTCAACAAAAAGCAGCAGAATCAGTTTTACATTGAGTGATGTCCTTTAGTCAGATTAAGACAAAGTTATACGGAAATATCACATACTATATCTTTCATAAAAATATTGTTGTTTTAAGCTTACAAACACCCAATCTCTTTTTTTAATATAATTAAAATTGTAACACTCAGAGTTCCGATGTTAACTGTAACACTTACTGAAGTACAATATGAAATAAATTATTTTAAAGTGAGAACACCTCCAAAAAAATAACTGAGCTTTAGAGACTAACCTGTTAGACTCGTCCTTCATCTTTGTTGCTTGCAAGTCCCTTGGTCCAAGCATTTTGAAATATGCTTCCTCCTTTGAGGCCATGTAGTTGAATTGAGGAAATAGAAAAACAAGTGTCTCCATGCTGTTCTGTCTCTGTCTGGTGTGTTAAGTGACGGGCCACAAATAGCTCTCTGAAATGTTTAACCCATCTATCGTCCAACCACCTTGTCTTTTATAAACCTCACTGACATTTCGTTTCCCATACCTTTTGCATTACTTCCTGTGATGGGGTAACCACTCACAAGCAGCTTCAGCAGTGATACAGAAAAGATACCGCGTTCAACATCCTGTCAACTGTTTAGGCAGAAGTCTGAAAACAGCGGCTCATTCAAAGAGAATGTGTGTGTTTGTTTTGCTTTGAGTATTTCCTGACAGTGTCAAATATTAGGATATTGGGTTTTTTTAAAATATCTTTTTGCATAGTGTTTATACACTAAAGCATCTCACACTAAAGGTTCCATGCAGGTAAAGCTGGAGTTTGGCCGAAGCCTTAAAAATTAACTGCATTAAGACTCTAATAAAATGAGGTTAGATTAAATCAAAACAATTTTAAAAAGCAAGGGTTGCTAAAACATTCATGGCAAACAGCTAGGCTAGTGGCCAGAACTCGAATGTGCATCTTAGCATTGCATTAGAAAATAACACTTGAATTTGCATCACTGCCAAAATGAAGGACGAGGAGAATCAACAATCAGTGTGCCTCACATATGTTCATCTTCCCACTAATGCCAACTGGAGCCGAATCCAATAAAATCCTGCGTACATTGCAGAGTCATTTGACTAAGGAGTGAATGGTGATTAACACATTACACTTGTCAAAAACCAAGTGAATACATGGGTTTTTGACCAGTAGGAATGGGGTACAGCTGATGCTATAAATGATATAAATCACTTCAGGCTTGATGATTAGTTTGATGATGATCTACATTAAGTGTGAGAACTTGTGCATTATAAGAGAGGTGGAGCCTATTTGACTTGCAAACAATCAAGGCTGGATACTGAATTAAAAACAAAACAAAACAAAACAAAAAAACCCAAAAACAAAATGTGATAAATAATAGAAAGTGTCTGTGCAGAGTCTGGGCTTAGCTCTCTCCAGAACATCAGAGCCTTAATGGAGAAAGACAAACTCGGTGTGACACAGTGGAAAGCAACAGGGGATATGTGCTTTCTGGTGTAGATGGAGACAAGTGTGATGTCTATGTTAGAGAGAGATTTCTTTTTCAAAAGATACCAGTGAAAGATCCTGACAGTGTTTCCTTAGTTCTGACAGAGAGAAAGTGAAAAATGTGTGCTGCTTATTGTTTCCTCACTTGGATGGGTGGCCCCTACTGTGCGAAATGTACCTTTCTTTTTGCTCACCTTAAATTTGATGTTCACATGTGTACTGTCTGTGGGAGTATAATTTTGTGACTTCACTACTGGTTCGGAAGACAATCCTGGTCCAAAAGGCGACTTAAACAAGTGCAGTGGAAGCTTGGAGCCTTCTGTGCCAACACCCAGAGAATCAAGATCATAACACAAGTCTTATTCTGTGTGTCAATGCAAAATAACGTATTAAAGCTCCAGCTCAGAGCCTCTACTGTTCCCCACCGCAGCAGCCATATTGCTTTACTTGAACAATGTTAGTGTTGTGCCCTCATCCACATAAAACTAATCATTGTGAACTTAGCAGGCACCACATGCTGTCATTTACTGTCATTGAAAGCCATTTTTGAAGCAAGCATTGAGATCCATCTTGAGTTTTGTTGAAACCCCCCAAAAAAATATTGAACGGGTAGAGCTGATGAAGAGTGAGGAGCAGCGGGTCACCATGTGTTAATCCTTCCATCTGCTGTCAGTCGTACTATTGCTGTACCCTAAAGTCTGTCCTGCTTTAATGATCTATTTTACTCTAAAGGACTGAGCATACTTCCTGTGGTACATGCTCACCGACATTTGTGCAAGTTTTACACTCATGCAAACACACCTGCGATCCCTGATGGTCTGGCGTTCCTCAAAGGTGTACCTTATCCCACATTCCATTCCATTCCACTCTGTTCCATGCAGTCACAATGTGTTTGGGCTACATGTGGAGAATTACATGGGGTTCATGTGTACCATCACAGCCATGGGCAGACTACATTACGCGGATGCAGAAAGCATAATTGCTTCAAATTGGATTATGATTAATACAGTCAGCATCCTGAAAATGAAGACGTGAAACTAGAAACTATGACGATAAACATGCTGATATGATAGTCAAGCGACAACTTGCCTATAGTATGGAACACATCACTGCTGTTCATTTTCAACAGTAAAGCAACATGTCGTAAAAAAAATCTGTTACTCTAAAAATGTGCTCACTTTAGAGCTACAGTATATTACATTTTAGTTGCGTTATTTTTAGTTTCCTCTGCTGGATCTCTTGTCAAATCTCTGGATTATGTCTGATTGAGCCATTGAGAGAAGAAAAATTATTGACAGCAGGTGAGTGGGTGACTGTCCTGCCACCTGCATGCTGAAGTCAGGAGACTCCCCATTCTTTGGATGCTTCAAAAAAATTCTCCCACTGTTGTGAACATGTCTTAACCAGACAATGTCCAAGTGTTTTTTTTTATATATGAATGGAAACATCTGGAACATTTCCTAAAAACTGGTTCATGTCAGAAAACAGAGAAATAATTGCTAAAAAAAAAACACTTCTAAAAGGTTTCGACTTGAGTAAAACATTTGCATGTCTCAGAATAATTCCTATGTGTAATTGAAAAGAGGAAAGGGGTTTCTGCTAGGTTGTGCAAGGATTGTGTCTGAGCCACTACACAGTTAGAGAGTAAGCTGCCAGTTACAGTAGCTGGACAATTAGTTCAAATGTCAAAGTCACAGAATTACTGCAGTTGTAATATTCCTGTGCAGCTCCAGGCAACACCAAGACTCTTCCCTGCACTTGGAGTAAATTACATCATCCTTCTAACTGTAAATTGAGGAATGTTTGTCTGCCTGCATTATGGTTTTTCTTGACAACTGCTCATCGACCAAATTCACACTTTGCAGGTGTAACTGAAAGTACATTGTTCAGTGTAAAGTTGTTTGGATTATGCACTCTGGAAAGCTGCAAATTGCATTAACATGGGCCGAGCAATCAGCCTGTAACGACAAGCACATTTTGAACACGCACTGCACTAGATGATTAAAAGAGACAAATGCTTTATTGCAAATGCATGTGTGCAGCTACAGCCCAGTGGTCTGGTAAACTGAAGCTGCACTATCCCTTCCCCTCAGGTAAACAGCAGACTGCTGAATCACTGAAACCAATTTAAATAGCAGCCATTGCGCTTCAGTGTATGTATTTGCCTCTTGTCAACAGACAAGATGAGAGAGCCAACAAAATCAATACACAATGAGCCAAGAAGGCTCTCCCACCAGCTGAGCACAAAAGATCAGCATGGTTTTATTTGGTTACTTTGAAATGTTTCTTGAGACATTTTTTTTTAAATGTTGTAATAGTTTCACCAGCACCAGGTGTTCCGGTCAGCTGTCCATAAATGAGAATGTAAGCAAAGAGTGAAGGAAAAACAGAAACTAAACCCTGTACTGGTTAGTCTTGAGAAAAGGCGGTTAAAAGCTTAGAGATAATGAGCTGTTTGAAGTGCCACTGAACTCAGCAACAGTCACACTGATATGAAATCACATGATTTCTGTTTAACATATATTTAATGTTTTCCCACCACGGCCTTGAACTTCCTGTAACTTCCTGCATCAGTAAACCCAGTTGTACATCTATGGGTAGATTTTAGTTTGGTGAAAGGGGAAGTGATGCCGTTAAAATGGCAAAGTGCTGACACGGTGAAGGGGGAAGGACGGTCGTTGTTATTTCCTGTCTGCAAACATCTGTTCACATATTAGTCTGCCGCCCAATTTGTTGTCACATTTTACCCCTAGTTAAAAACTGTGTAAAAAAAAAAAAATGACACAAGCACACGCACGCACGGATGCACAAACATGGCATTTCATGAAATTGCTTTACATTTGCATAATTTGCTTTATTCTCTCTATGTCCATGTATTCAAATGCCAGATGAACAAAGCATTGCTTTCATCTAAAAAAAGGAAAAGGAAAGAGCGAGCCATTCAGGATGCTCAGCAGAGAGGCCAAACATCTATGAGGTCTTGATTTTTTTCCCAAGATGGTGCATTATATTCAATGAGAACAGATGCCTGAAAAAGGTCTTTTATTTCTTTTTATCATCTTCAATATTAGACAGTCTATCTAATGAAAAAGAGCTTAGAATTACAATAGGCTTCTATACTATTACTGATATTAAAATGTGTTATCCACTGATTCACTGAATGTTAAAAAGAAGTTTCATCCATGAAAATGTATGTCATCTTGGGAATAAAAATTCCCAATTTATGCATAGTTAGGTTATTGCACCAGATGCAAGGGTGGTCTGATTAAAAATAGCTGTTGGTTCACATTAAAGATGATCTACTAATGGTTTGGTGGTGAGGTTACACAGCAGTGGTGTGAGGTATGGAATTATGGTTTTTCAGAACTGTATTGCTAATTTCCCATACATAGTGTACAAACTGATTGAACTGAACTTTTTTTTTTCAAAGTGATAAACACCTTTATTTTTTATTTTATGAGATACTATAAATTTCACAGAATAAACCGGTTCATTTCATTATAGCGTGGGATTTCCCTCAATAGACTTTACAAGAAGGTTGTGCGCTTCCAGGAAATGAACCGAGAAGCAGATGTGACATGGCTGCATGTTGCTGGTGACATCATTTCCCTTTCAGTGGGTCACACAGGTGCTCCCTTCATCAGATGAAAGGCATGCTGTACTCTTGTACAAAGGTGACAGTACAACAGTGGGTTTGAATGGGGATATACAGAAGAAACTATTGCCTGGGTTTAATATGAAACGATAGTGATCTCGGAAATGACTCATCTACACACTCATAATGTCCTGAGTCTTGGACTAAAACAACAATATTTGTGTCAGTCGGAAAGAATAAAGAACATTGTACATTATCCTTAAATTGTGGAAGTCGTCTGTTCCATTTTTAACTACTTTAAGTGATTCCATTGCCCAAATAATGAGGCGATTGATCATGGACAGCTCAATCAATAACAGGCATAATGAACCAAATTAGTTGCAGCCCTAATTTTAATACAATTAGGGAACTATGCTATCCATAAGTGGCCATCTGTTTCCAAAGAACAATGCTGCCAGCTGACCAACACTAATGCACAGAGGCCAGCATCTATTTTGTTTACTCATTAGCCTTGCAGATGCTTTAACAAGCAAAGCAGACTCAATGCCGTCGTCCTATGACATGTAGAGGAATCATTTTACAATCACTAGGTCACCATCATCAAAACACAGATAAAACTATCTTGAACTAAGCTTTTATGAGTTTTATTTGCAATTTTGGGAGATAAAAAAACATTTCCTTCAGCTGAACAGGTGGATGGAGAGAAAGATCAGGACGAAGCCTTTTAGTGTGTGTTGACAGTTGTCATGGGACACATTCAAACGTGTTCTGTTAAACTGTAGTTAGGAGAAATTGGCTCTGCCACTGTTTTCCATATATACATAGACATAGCCTTCCGTTCTGAGAACTGAAGCCCAGGAAGTAGGACAAAAGTGGCACTTATTCACCAGGTGGCAGCTCAGCGGGTTGCAGAAAGTGCTCAGTATGAACGGACGTCTATGGGAAAATAAGCCAATTTTCCCACTTGATTTATGATGTCCGTAAACATTTCCCTGAGGAGTCAATCGTCTCAATCACTAGTTCCTGCTTTTCTTTAAGAGCACATTATTTCAATTTTGTCAAATATATTCTTGTTTACAGGAAAGTAGGCGATAAAGCATGTCACATATGAGTGGACAAGTATGACCGACAGCTGGTACCTAGTTGCAGGTGAGGTCTGTGAAATTCCAGTTGCAGAAACTGTCAGGGCTCCAGTCAAATCTCAGATTTTGAGGTTTCAATATCAGAGTTTGCTTTGCAACTGTAAACATTTTTATATACACTATTATTTTACTACAATTTAAAAAAAAATCAAATATTGATCAGATCACACTCTGCCTCCACATTTTTTTTAAAAAACTGACTTGATCAACAGCACAAAAGAACTGCATTATTCCATATAGAAACAAAGAGAATATTGTTTATGCATATATGTATATATAAACCATTGTTTATTCAGGGAAAAGGCATTGAGCATTTTGCTCTTTTATGCCCTGAGTTTGCATTCAAAAGGTTAAGTAGATTGTGTTAAGGCAAGTTCTTGAACAGTTTTCTCCTTTTTTGGCAATGTACTGTTGCTTTGCTCAGACACACTGAGTGATGTGGTTGTAAAGGGGTTTGGACAGAGTTCTTTGTCATAGGTCTATATGAGACGTTCAGAGTCTCTCCAGTAATCAGGTCCACATGTCAATAGTGATGGATTCCACTCTGCAGCTTCTCAGTGCTAGACAACACACAGAAAACTGAATTAACATGGCCAAGTCCTTCTTGATCAATAAACATTTACTCTGGAGGAGACGCTGCATCTATTCTGCAAGTCTCTCTCATAATCAGAAACTTTTCTTAAACAAGAAAATGTACCAATGCAATGACCTTGGTTGGCTATTCGCTTTTTTTTTTTGTAAAAGTACATAAACAGTATAAGATTTTTCATATTATCATGTCTTGAAATATGTTACTGGTCCACATAGATGTATCAGCTGCTTCTCTCCAGTGACAGCATTTCCTTTGTTTACATTTGACAGATTTGAGTTATTTCATGCTCGTTATTCATTATTAATTTTGACAATGCTCACTAATTTGGGTAAACACATTTTACTCAATTTTCTGTAAATCATCAGTTCAAAAGAGGTTGTTAAATTTCGATCAATAGCTATACTCCCCAGGTGTCATTCTGAAGCAGGTTCTTTGAGTTATGCATTGTTTATTTTATTCTAATTCCATTTCAATAATTCATAATGTCTTAATTTTACACCTTTGTCCTTTCGCCCCCTTTTTTTTTTGCTTGCTCCTTAACAGTCCAAAATCTTAACTGAATTAGGCAACAAATACATATATAAAGCAAGACAGCTGAAATTATATGGAGGCAAATGATAATGCCATAAAATACACCGATAAACTAAATCAGTGCATACACAAATACTTGTGCTCCGATGGGATCGTTGTGGAGGAAGCTGCGACGGCTGTCGGAGCATGTCCGGACGCAGGTACACTACGAAAAACTTTGCAAACAGACGCTTAATATTTCACACGGGAGTGACTCATCACAAAAATTGTAATTCAAGTTTGACTGCTGGAGCATGCCAGGACAAACTCACAAACTGTGACACAGATTGGAGTACCGAATATGAGAAGCTCACCTGCAGGAAAATCTGTTTCCGAAAACCTGTTAAATGTAAAGTTCACAAATTAATCCACAGTCATGCTCCTTAGCAAAACAATTTAATCTCTAAGGAAATCTATCATTAAATTATCACCATTTATTGAGGGCAGAATACTAATGTGTGTCAATGTATTCCCCTCACGTACAAGAAAAAAACACTACGGCCTGTTTTGATAACCACCTCATACACTGCCTGAATGCTGCTACTTCTCCCTAGATCCGGTGCTGCTATCTCACCCATGCAGCCACGGGAACACGTAGATGCTTGAAAGCAGAGAGGTTTTTGGATTCACCAACTCCCCTCTGCAGGAAGGTCACAGGTCATAGGCAGCTACAGGCCAGTGATCCTGAGGCTGGAACAGATTCAATGTCCCTTTCAAGGACGTCTCTGTACGATTGTACCTTCGGTATTAAGGTCGGTAGCCTTGCTCAGTGTGACAACATGTTGCCCAAAAGTCACCTCTAAAACACTTCTCCTAAATATACAATACAGCAACGATTGGATAAATGAATGCAAAACAAACCGAGGTAATATTTCGCATTAATCGTTGTCCTCTCATTGATTTACTGTCAAATATTTCAGATGGTAATAGCTCTACAGTGTGACTGTTTCATTATGTTCGGCATATTCCCATGTCATTTTCTTAGTTGTAAATCAATGCAAGTTGTAATGGAGTGATATTGCTGTGCAGAGAGTGCTGCTGCTGATATGGTGGTAATTACCATTCAGGACACTATGAGTCACATTCCCCACACTGCATTCTGTTGTGTCTCTAATTATATAGGATGCATCGCGATATATTCATTAATGGTAAATCATGTAATGCAGCTTTAGTGCCATCATTCTCGTCTGAATTATTGTGAAGGTTTGGATGTTTCATGACTCATCACTGTGGCTCCCCTCCCTCGCTCCCTCATCCCTCTCTGTCCCTCATTCCATCTCCGGCAGCCCATATAGGAAAGTTCAGATCTGCTGGTCTTACTTTGTATGGTGCAAGGTTTTTTAGAGTCAACTATTTGCCTGATGGTGTGTGAAACACAGACTGTCAATGATCAGTGCACTGCAAAGAGACTATTATCTGTGAAATCCTTCTGCCTGAGAGCACATGAGGATTGAAGCGTGATTAATATGCAAAGAAACCAGGTCACAGATGACTCTATCCATCAGACAAACTACAGACTCCTACAGGAGAGTTTTTCATGAGATGTTTTTTTCCTGATATGTGTAAAATCTGTGCTGGAGCTAAATCATATACATTTTGGTTCTTCAAATTCAGTATTAGTGAATAATTGTAGCAGTTGTGAAATACCCATTTTATGCATAAAGTCTAAAAGTATTGTAGTTAAAGAAACTACATCATTCATTTAATAATAAAGGTAAAAGCATTTGTGTTTTGGTCGGGGTAAAATATTTGTTTTGGAGAACTCAGTAATGACTGCATTGATCTTCTGCCGCAAAAGGATAAAATTAGTCGGCAGCCAAAAATGAAACACTTCTCTATTGCCAATAAAGAATTGAGAATAATTATGGTCGTTTATTTCTGCAGAATGTTACTCACTAACGTCACATATTCCTCTGACAATGAACTGGTCCCAGTATAAACTCACCATGAGATCTGTTATTATGCTGTTCAACAGTATAATCATTTAAAAAGTGTTTGTATAATCATAGTTTGACAACAAGTAAGAACTAAAGGAACTTTGGGTTTGGGTAAGACTTTGTTTTTTTTCCTACATGTTGGTTTGTGGATGTGACTGCTGATGAGTCAGAATGAGTCATGGAAATTAGAAACTAGTAGGGAGAGAAAAAACTTTAAGGCCTTTGTTTGTACTTCCGGACGTCGTCTTCACAAGGTTAGAGCATGATATAGAAGTAAATTAAGATTTGTATCGCACCTATTAGACACAAAATCTGATCATGTTTTACATTAATAAAATACACACTGTTAAAAATATGGTAAAAAATTTTTTACAACCAATGATATATAAAATTTAAATTGTGCTGTTGCTTTATCATGGTTGACTGCCATTATCTCCTTTGGAAACATTAGAGTCTCTGCAATGTAATTTCTTCCTGTAACATGTTTGGCCGCGATCCACTGGATCCTTTGACGCTGATCTGATGCATCACAACAGCAAATTTGTGGCAAATAAGAGTGGTAAAAAGAACCTTAAATTTTTGTAGGTCAGTTTGAAATCATTATCATTATCACTGCAAACTGCATCTGTAGCATGTAGAGAGGAAAGCTATCGAACAGTGGAGGGAAGGGGCACAGAAATAACTGGATTTATTTTACCTGAAAACAAACCATTCAAAATGCGTAACCAATTTACGCAGAACTTTGCAAAAGAGGTCAACTAAATGTAACTTTACTCTTAAAATACTACTCAACCAAACACAACATTAGTTTAACAAAGTAACCTAACAAAAGAGACAAATGGTAGAGTATTGTTCATTTACTGGCCTCTGTATTTCAGCAGGCTTCACGTACATTAACCATAACTCCACCCATATTGTCCAGGCTCCACCCAGAACCACATATTCAGACTAAACTGCGAAGACAGACTGGACTGCAGCATTCATGGTGACAGCCAATTTTGATTATGTGGTTGTGGGTAAAGTCTTCCCACATATTCTTTGTGGATTAAAGTGGATTAAATAGAGGAGAGTATTGAAAAACAACAACAAAAAAACCCTCTATTGTTTATGTTTGTTTGTTTATTCTAAACCTTAATGTTCACTCTATGGAGAGACATTAGATGCTACCAGAAAGCTCACCCTACTTATAACAGCTAATAACAGCTTACCTTTTTATATTACACAGTACATCCTCGTGTCAACACTGCAGTTTTTAGTGTAGCCAGCCCACTTTACAGCATTGAATCTTATTAGTAATTCCAAATACCTTGTGCACTAGTTAACACAATTCACGGGGGTCTCATTAACGTGTTTTTAATGAATATAGAAGTGACTTAATGTGCTCTGGCAGTGACCTGCGATGGTTTAGAACATCATTAGAATCACAAGGCATCAAAGTCTGGGGTAATCCCAGCTGGTGACTATGGATGTAAACAAAGCAGTTTTGAATATCTAATTAAATATCAAGCCCATTGTAGCTTGTTTACATCCTACTTCTTACTGTAATTATGGTCCACATGAAACAAAGACCTCCACGCACTTTGTGCATTCCTTTATAGTGATAAAACATTTTTAAAAACAACTGCGGAGGTTGTTTTTTAATGGATTATTGGATTCTGCTCCTTGTCATATACTGATGGCTGTATGTGTTTTTTGCATTACAGGAAAAAAACACCATTAATCTTAATGGCTTGTGATGCTTGCAATTAAAAAAAACCATCAAATTATTATGAATACCTTTTAAACATGGCAGAGGCACAGCAGTAGCCTTGTCAAATTTGCATTATGGGAATTAAACAGTCACTGACCTGACACTAATATAGTTACTTATTTTGTCACTTCATTTATTTGAATTAGTGAGCTTCAGACATATGACAAGACAGAATGTACTGCCCTGTCATTTCCTGTGAGCCATGTTGAGGATTTGCTCAGTTCCCTTTTAGTCTCTCATGCAAATGATGAATTCCTGCACCCTGATAAAAAATCTAAAAACAGACTACTGCTGGCTGATAAATTAAAGAAGATAATGATCACAGAGTGTGCGAGTGTCATCAGAGGGGGAAAAAAACTAATTAACGTGTATTATCCACTACCATTTATTTCACACTATTTACTCACTAATTTCATACAGATTCATTAAACTTTTTTCATAGCCACAGTATAAATCCGAGTGTACTGAGATGGTACAGAGATAGAATGAGCCTTATACATGAAAGTGGAGACTTGGGTAGTAAACAATAAACTCATATGCTGTTGAACAAACAGTGTTAAAGGTTAAGTGCCCTTAAGTGCACTTTAGCTCTAACGACTGCAGAAGTGTTGGTGTTTAGAAGCAAACACTGCAACTGGTGAGGTTCCAGACATTTTATACATTCAAACGGCTGAAATGCAAAAAAATATAAAATTAAAATAATTTTGTTTCCATAATGGCTTAGTGGCACTATGGTATTGTCTCATCTCATTATCATGTCTCTGGTTTTACAGATAAATGCTGCTGTTTTATTTTTCAACAACAATGGGATAATGTTTTACTGTTTTTTGTTGTTGTTGTTGTTTTTACTTTTTGTACATAATAAGATGTTTGAATTTGATGTTTTGGTATTTTAATATGTGTTATATCAAAATCATATATATAATATATAATATATCAAAATTCCTAATGTAATGTAGTTCTTAAGTATTTGGAAAAATTCCCAGTGGAAAAAGGAAGGGTTGGTGATCGCATTATTTGTTACAGATTGTTATGGTATTATGAGGACATTTTGGTGAATTTGTTGTTTTTCAACGTGGTGTGTTTTATGTTGCATCACAGGTTGTTTTCTTGGAGAGGATTTTGTGATGCTATGAGGAAAGACCCATGATCTTCTCCTAGCACCTAGCCAGGTTCCTCATTTGCCTGAACCACATCCATAACCAGGAAATGGATATCAACACCCTAATTTTCCTTATTTCCACCAAAGGCAATACAAGTGACGGCAGAGGGCAATGCGTACCTTTTAAATATGAGTGAATATCTGCTTTTTAAGCCATTTTCAAATGCGTTCGCACAATCCAACTCCAATCCAATCCAACTTTATTTATAAAGCACTTTAAAAACAAAAACCTGTAAAAAAAGTGCTGTACATTAGAGATAAATAAAATAAATAAACTACTGAAAAATACTACCTAAAAGACCTAAAAAAACAAAATAGTAAAACACAGTAGAGTGTACATAAATACACATATACATCCGTGCAGCAAGTGAAATGGACTATACACACATACATATACACACAAACATGCATATATACGTACATACACATTGCATACATATACAGAATATATACATATATATATATATATATATATTCTCTTTCTCTCTCTCTCGCTCACTAAAATAGTGGCATTTTCAAACTCATTTTGCCCAAAGACATATCTGTGCTACACGCAGGAAATTATTCATTTTGCATAAAGACCATATACAAAATTTAATTAGTCTTCTGGTTCACTCCTGAAGCCAACCAGGAATTAACATTTATTTTAGATTCCCATGGGTGACATCACGACCGGTTGCCACTTGGTCAAGACTAACAAAAGCAAGGATGAAACACAACAGCAACATAATGTCAGTAAAGAAAGACTGCGGCAACAGGTTGGCTAACGACTGAAGAATGCTGGAAGACATATAAATAAGTCATGCAATTTTGGTTCAGAAATGCAATTTCACACGTATTTGTGGTTTACAGAAATAGCTGTCTGTATTGTTGATGTTTCATGTGGCTGCAGCTCTATCACTGTACAGTGATCATCTTAAGGGTAAAATATGGTAAAACTGATCTACTTCCCAATTGATTTCTTACAGCAATTAACATTTATTTTAGATTCCCATGGGTGACATCACGACCGGTTGCCACTTGGTCAAGACTAACAAAGGCAAGGATGAAACACAACAGCAACATAATGTCAGTAAAGAAAGACTGCGGCAACAGGTTGGCTAACGACTGAAGAATGCTGGAAGACATATAAATAAGTCATGCAATTTTGGTTCAGAAATGCAATTTCACACGTATTTGTGGTTTACAGAAATAGCTGTCTGTATTGTTGATGTTTCATGTGGCTGCAGCTCTATCACTGTACAGTGATCATCTTCTCCCTGTTCTCCTTGCTCATGTTTCCCAGGTGCTTAGCTCTTTTCTCCCACATTTCAAACACATGCAATTTAGGTGAAGCAGAGGAATGTTAATGGGATTTGTGAGTTAACACATTTATCTGGACTATTTGTGTTAGTCTTATAATAAACACCTCCCAGGATTTAGAGTCACATACAAAAGCCACCATGACACAACACACACACACACAACACACATTTTTCCACACTCATAAGCTATGAGCTGTAAACTAACTTGCACAAAAGAATGAACGATTGTCTTTCTACTAAAGCGCCTCGCTCCTTTTGGAGCACTGGCCACTGATGATTGCCCTCCAGTACGGTGCTGTCTGTTCTGTGCTGCTGTCACCAGCTGTCCCCATCCCAGTCCTATCAGCCTGATGTCTGTGTCCAGCTCCGGGCGTGTCCCATCCTTCTTTTTCCCTGTGGGTTCCACGTCAAAAAAAACAGCCTTGTGATATTCAGTGCTAGTTTTCTCAGGATGTGGCCAATCCAGTCCCACCTTCTTCTCGGGATCTCTTGCTCTACAGGATGCTGATCTGTCTTATGCTACAAATCTGTTGCTAGTGGCCCTCTGGCCAGCTAATTGAAAGGATCTGATGCAGACACTGGTTGATGAAGTTCTGGATCTTGTTCATGAAGGTTTTTGTAGTCCTCCATGTTTCCGCTCCGTACAACAGTTCAGACTTCATGTTCGAGTTCAACAGACGTATCTTTGGATTTGCAGATGTTTTTCTGCTACTCCAGTTTTGCTAATTCTGGACTTCACATCCGCATCTACTCCTCCTTGTTTATCATCACAGTGCCAAGGTATGTGAAGGACTTCACCTCCTCTAGGGCTTCTCCAGCCAACCTCACTGGTTCCCTCCAGTGGTGGGTTCCTCTGCAGTGGTGATCCTCTTCTGACTCTGACTGTATAATACTGACAATTGTTATACCAGTGTTTTCATTTTTTTAGTCACACATTGACATTGTTGTTTGGGAAGAAACTATTGTCTGTCAGCTGCTTGGCCCACCACTTTGGTTCAGACCAAGAGGTTCCATGGTTCAAAGGTGGTGCAGCTACGAGACATTTGTTAAATATTGTGCTGGGTAAATATTTTGAGTTTCTGAACATTTGTGGTATAGTATTGCCCTGGTTAGTACTGGTTAAAACCTGGTTTTACCGGGGTCTTTATGGTCTTGATTTGTACGTCTGCATCAGTTTCCACTGAATTGTCTGTTTTTGTCTCACAGTCCAAAGACGGCTGATGCAGCTTGTGGTTAGGTTAAATGTAAAGTCTTCACTGAAGATACAGGTGAATGTGAGACTGAATTGTTTGTCTCTGTATGTTGATCTGGTGATGGGCTGACCTCTTAGCCCATCAGGTTACATGGTGTACCCTGCTTCTCATTTCAGATGGTATTGGCTCACAGCCCCAAAAAGATAAGCAGTATGGATGGATGGATCATCTAAAAAATTCTTGTTGGAAGTCCTGATAAGAAACTCATTGACAAAGCATTGTTTAATAGGTCAAATATTGTCTATCCATGCAATTGAAATGGAAGTGTTGATTGGAACTCTGCTTCAGGTCCTTAATCATTTGTTATTCTCTGTACATCTCTCAGCATTTGGAAATTCAGATAAGATGGAGGGCCTTGGATTTACCAAAAATCTGGTGGAAAATCTTTTTTTTTAGATAAAATATGTAAGTTGAAAATCATCTATGCAAATCACTCCCATAACCATGCATCTGGGATCTGGCCCTTGCTGAGTAGTATCAACACGACATCGTCCCTGTGGTGGAAGGAGTGTTCTGCCCTAATTAACCCACTTAGACTGCATTCAAGGCCAAGATTAAATGATACCTCTCATTCCGTGCCAGCAGTCCACCTCATTTGTCTTCAAGACACAGTATTCTCTGTTTTAAGTCAAGGGTAAAAGAAGAACACAGGGTGGTTTATCAGCTGTGTGACTCTTGCCAACTGAGCCGTCATCGGACAGTGCCGAAGCTCACTTATGAATTGATGATTTATGCATTACATGGCCAGTTTCTTTTTCTTCTTTTTTTTCTTTGTCTGTGTGCAAAAAGAGTGGCGAGTGCAGGGTGAGGTGGGGGTGATGGAGAGGTTCCACCATATGGTGTGATTTAATTTCAGTGAAAAAAGCTGCTATCACAAAAAACAGGATATTAGATTGGGGACACATTCTTGTTTGCTTTCAAAAAGTCCATCTTTGGTATTCATGTGAGCCCACGAGGGACCTGTCGAGGCACCTTCCTCCTAATATTCAGAAGGATTAACATTAACTCTTGGTTATAAGAACTAATTAACAGGTGGGAAAAGCATTCACCCTTGAATATTCATTTTATTCTTTTTAAAAGACTTGCAGGGACCACTCAGCTTGAAAATGTTAGTTTGTGCCCAATAGATTTTTTGGCAAACTGAATCAGTCAGTAATTCAAACAGCGTGTCAGTCAAGCACTTGAGTAATGAATAAATGATTCTGGTGTTTGCTTTCTGAAGGAGGAATAGATCAATTGCAGTGATATTCAAACATGGCCACATCACTCACTGACAGAGGAAGGGAGAGGAACTGAGGAATGAGCTTTAAAACTAAATCAGAACACAGCGCCCTGGACTTTCTGACAAGTGATAATAGCAAGACATGTTTTGCATGCAGTCAATAATGTTTTCTGATTGGTTCCACTCAGCCTGACTGATTAAACAATTAACTTTTCAATGCTTCATCAAGAAGGTTATATGTCAGGCTAAATAACTCTACACATATACAAATTAAAACAATCTAGATAGTCTAGATAGTTAAAGTTTTACCAAAATTGGAAAAACTTCAATTGCTTTTACCCAAAGTTACCAATATCTTTCATATTTGGCTGTTTTAGTTCATATTTTTATAAATAAGGAAGGATCATTTAAACATAAAACACAATGTATCCCTTAAAAGAACTCATTATTGAGATTTAAAACTGATGTCACTTGAGCAACATTAGCAGTGATGTGTGATCACCATAAATCACCAAAATACACAGTTAGGAGTCAATTTGGACAACAGTAAGTGATGTTCTAATTAAAACTTAGTACTCACATGGCACAGATCTTAAAATATTGCTGTGGGAATAATACACACTTTTTTATATGGACATCCTGTGGGTGTGCGTTTATGGGTCACATCGTCAGGCTTCAAAAATTAGATTTTGGTCTTTTTATGTGTTGAGTCAAAGTTATGATTAATTTTATTTTGCATATTTTTCCTTAAAAATTGTGCAGAAGTCACAAAATAAACAGTTTTTCTTTTTCTTTTTGTTCATTAAAATGAGTCAAGTGAACTTTAAACTGTGACATATTCCAATTTTCACAAATGATATCTGATTTATAAAATGTTTAGCACTTTTTTGCTCAGGTGTGTTTATATACTTGGTGAAAATGAAAAAATATAATACTAATAATTCCATCAGAGTGCCTATGTTGTGCTGAAAAAAAAAGGATTTAAGAAACTCCATATTGCACATTCTTGTAGCATATGTATATACATTTAAACAAATATATTTTTTTTTTAAAAAAGCAGCCTAAATGTTCTGAGTACTAAGGGTTAATGAGATCATTGTCATCATGTAACCTAAACTAGGGATTGCCAAAGTGTGGACTATGGTCCACATGTGGGCCTTGGAGGTATTGCATGAGGGCCTCAGACTGGGCTATAACAAACCTTTCCTTTACCACAGCCACAGAAAAAATGTGTACATTCTTTTTCCTGAAGGAAAAATGTAAAAGTATAGACATATGAAATAACAAAAGTATTAAAAAAAAAAAAACTATGAAACAATAAAGTGAATAAAAACATTGTCATAAAATTATAAATGTGGGATTAATGTCACAGTTCACATCAACCATTCCGATGTGTAACTGTTTCAATCAATCTAAAACATATTAGTTGAGCTTTTCTAATAAAAGTCCTGTCATAATGGCAAGAAGAATTAATTAATTTAAGTGTTAAACAAAACAGACCGGTGTTTATATGGATTCTGAACTTTCTGTGTCTTAAAATGATCATATTAAATTATTTGCTGTCAGAGTTGAGAGGCGAAAGGAAATTAGGGAGCAAAAGAATCAATGAAGGTCCTGAGCCAAACTTTTAACCACACTGGCACTCCAAACAAAGTTTAATATCGGATCAATAGAGACATGGTTTCTCTACTCTCCTCGAACAAACACGAACAGGAAACCTTCAAAATAAATTTTTGACTGTTTTGGCATCTCTTCCGTCCCTACCCTCTCTGAAGAGGAATAAGTAGGTGCAATAAATGAATAATAGCAATGACCGATCTAATCAATTAAATTGGAAAAAAGAATCAAATCAGTAAATTATGCGTCAAACTAAAATTAATATTCCTTTTGATCCTGAGAAGTTAATAATGGTTGTTGTTTTTCATTTGAGGGAAAAGAGCAAACGCTTCTTTCTGGGTTCAGAAAGTTCAAATAACTAAACACTGTCTGTGAACAATGAGAAAGGACTAAATATGGAATCGCTCCTTTTGTGTATTTTTTTTGTCCATGAGGGAAAAGTTGAAACAAAAGTGTTTACTATTCTTGCTACAGGCCCCAGTCTTTTTGATACTAAAAGGAGCGTGCGTCCTAGAAAGGATCTCCCCTGAGAGCATGTTGATTACCTCACGTTGGAATGCGATACTGTGAATAGAATATACGCCGCAAATGAGTGATGACTGCCTAAAGGCGAGTGACGACGAGCAGGTTGTCTGCTCAAAACCTCTGACTCAGTGGGAAAATGTTGGCAGGGTAAGTGAAAGTGTTCTCTCTCTCCACCCTCCAGTCATAGCACATATCCTCACAAATGCATCCCATCACAGCTAAAAATCCTATTTATATCGCTGCTGTACACATGTGATAGCATCTTCCAGGCCAGTCAAATGATAAGGCCTTTGAGCTGCTTTGAAGAGGTAAAGTGATGCAACCCTCCCTCTAGTTGAAATGTGGCATGCTCATGTAGAGGAAGTGCAAATATTCTCTCACAAGGATCTCTGCTGCCGTTCTTCTTTCAACCGCACGGGATTAAAGGCAGCAAATGTGTCTTAAACAGTCAGTTTCTCTGACCCACACTGACGCTGTTGCTCCACATTTGAGTCAAATGTGCCACAGACAGATGAGAGAGGGGAAACATGCGCACATCTGTCACATCTGTCACTCCTTCCCTCATAAAGCAGCAAGATGCAGTTGCGCATGAAAGGAGGGCACATCATCCTATGGACTTTAAACACTGAGGACAGAGGCTGGTTATAAATGAATGAGTGACAACAAAGCTATAGGATTCAAAGCAAATTACTATGCAACAGCTGGGGTCTCTTGTGCCACCAGTCCTATTGATTGATGAAGTAAATTTTACACTTAATCAACAAACCATAAAGGTAAGTTAATTTTAAAAAAAGATCATAGCTGCTCATCATATGTTTTTCTTCTATAAAATGTAGCATTCAAGCTTGATGTTCCTTTTAGCGAAAGTTCCAGACTTTCAGCAAAATTTGATAGCTCCATTAAATCTACACTGTATGAAGTCTGATGTATGAAAAATACGTCCTTTAATGTCTTAATTACAATTTATTTTCAAGTGCTTTTCTACTTGTAATTCCTTGCAAATTATTAATGCTCTCCAGCTGTTAGCTGCACCTCAAACACTTCTCCTGATATGGAAGTGTTTCTAAAAGTTACATCCTAGCCTAGCTGTAAATTAATTTCAGTTGATTTTTTTTTTTTTTCAATAAATTGACAACAGAATGTATGGAATTCATATGTACTCAAAATCTGTTCTTAAGACTGAATGATTTTAAATAAATTACATAATACATTCACACCAAATGTGATGAAACTGACACAAAATTTGCGTCCCTTCAGAAAGTGTAATTCAAGCAAAAAGTTGCTTAATACAATGTTGTGAAACCCAGCCAGCATCGCCAATCTCCTGCCATCTACCACATTGCAAAGGTGACCACAAGTGCAGCAGACGACTCACAAGAAGAGATGCGAAGAGAAAAGACTCACAAGAAGGATTCAAGCAAAAATCCAGATGCACTGAAAGGATGCAGGGTTCAGTGCACACAAGAGAAGACACAGAAGTATAAGAACCAGTGAGCTGAAGGAAGAGAAAAAATACAGAGAATCTTCCTGACAAGATGATCTGGTGGGGAGTGAATAGTGAGTGTAGACTCTATATTGTGAGCTGAGGGGATACAGAGGAACTGTGGATCCAAGTGGGGGAGGCAGTGGTACTACAAGAGAAGGTATCGGAACACTGGGGATCGTAATTGATGGGAAGCAACAGTAAGTCAAACTAATAGAAATCTGAAGAGATACAAAATAAAAGGGAGAGTAAAATAATAGGTGTGGAGGAAAAACTACAAAATAAAAAACCACAAAATAAAAGTGCAAAACAAACACAAATTCAAAATAATGGAGGATGATCAAAGCCCAATTGAAAACAGGATGTCCGACTTGAGTATTTGTAGTTTGTGTTTACACATGATCAAATGACAAAGATCTATGATATATTAACTGTTAACAAATCATCTCAATAAGATGTCATGTCATCATTGACCTCCAAACGAAACTGGGTGCTGTCTGGTATTATGCAAGGCTTGAAATGTGCAATTGAAACACTCAGTGGTATAGGATAGGATATATGGAATGGAATGGAATGGAATGGGACGGGATGGGACGAAAAGGGACGGGACGGGATGGGAAAGGATAGGGTTGCATTCAAGTGATCAAAACTACACACAGCCTCTTCCATATGCACAGACAACATTTTAAATTACTCATATGTTACATTTTAAATCCAAATCTAGATCATTTGAATAATCAATTCTTGCCTTTTATAGTCACGGGATTTATTCTCCACGTATCAGCTTGATGTGATTGTGGCTATTTTGATTCAGACAGCGGCAAGTCTTGACAGGATTGTGCAGCTTTGACAGATGTATGCAGTCTCTCACATATTTTGATATTTTGGTTTAAACATACTCAACAGAGGTTGTATGATATGACATGTAAACAGTCATATCAAGAATCCTCTCTTTTCATTATCTGTGCCTTTTATCTAAACTCACTAAAGGTGAGAAACCTTATATTAACTTCCTTTTCTGACTCTCATCATAGCAAATCTGGATTTAGAGGCTTATCAAATGAAAAAAGACCAACTATGTGAAAGTTGTAAAGGTACTAATCATTGGCCTTAAGAACCTGAATAAAAATGATCTAAAGCAATAAGTACTGAACAGCCTGGAGAGTCATTGACCTGTAATGTCCTGATTAAGAGGAGATGGTGGAGAGAGGGAAGAGGGACAGAAAGCACTTTTAGCTGCAACTGCCAGCCCTGCACCTCTAATGGAATAAAAATGCCCCTCTTATCTCTGATTCTATGGCCTCGGCTTGATCCACACTGATCTAAAATGACTCTGTAGTTCCAAAACATTATCCTGCCTTTCTGCAGCCATCAGTGGCATCAGCCAGCACGCAAGCATTAATTATAAATCCATTAAAAGGTCCAGTTTGTCAGCAATACAGCCATTATCAGATGACATGTCATTATTTTCCCTCCTCGCTGCAGCAGAGAGCAGTAGCGTGAGTGTCGGCTCCTGGCAGGTTCACAGGATCAAACAAGTCATTGGTTTAAGGGGCTGGTGTGGGAACATGCAGTGCAGTTTGTGATGGGGGTTCAGGGTTAATTTGGCAGCAAGCCTGACAGAACAATGATGGTGGTCAACATATTAATTACATTTATGTTTCAGCTCTGAAATGTGTTGTACTTTGAGAACAAGCACAAGCAGACTCCATTCACAAACACATACAGTACAGTGTCACTTTACTTTCCTATTTCACACGGTAAAGAGTTGTTTAAAAATAATAATAATAATAAAAAAAGTTACATTTGGATCTGGATCCAGATCGTTCCCAAAATATAATATTTTCTATTGGGTTTTGTTGCTCACAGACAAACACTGTCAAAAGCATTGCCTCATTGGAGGATCCAAATTATTATTATTTTTTTGTTAGAATTGTATAAAACAAAAGCTATATAGCATCATAATGATTTGCACCACAGATACACATAATACAAAAAATGCTTTTATACACTGCACTGAAACTGTTCATCAGGACACATGGTTTCCTTTTGGACCTGGAGATACAAAGGCTCAGATGTTCACTCTATCATTCAGAAATCATATGTCTGTGCCAAATGATACTGGGGTTTGTTTGTGTAGCAGGTGGACTCAGTGCAAACAACAAGATCCAAACCAATCCAGTTTGATTCTTTTGTGTTGTTGTTATGCAGGAGCGATGACATGGTGCAGCTCTGGAACAGGGAAATTATGCCTTGGGAAATCATGCACAGAAGGTAGACGTTGTTCTCTGCTGTAGAGTAAACAACTTTTATGGTGTTTATTCTTGAAGGACTTAAACACACAAGCAATAAAAATGCATTAAAAGTAATTTTGACCCAAGATGACTAAAATGGTGTTTTTATTCAGCAAGATAAAAATGAAAGGACTAATTAGTGTGGTGCAGATGGCCACCTAAAATCAAGTTCTGCCTGATAGTAAAAATGAACAACTACTGAGCGGAATTCAAACCCCCCTATCTTCAGCATGCAGTTTCTCCCGTTCTATAAAAATCATGTTATGAAACCACAATGAAATTGTAATATCTGTATGTACAAAATTAGCCCCAGGCTTATCATAATTTGCCCTGATTTAGACAGAAACATCTGAACCTCCGGGCTAAACAAGGTCTGAAGGCACACACACACACACACACACACACACACACCCGCAGAGAGAGAGAGAGAGAGAGAGAGAGAGAGAGAGAGAGAGAGAGAGGCCACACTGTGAGAACCTGAATCTTAACCACTATTTATACTGTTTGCAGACTTTTATGCTGTCAATGTTTAATAGTTTAATATGAGTCTCAGTAGCCACCTTTATTTTATTTAATTCATTTCCCTAGTATTTCTTCAGGATTTATGATACCTGGATTATATGTTGTTGGCTTGTAGTCTGGTGTTAACCTTCCCTATATGAATGATCCTAATTATCTCTGATTGCACTCTTAGGAGTGAGAACACCTGAGCCATAATTTCAATCCATGATAACTGCTGCAGACTTGTGTAATTAATGAAACCCCACAGTCAAAAAGAGAAACTAATGCTGGCTTTCAGTACAGCTTTGGATTATTCACTCACTGGCTACTTCAGTGTGTTATCTTCTGCTGATGGAGCCCATCTGCTTCAATGTTTGATGTGTTGTGTGTTCAAAGATGGTCTTCTATACCTTGGTTGTACAACGAGGTTATTTGGGTTGCTGTTGCCGTTCTGTCATCTTGAAGCAGTCTGGCCATGTTTCCCTGACCTCCGGCATCAACAGTGCACTTTCACCCACGGGAACTGCAGCGCACTGGATGTTTTCTCCTGAACACTGGAGATTTTTGTGTGTGAAAATTGCCGTAGATGAGGAGTTTTTGAAACACTCAGGCCAGCATGCCTGTTAGCAACAACCATGACAAGATAAACATGTCACTTAAATCAGCTTTCTCAGCTCAGTTTTAATGTCACCAGTTCATCTCGACCATGTCTAAATGCTTGCGTGCACTGAAGTGCTGCTATGTGATTGGCTGAAGAGATAACAAATAGTTGAGCATTTGTACCTAATAGAGTTAGTCAAGGTATTAGTCCTTTCATATGTCAGCAAGTGAATGAATAAATAAATATTTGTCAAAATGCGAAATTACTAATGAGCAGTGATGTCATTTTGGGATCTCAGATGATGGTGTTGACCATGTGCTGCTCAGGTTTTGTCTCTCCTTAATGAGTTATTTAATAGCATGCACAGTTAATTTCCATTAGGTAAATGGCTATTTCTTTAATGTAGTAAACCTTTAGGTCAAAGCAATAAAATGTGATAAAAATAACCTTATAGTGGGAATTGAGAGAAGGTGAGCTTTTAAATAAAACAACGCCCTTTCAACTGAACACTTTTCAAGCATCTAGTATCCACATTCAATCCAGATGTATTTTATTTTTCATTTATATGCCTATTTGCCTTAATTTAAATCTGATTTCTGTCCAACTTAGATTTTCTGGAACAATTTACTTGAAAAAAAAAGGTGGTAATCCAACTTATGTTATTTGAGTCAAATCAGCTTCTCTTGACAACGAGCTACTAAAATAAAAGTTAGATTAAAAAGCTACAGGAGAGAGCAGTGGATGACTGCAGTTTGCCATAAAATGTAAAATTTTTGGAAAGGTTATGCAATGATTATACACTGAGATGAATGCATGCATATCCTTTTAATACCTGTTTAGAAAAACAGAAACCGCAATCAATTTTCACTGCTTCTTCAATGCACTCAGTTTTTCCAGTTTCTCAAGCAGCAGGGGGTGTAATGATTGTCCAGCCTCTGTTTCCTGCTGTTGCACATTACATGTGCACAAAAGCGCTATTTTCTTATTTTTGTATTTCTCTCCTACCTCTCATAATTACAGCAATCTCTGGTAAATTATCTTAGTACGAGATGTAGTGTAGTGCTCTTCCTTCAGTTGAAAATAAACAAGAAGTACCATTCGCCAAACAGATGGCCACCTCGGATGTTTAATGTACTGAGAGTTTGTTCCTCCTTAGTTTGTTCCTGCAGCTGACAGCATCTCAGGAAAGGTGGATCACGGTGAGTTCATGGGACCATGGATCTGTCAGGCTGGGTCATGTTTGCTCGTCTATATGAACTCTGCTTGTCTATATGGACAGACTACAATAAAAAAAAAAGTGGAATATGTCTGTTTGGCTTCAGATTGTCCTCTAATCATCAATGTCGGGATGTATTTGACAGAGTCTGCAGGTGGCAGTAGGTAAGGGGACATGGTCACATGACCACGCCTTCATCTTAGCAAGTGAAAATCCCTTAAGCATACTGTAGATATCTGTAATGGACTTCATCTTTTACTTGAGATACAGAAAATATCTTACTTTTTTTTCTTTGTACAATGCTAGTTTCCTGATAATCAGATTTCCTCAAATAGACTGGAATGCAGAATTTGAAACCTACAGGGAAAAAAAGCTGTCAACAAATTATTTCAATTTATATCAGTCTCCAAATGGCAGTTAGGTAGGGGGGGCATGGCGATGGCAAGGTCCTGTGGCCATGTCCTAATATTTTCACATTTCTTATGCTTTTAAATTAATAGCCCTGAAGACTTAATAATTATTACCCAGTTTTTCAAAGACTTGCCTCAGCATTGTCATTACAATGCACTCAGCCAAGAAGCCACATGGCTCTAAATGTGAAAAGAAGCTTTCTGAAGAAATTACAGGGTAAAATCAGCTCTAAGGCACAGCAGCCGTTCATCCAAGCAAGGATACTGTCCACAAAACAAATTTTAGAGAGCGCCAGGCCTCCACAAAGCAGCATCACATTATAATGCATGCTTTTTTTTGACCTGAATAAACAAAATGATTTTGACCAAATCCAAATATATCAGAATAGTAAAGCATAAAATGATACATAAACAGCACAATAAACGCAGTATGGCATCTTGACTACATCAGACAGATTTACAGTGTCTCTGGAAGATCTTCTCTTATAATGGAGAGGGAACCATCTGGTGAACCATTGCCTGGAAAGAGCACAAGCAATCAAAACTATTCTCAGTTACTTTGGCAGCGTGTGCATCGAAAATTTACATGGCGACAGATCAATCCAGCCGCCTGAAGGTAAGCATTACACTGGGTGTGGAGTGACAAGCCATAAAAATCAGATGCCAGTGTGAACAGCAAGACATGCTGCGGGAAAACATCAATTGTGTTTTCTTGGCTTTCATCAAAGTTTGTCAGGTGAAGAAGAAAATGTGCCCCCAGAGATTTATTTGTAAATGTCACACTTGTCAAATCGGCAGTAACTGTGTCTCCAGTGGGTGTTACATTTTCCCTGGAACGGGGAAAAACCAGTGGATGCAAATCACAAGGTAACCTGCTGACACTTATTTATTTTTATTTATTTATTTTTAGAATTGGTTTATGGTCAGACAGGCAAGTAATCCTAAATCTCTCTCTCGCGTACAGATGCTACAAGAACCTTCATGCTACACATCAGCAGACAGGCAGTATTCACTCCTTGGCATGTCACTCATTAAAAATGTTTGCCTGGGTGACACCATTCTGTCTTTATCCAACTGTGACCATGTCATCTGTCCTAGGAATCTGTACCAGTCTTCAGCTGACTTTCCTTAGCTGTACTTTTGATATCAAGCCTCAATTGTTTTTAATTGTGTGCCAGCACAAGTTCAAATTAGTGAAATCATAAGAAAAAAAAAACATAATTAATAAAATGCCGCTCATGCTACCTGATGATTATCAAATTTAAATTCAAATTATTTTCTTGGGGTTACAATGACATACAGAAGCAACTGTCAGAAAATCAGAAAATAAACAACACTAAAAAACTACAAGCTTTAAGATGCTTCACTTTGTTTCTACTCATATGGGAACTAAATACAGAAGAAATTTCTCTCCTATTGAAATAGTCTATTTATTTTAGAATTATCAAACTGATTCAAACAAATATAAAGACGAGAACATGTCATATTTGGATTCTTAATATTTAGCATTTCTTTAGAATTTAAGGTAATTAAATTAGTGAATTGTAGCAGAATTTATGACACCTCTGCAACCAATACAATGTTCGAATCAGTATCAAGTATGTTTTCCCAATCAACTGTTCTGGTGGAAAATGTGATTGATGGAGGTTGATTATGTTCCAGTGGCCAGTGAAAGTTTAATTATTCAATAATAAATTACTACATTTATGAGCTTGTGCAGGCTCAACACTGATTCTGTTTCTAAATCAACACTGATTTAGAAAACAAAATGACTTTAGGGGAATGTAAGGTAAAGATTGTGGCTTCTGTTCTACAGCTGACTTTTAATAACCTGTGAAAGCTTCAAGAAGAATTACAACAAAAACAGGATCGGCAAATATCTAATGTATTTTATGTCAATATTGGCCACAGTTATGCAAGTATCCTCATCGTGTTACCAGACAAGTTAAACTGGATAGTGTTCTTTTTCCCCTTAAAAAGTGTGAACAGGGTTATGTGAGTAGCAGGGAGCAGGACGTTAAGACCGATCGAGCATGTGAAGGTTTTAAAGCTCAGCCTTCATCTCAGCTCTGACACTTTTAACAGGGCCATAACTTGTCTGCAATGGCTCAGGCAGAAAAACTGTCACCATAAATCAAACTCTTCATTACTGCATTAACATCACCGCGTAATGTTTGCATAATTATTTCTGTAGTTCTGCAGGTGAAGAGGACATTTTCTCGTTAATTGTACAGTTACTGAAGGAGACCTGGGGTCTTCACTCTTTTCGTACAGTTGCCAGTTGTGGTGTTTGGGGAAATGTATGATTTATTGAAAGAAAAACATATTTATTTTCTACATGAGCCATTACCAGTTGATTTTCTGTGTTAAAAGAATCCATTTTCATTGAGTACCCACAGTTCAGTGCCTACATGTCAAAGTGTAGGAAGTGCATGCTAAGACATGGTCAGTGACTTGTGTGGTCAGTATGTGCCTCTCCTCACATTCACCCTCTCCTGTCCTCTCAGTGCAGCTTGTTAAAAGGTAGCCAGGGGCCTTATACACAGCTAGAGCCCTCAAGTGTGTGCGTGTGAGTGTGCATGTCCCTTTAGACAGCAGTTTGTTTCTTAAAATGCCAGTGAAGCTCTCTGATTTGTTATTTTCATTGTTACCCAATGTTCCAGCCCCATATCTACTCCAATACACCTCCCCAACACACTTGCATAATAAATATCATCCAACAGAGGCAAATAGCAGATATTAACCATGTGCAGAATGTTTTACTCTTTTGCATACACTCACTGGCCCCTTTATTAGGTCTCCTGCGTGTGCATTGGTAGCACAAACAAATTCATTTAACAAACAATTTTACTTTTCCTAGCTTCTGATTTCCCTGTAAAATACAGTGAAGGTGTTAAGCAGTGTAAGGAAGACATGCAGCATGATGTTCACTGCTGAAGCTCCACTGAATACAGGGACGGCTGCCCACGAAGTAAGAGGCACAGGCGAAAACCCATCAAATAAAAGGCTCAGACTCAGCACTACCCAGCACATAAGTTCCACTCTCCCTTTTACTCCCTGCATGAGCCCTTTGTGAGGCAAATTGTTGTGGGCTACAGTCCCATAACTCAATGAGAAATAATAATAAAAAAAAATCCTTTAGCTCATAGCACTTGTAAAGCTTCCTCAAAATATTAAATGATCTTACACAAAATAGCTTACATTTCTAAGTGTACTACACACAACACAACAAGGCATGTTCTCCCAGAGAACTGCAGCTCACTTTTCAGGCCATTCTCTATCAACCATAGAGATGGTTGTGTGTGAAAAATACTCAAACGCGTCACGTTCACAGTCACTTCATTCACCTGTCGTCCTCCTTCTGACGCTCAGTTTGAACTTCAGCAGGTCACATGTCTACATGCCTGAATGCAGTGGGTTGCTGCCATGCGATTGGCTGCATTGGCCGTTTTGTATTTTTACATGAACAATTGCAGTTGTATTTTTATATTCCAAACATGAACTAAAATTAATAAAACATGGTAAAAGTATGGATTTCGTGATGTTTGCCCTAACCTTGGTTAAGTAATCATATCAAATTAAAAAGTAATAATATTAATCACATTGCTGATTTAACTGCATGAGCAGCTGATTGATATCAGTGTCAAACTTGTTCAATTAACACAATGAGTAATGATGGGTTTGCCCTCCAACTTCACAGCATAATTTGTCATTTAGTAGTGGCTTTACCCGCCACCGTGGCAACATGACCACATGCTGTAAGACTGTGGAGTGTCATTGAGGATACGCGGCACAAGACCTTGCGCATTTATCCACATCCATCCATCACAGCTCCTTCGACACCGATCCAGTCAACAGAGCCGCTCCTGCAACAACTACACGTGGTCTGACCTTCTCCTCACTTGAACCACACCACCAATATGTGATTAATAGCGTAAGTAATGATCCCCAAAAACTCAGAAACACATTTTCCCTCACTGCCCACAAGTTGTTGTGTCAGCTGGATTCCCATGTCCAATCTCTTTAAGGCAACGGTGGCATCTGATGAATGAAGGGTTTATGTGGGCAGTGGCCTACTTGAATCTGAGCGTGTGATTGATGGCCGCATCCATCACTCGGTGTCATTATTCAAAAGACATGGAGAAACTATCAGGAAAAAGTGGGTCAAGAGTTGTACAAGTTAGTGAGTGGACTGATTTGACATGGCAGGGTTGCAGTAGAACATTTCAAGTTTAGTTTTGGCTTGCCGTCCTGTGACAAATCACAGCAGCACTAGAGTTAATGTCAGCACAGTAACTAATTTAACATTATATAGGCAAACCCAGCAGCAGAGATGGCAAAGGCAGAATTCACCTCTGGGCTTGGAACGTTAACACATAATCCTACAGCGGGAGAATACCTGATGAAGACATGTTTATATGTATGAGGGTTGCCGCCACTTTTTATATCCCCATGGAATGGTGGAGCAGATGGTGATTAAATTCACATGCCTACATGTTAAAATCTTGTTCATGTTTGTGTATGTTTGACATTGGTTTGGACCGGGGAGCGACCCCACGTCTTTTTGCTGCGAGGCAACAATGCTACTCACTACTCTGCCTTGTGACCTTGCTTTCCTTATATGATGTTGAAATGGCCAAAATGACAAATATATTGAAAGAGAGTTAAAGTCTTGGATATGAGAGAGAATATTGAATATTGATAAGATATGATAAGAAGAAAAATTATGATGGCAACAGGGAGCAGCATCAAGGTTAGAGCTGGAGGAGAAAGTCAACTCCTGTTAGTAAAGCAGCAGATGAATCGGAGCATGAGAAAAAAAAACTTTTATTTTAACCATTTATAAAATCCATGGTTGCCACTTTACTTGTGATTACAGATTTAAAAATCAGCAAAAATATATATATTATTGCCATACCAGTGTTCAACAAAAGAGACAAGCCAGCAATAATAATAATTGAAAGAGAAATTGAACTTGAAAGAGCAATAAATGTAATCAGAGCAGAAAATATAGTACAAAGAATGCACTGCAGCATCACAACAGAGATTACTGGCTTGTAGCAGCATCCACTGTTGCTGTGATGAGCGACTGTCAGCCCATATGGAATAATGTTTGGCCCCATGGAATAGATTTGTGCATTAATGGTGTTTGTGTATGGGTAGCTATAGGTGGCACAGTGGAAAACACTGGTGCCTCACAGCAAAAACATTATCCATTCAAATCCCAGTCCCTGTAGGTTTTCCACCTTATTCCCACAGAGCAAAGACTTATTTTGCCTGTAAAAGAACAAAGAGTATTTTGCTTGTACGTGTGAATGCGAGTTCCTCTGTATGTTGGTCCTGTGAGGAAATGGTGACCTGTGCAGGATGCAGCCTTCCTCTCAGTGGCACTCAGAGGAAAAACAATTAAAGGGATATACTGTGTTTTTTAAGTGGATTTGTATGAGGAGCTTATGCAGAGTAAATGTGTTACACAGAGGTCCGGGTGTAAGAAAAGAAAATCATTAACATTCTCACTGTAAAAATCTAAATGGATCATTTTCAGACACATAAACCATAAATCTAATCTGCTGCATCACAGAACAGTATCTGCACTTAAAGCAAAATATAGTGCCTTAAAAAGGCTGTCTGACAGCATAGTGAACCTCTGACAATATAGTGTACAGTAAGAGTGTTATTGATCTATTTTTACTAGTGCAACACCCACGTCTTAGACCTAAACGCTCCGTTCTCTATGGACATTAACGTCTCTGGGCATGCGGAAACAGCATTTCTACCATACTGCTCACACTGGTGCCCTTGCTAAGTCACCTGTCAAGCTGCATTTTATGTTAGGAAAACATACACACCTGAGTCTCACTTCTCACATCATATATTCATCTCTCCCTCACAAACACTCTCACTTTCCTTTTGAGAAAGGTAGTGATGTTTTTTAAGATTAACCTTGGCATCATATTCCTGTGTTGCTTCCCTGCCTTGGAGAAAAGTATCCACACCAACATGTCTGTCATGGTCTGTCAGCTTCCTCTCCACTTTCAGCTGCCTATATTTTTATGTATCTCCTCTGCAGACCCTTTGTTTTGTCTCCTCTGGTTGAGCTATTTTTGAGAAAGGAATCAAGGCTTTTTAGGTCCAGTATCGTTCAATATTTCTGACGCTGAGCAGCTGGTTGCTCTCTGTTCACTCTGCTGGCATCCCATGTGTTGACGTACTGTGTTAGTGGGTTGGTAGCAGTAGAGGTAGGTGTTGCCAAAGACCAAAATAAAAACATAGACTTAGTTTGCGACCCTCAAATAAAAATTTATTTTGTGAATAAACTGGCAGCACCATTGTTATCGCCTTGTATAACAATGAGATGTTACTTTTTGAGAAGCATGATGCGACGTCTCTATCTCCATAGTCCGAGATCTGTTTACACCAGAATGTGGCTATAAGCAGTACCGCACATCTGGGCTATAAAGTTCATCATGAGATCGCAGTGTAGAACATATGGTGCTATAACCTGTCGCACTGCTGAGGAAGTGAGGCTGTAAACTCACAACACATTAATTAATGGTAAAACTCTGACACCGATCATAATAAAAGGGCACTTTTCCCTTCCCACAAAACACAAGTCAAGTCACATAGCAAGTCACATAGCTGCACAAATGGAAATTGCAAAACTCAGGCACAATTGTATGCTTGCAAAATCCAAGGAAAAAAAATGGTTTACATGGCCAAGTAGGTTTATTTGTAAAAAATGACATGTGAAGAATTTTTGACACAGACATTGATCTGAGCTCAAGAAACTGCATTGTGTTTGTTGTAGTCAAGCTCTTTTGTCTCCTCTGGTGCTCTGCTGTTGCATCTCTGCTTTTGTTGCTGGCAGTGAGCCAGAACAGGGGTGGGCTTTTCCTTTTGATTAAAATGAATTATTTGCAGCTATTCGCATCACATCCCTGTAGGCTATTGTTTTGTAATAAATTGCAAAGAACAGTATAGTTGTCCATTTTTTGGCAAATAAAGTATGAAAGAGAAACAACATGGTTAGTTAAGTAAAAGCAGTGTTTTGTCCTTCAGACACCCAAGTCATGAACGTTTTTTAACATATTTATCATATGTTGAATTGTATCCAACTTTAAAAACATGTGAGCAATGTTTGTTGCCATTTTTTTTTTAATGCAAAGGCTAAAATATTTTTCATGGAAAGGACAAAGAGCTTTTAAGGAAAATTTCATAGTCACATATACTTAATATTTCCTACAGGTTTATCATTATAAGCAGATTAACAGGGCCAGTGATAGGAATATCTGGAACACATTATTGTTTGTTGTAACTAGCTACTCCAGTTGTTAAATGTAAAGAAACAGAACCAGTAGCAGTATCACTTTTGAATGAAGACTGCAGGATTTGTTTGTTTGTTTTTTGCGATACTGTTACACACGATGTAAATGCCAGACTGTGTGTTGGATGACTTATACCTCCTACAGGCTCTGAGATTTCCACAATCTTATACAATCATTAGAAATTACACTGTGCAACCTGGATCTTAGAAAATTTAGTTTAGCAATCAATATAACGCATGCAGGCTATACAATGCTGAAATCTATTAAATTGTGAGCTATGATGCAAGTCATTATCTAGGTCATCAATTTGATGCAAGTTGGCAATGTCAGGAGCATGCACCAGTGGTAAACAACAATCATTCTGTTGATATGTGCAGAGAGAAATTGGTGGAATCCCAAATTTCTGAAACTGTCAGAAAATGTTCGCACGGTATACTTGGTTGCAAGACTGTGGTAATGGTCATCTTTCAACTTCTCTCACACTAGGGTCAGTGTTTTAGAGTCATGATCAAAGAAATGTTATGATTGTTTCACGTTGGGCATCTTTTGTCCAGGACAAACCGAAACCGTACACCGGGTTTAAAACGACAGCGGTGTCCAAGCAATGACTTGTGTTTGCATACAGATCCATGTCAGAATCCTGTGGCATGTCATTATTTACATGTGCCTACAGACAGTTCATGATGCCATACTCTATGTCTTCAAGATTAATTCACTTGTTCCCTCGTTCTACATTCCCCTCAACGCTTGAGTAAATGCACTTAGATATTCATCACCACTAATAAAGAAACGGTGTGACATTACTAATGAGTCAGTGACAGCTGTCACAGCTTCTGCTTCCACATATCATTTGATGAGTGGATTAAATAAATATTCAGCTGAGACGATGAGCTATGAAGCCTGAGTCATTTTTAGAAAACACTCCTCCTCTGAGTTATTCTCCATTCTTCTTCACCCTCTCATAGTTTTATGCTCCGCCACTGTTGATATTGATTGTGTCTCGTCCACGGCTGTGAGAAATGTTTTGATAGTTCTCATTTTAATCTGCAGACAAAGTGTGTGTGTGTGTGCGTGCGCGCGTGTGTGTGTGTCCATTTCTTTAATTTAGCATGGGGACTCATGCCTGAAAGCTCATTTCATGTCGCCATTTGTGTAGAACTTTTGGAATGCAAATGAGCTTCACTGCTGGTATTTTATTTTAGCACTAGCTGTTTGTCCTAATGAGGTGTTCGTAAATAGGCTTGTATTATAAAAGATATGGTGCTTGGAGGAAAAACCCGAGATACATTGACAGAGGCAAGGAGAATAAGCTTAATGAGCCCGGACTGGTGATTTCCCCAATTAAATGCAGATTTGGAGTTTAAAAATCTTGCCATTAGATGTGATAAACTGCAAAATCCTGTGATAAGAGGACTCACGTTGCCTTCAGAGCAATTATTTTCTAACTTTAACTGCTGCTTCATATAAAAGTCTGTCTTGAGCTGAGGGTCACATTCCACTGAACTAATATTGATCCTGGGGCCTTTAAACCCTCCAGGACAGTAAGACAGTGAAAGTAAGGCCACATTCATCTATTCCTAATGATTACTTCTCTATCTCTCTCCCCTTTCCCCCTCTTTCTTTCTCTACTCCTATTTATATCCTCACTCACATTCTACATTGTCTTTGTCCTTCTTAACAAATAAAGCCATAACAAAAATTAGAATCCTTCTGATCAGGGTCATCACATGCTATTGCATTGATTTACTCTAAAAGCCTCCCTAATAAAAGACAAAATATATTTGACACGTCATTATTTTATATTTAAGATATGATGTGTAACATCATAACATAACAGTCATCTAAAACCAATGAGACCAGTGTTACATAATTTGTTCAGCGGTGTAGTTAAGAAAAAAAATGTCGACACTCTTTACAGTAAATCCATAAAAATTTATATTTTTGTTCAAAGAAATTGACCATTTCATTTTGTCAGCCTTGACATCCGCTTTACCGTATACGCTATTACTTCTCAAACAAACCTCGATGAAATGTCAGGGCGAGGGAGGAACCATGAAGCACTATCGTGAGCCAGTGTGCTCTCTTTTGTTCTTTTCATTTTATTGTGGGTATTTGACAAAAATGGAACACAACCACTGATTGCCATTTGCTTTGCATTCTGCCACTGCTTCCTGACGTCATCAAACTAGGTCCTTTGTTGTTGTTTTAATTTTGAGAGCCCTAGTGGCAGAAATTACACCCTGTGCGTCGAAACAGAGTTTGAACATCTCTAATGTGCCTTTCGCTGTTTTCAAATTAGCTGCATAACACCCACAGCGTTGTTTCCTTCCCATCCAACCTTTGATCTGTATGCTGGTCACTGATAAACATTAGCGTTAACTAGCAGTCAAAGAGACCGCTCGTGGGGTCGACATTATGCCTGGAAACTTTAATTTCAAGAAATAAATCAATTAAAATTCTGTGTGACTGAAATCATTAGGAACTGCAGATATGTGCTGGCACAAGCCTCCAGGAAACCAATAATCTCAGGTCAGTTATTAATAACAGACGTAGAAAAAAAATCTTTGCTCATTCCTGATAAAAAAAAAAAAAGTGAAAAACAGCCTGAACTGCAGGAGCACTGAACAATGCGTCACCACAGCTGCTGCAAACAAACATACTGAGTGAAACAGGTAAATGTAAACTCCCAAGCCTCCTTGGAGTTTGTATTTGTGAGTTGGAGAACATCAAACTGTGTCCTTCACTGAACCTGTCCATTAAAATGCAGCTGATGCGAAGAGGAAACAGCCCAGCTGATGTGCACCAAGACTTCACTGCTTAGGTTATAATGACTCATTAACCCAGACAGAGTGTGCAGCTCAGAGGCCTGTGGGCCAAAAGGGCTCACACACAAAACAAATCAAAACACACCAGGAGTGAATTAAATTCACACAAACATTATGCAGAGAATATAAATTGTGTTAAGGTTATCGCACTGCACAGGATTACGGGGTGGATATTGATTTACACATCTAATCCAGTTCACAGTCTTTCCTGAACAGGTAAACAGCGAGTCCAAAACCCCAACCGGCAACTCCAACCATCTATGAATTCTGTTTGAGAATTTCTAAAATCCTTTCATTTCAAGTTATTACTTTTCTTTGATTTAGATAGTAAAACTGTGAATTCAGCTGAGCTTTGAGTTTCACTTTAAACATGTGATCCGAATAAAAATGCTTCATGTGAAAACACCAATCTGTATACTCCATTGAGAGGGGTGTCATGACTTCCAAATCATGACTTCCTGGTTTGGATTATCATGCTTGTGATGTGATATATTTCTGCTTTTGGCATTGCTGGAACTGGTTAGACACATGCTGGGAGTGGGAACACAAACATTGGTCAAAATTTGACACAGTTCTGTCATTTGACAGTTTAGGGCCTTATGCTCGCAGAGACAGAACTTTCCCTATACAATCTTTTTTTCATTTTCCTTTTCCAAACGTTTTCCTTAAAACACGGCATCATTTGAAGAAATGTTGTTATCAGCACGTAACCCCCTCAAAAAAGACTCTAAATGCTGTAGTACGTGTGCCAGTCATGTATGTAGCACCACATACATGCACATGCTCCACAGAAGTGGGGAATAAAGGAACCACACATGAAAGACAAGAGCAAGACGTTGATGAAGATAGATTTGTATACATTGGTTGTATACCAATATGCCAACATGGGATCCAAAAATAGTGTTTTCAGGTTTCCAAATAGCTGGTTCCATGTGGATAAAACGTCAAAATGAGACAAAACTTTTGTGGGTTCTCATGTGTCCAGGCCCCAGACAAATCTGGATGTTAGGGCAGTTAATTAAAGGTGCTTGGATTGGAGTAAAATTCCTCCTGCCCTGTTCGTCACACACACACAGAAGCAGTAGCTACATTACAGAGAACAGAAGAAACAAAAGTACTGTTTGAAGATTGCAATGTAGGTCCATTGGCAAGAAAACATCATAATAATAAGCATGTACATTTGCACATGTAAACATGATGACAGCGCTATCATGTTGTTGCAGTTTTTTTTTTTTATCAGTGAGGCGACCTCATTCAACCACCACAAGACCTTTTACGTTTTAATTAGCTCCAAACATTTTGTAGCTACCAGCAGATGCTAATGGGATTATAATTGATTTTGCAGCTACTTTGCTTAGTTTTACATGGGTGATGGTTCATTTTCAGGGTAAGATAAAATTCTCTGCAGAATCTGTTCCAAACCAGCTCATCATTTCTTTAACGGTTACAAATATGATTCTTACAAGTGAAAACAAGAAATAAATAAAAATATACATATATGTACAGAATGATACTTGATACCAGTAAGAGTTTTGCAGAGACTGTCCATATTATTCAGTCTGATATTTTAATCTAAACATTACAAGGATTCCTATTATATTGATGAGATTAACTGTGTGCCTTTGGGAATTTGCTTATTCCATTCACCTCATTGAAAATAAACTTGGTTAATGCTGCCATAAATATGTTGTAATATACCGTAGTCTATTTTATGTAAGAATTAATGCACCATATAAAAATGCATAAAAAATGATGGTGATATTTCACAACAAATGTTAACTATATCTATCAGTAATTGTTGTTAAATGCACTTTTCACACTTTGAGGTTATTTTTGTCAGAACTTTTAACCAAAGTCATTTTAAAAAATAATCTCACATCCACAGTCCTAATCCTTGACTACCAGCTGACATGGGTGATGCAAGGACTGATCAAAATGACACAAATAAAATATATCAAGCACAAATTCTCTCTCTCTCTCCCTCTCCCTCTCTGTGGATTGGACACACTTCATTATACACTGGATGACATAATCTCACACCCGTTGTCTCCATAGTACCATAAATAAAATGAGGGCATGGGTGCCATGTGTGGTGGAAGGAGTTGTGATGACAAACATAGTTATTAGAAGAGGTTAATGAGGACAGGCTCACAGATAACACTGACAGCAAGAGAGACATTTCCATACAATGAGCAGTGTGCTGCAGATGAGTGGAGCAGTGAGCATCTGTGCTCAGATGTTTTCAGGTTTCTAAATAAGCCTTGGGAAATAAGGCAGGAGTATTTACAACAAAATTGCTTCATCCTTTAAAAAAAGTTTGAAACATGTTGTGAGAGGCTGGGACAGAGTTGAACTGATAAGTAGACAGACAGATATACACAGGCAGAGGAAACGGGAGAAAGGCAGCACTTGAAAAGGGCAAAGCCTTAAAATTCAAGTAAGAGGCTTATTGTTACTCAAAAGACTTTTGCAGTATTCTTTGGTTCTTTATGAAAGCTGACAGAGCAGATTATCTTAAAATCAAGAGGGTAAGACTGAATGTCATGTCTGTCTTTGAAGACACAAAACAATATTTCCTCACATCAGTAACAAGGTTCACTGTGGCATAATTCACTGCCAGATATGAAACCTTACATGGCACCATGATTTTGGCTCGGTTTTTTGTTGGAGTGAAGTGCAAAAATTAATGAGACCTTGCAGCGCAAACCAGATTGTGAGGATGGTGATACTCAGAGTATTTGGAGATTAAAACTAATGTCAAGGAAATAAGTTAGTCAAGTGTTTTTATTGCACTTGAATGATGTAAAAAGGGGCTTCTCAAAGCAAAGTGGGGATCCAAACAGACCGACCTTATTTCAGTGATAAAGGTGTTTGAAGTGAAACCTTGACTTAAAATATTCTTTTTTTTTTTGACTGGGTGTGAGAAACAACATTAACCACATGCTGGATGACCTAAGTGACCCAAAGGTGCCAGACCATGCAGTGCTCTCTACTGTGCATTAAAAGTACCCACTTTACCCAGGTACAGTAGCTGGGAATAGTGGGCATGGGCTTTAAGTGGGCAAATGATTCAGTTCCCATATGATTTCAGGCAAACATGGAAATGGAAACTTGGATTATCCTGTATTAACCTGTATTATCATCCTTAATATAACCCTTATGTGGCCCACATGGCTATGCTGGCTGGGATGCAGCATACAAATATTATTTCATAAGTTCTGTTCACAAAAACCAGAGGCAGAATAATAACATCATAAACAACAACAAAAATCTCCAAAAGTTATGCACTGCAACTGCAGAGTCATGAGTGGTAAAATGTAATTTCTGTAAATCCAACAATTGTTCAGACGTTTTGCTTTATTGGAATCTACACAAAGAGTTGGAGAATTACCACACTTCATCCTCCGGATGAATGTTTGCCCAAATTCTGATGACAATCCTTTTATTAGTAAACTAACTACTGAAACTCATCCCTGAAGCTGTGTTGCCACTGTGGGTGAACGTTTCAGGGAACAATTCCTCCTCACCATTCAGCAACTCGAGTAAGGCAAAGTATTGCAATAAAAGGAGGTGATGAAATCATTAGGAGAAAAAAGGGTGCATCTGTCTTGTCTGGCCAGAGGATACAGGATAAGTCTGACCTCCCAGCTAGAGTTTAAAATGGTATTATATATTCTACTGGAATAATGAGTCTGTGGGTTTTTTTTCCTGCACAGAATCTTTTGGTGACTGAATTCCCCATCTCAAGCAAATTAGTAACACGGGCTAATCTAATGAAAGCTGAAGGTCATGCTTTGTTTCAGAAAACTGTCACAACTAAAATGTGAAAGAGTAAAGTTTTATTTTATTAAGTGTCTTTCTTGAAAAAAGCACAATATATTTTCAACACAGCTTTGCTCACAGTGAGAATGGACATTTTCTCAATTGTTTGGATTAGATTTGATGTATTCACATGGCAACAACATGGCAAAAGGCTCATCATTTTTTTCTTTTCGCATGTTAATGTGATAATGACTGTGAAAGAATTATATATTCTCTAAAGCTCTACAAAGCTTTTTCTGTACTAAGGCTCGCGCAAAGGTATATGATGAGCAAATCTAATGCTTCACAAGGCCTGAGGACCCCATTGAGATCCACAACCCACAGCTTATGATTCATTATTAGCAATAAATTATTAAACTCTGCCTCATAAGGCAGAACAACAAGTGAGGAAATATTCAGTCCTATGGATGATTTTAATGACTGAATCAAGACCGAGCTGGAAAAAATGTGTGGCCGTTGGTATAGATGTTAACAAAAGAGGAAGGGAGGAGTAAAGACCAAGAACCAAGAAAAAGAGAATTTACTCATTCACTAGGTTTATGCAACACATTATTGTACTGATCATCACTCTGTTTACATACAAATTTTGTGAAGTCGTCTTGTTGGACAAACAGTCACACACTGTTTTATCACCTGTCAGACATGAGACTACGCAGAGTTTTTACAGCATCCAGGAGTAAACATGGCAGGAAGCATATGCGTAGTCATGATAAATGTCAGATTATGATGGGTGTCCTTGGAAAATGGAACAACCCCCGAGATAATGCATCTATAACATCCATCTTAAGGAATAAATAAATGATCCTAAGGTGTTGTTCCTAAGGTGAATTAAAAAACCTGAATAATCTTTTGTTGATCAGTGCTGTGTCCCAACTTGTAAAGCGCTAGTTCATTAGCTGTTTCACAACCAGTTCTCTATACTAATGCACATTGTTAGGTGATTTTTTTTTATATTATTAAATACTTTATTATATACATTATTGAATAAGATTGTCTTCTCCAAGAGTTCTGAAATTACAAAATAGCCAGATATAAGTTACACCAGAAAGCATGTTATGGGTTGTAGCTTATAGTTGCAAGTCACTTCACCAACTATTAGAGTGAAATGTACTTTTGCTACTTTTAAATTGGGTTGAAAAAATAATCTTAATATCAATAATCCATCACAGTGACAGTATACACTTTGTACTTGTATTTTTGTCAAGGTTAAAGTCATTGTTGATGCAATATAGACTTCTTTTTTAATGCAGCACTTACACTTACATTACTGAATGATAAAACACACTATGAATTTCTTATCTCAACTAAGGCCAAGCCATAACAAAACATAAAGCAAAGCACACACAGCACACTTTTTGTAGCTAGGAAATCATCTATATAGGGTAGAGGATTCATTGAAAGAAAACATTCAATAACTGGAAATGGTTCTCACTTTACTCTCACGTGCCTCATTTCATTTGAAACAGTGGCTGGTTTAAAAAAAAAAAAAAAGTTCCCCAAAATCTGACTCTGCACCAAATTTCATCTGTTAATTGTCATTCTGCATATCCCCCATTTCATCATAATTGTCTCTGCATAGTTTCTTTACAAAGTTCAGGATAATATTGGCCTATTATAATAACGCTCCAATGTATAGTTATCCCCCCAACTTATCCCACACCTCAGCTGAGCCAGCAGAGCTTTCTGAAAGGACAAAATATAAACCCATTTTTTAACCATTCTTTTTCAACGTGCATTTCAGTACCTCACTACCCCACTCATGTTTCTGAGCAATGAGGTTAATTCCTTAACCTAAAGTTCTTTTTCAACATTCGTTTCACTTCCTTGTGTTTCTGAGAACCACGGATGTCTCACTTCACTAGCATAGATGTTTTGCATCCTCGTTCCTCCTTTGATCACTGTGTCACACACACACAAAGACAAGGCACGTCTATAGTGAGAAACACAGAGAGAGTCATCTGGAGCTGATAGGCTTAATCAAAAGCATGTGAGCTCCTTGGACAATGGCTCAAATTTATATGACATTTGTTTATATTGAAAAGTTGCACAATACAGTTTGAAGTCATAAAATGAGATTATATTTAAATAGCAGCTTCACTGATAACAATGATACAGCCAGTTTATTCACAAAACACATTTTAATTTGGGGGCCACAAACTATGTTTTGGTCTGTTGTGCCACTTACTGCCAGCCACCCAATAACACAGCTCATTGTTGTGTTGCAAAATGAGTCAGTCAAACATCTACTCTCATCATCTGACCATTTCTTGCTGCTGACAAGGCGTATCAAATGAAACAAGGAAACAGCAATGTGAATATGCATGAACACAGTGTAATGCCAGGTGTAAGTGCAGCCCGTGTTTGTCTTTTGGAAAGTTTGGCAACCATGGTCTCCAGAGCTTTGAGTTGGGATTGCAGTAACAGTTCACACTCTAAAGGTTGCTGTCATTCATATTTTGCATATCATATTTAATGGGCTCTTTCTTGGACGACACCAAGCCCTCCTACCAAAGCCATTTTTAGACCTGAGCTGCAGAGAATGTCTAAAAATTGGGTCTTGACATTTTGCTGAGTTTTGCTATTCGCATATGACAAATGGATGTGAAGATTTTTCTGGGACAGACACATTCACAAAAGCAGGGGGATGTCCAAAACATCAAAATAAGTGAAGGCACAAAGAGCGAGTATGCAGGAGGAAGGACATGATGTTCAATTTTGGCTGCAGAAAGGGCTTTTGTTTACATCACATCAAGGAAGGGTGGAGAAGAAGCTGGTAATTTAGCCGTAATGCTTTGTGGCATTTTGTGTTCACAATGCCACAAGCTTTTGGATGCAGTCACAAAATGAACAATGAAGCAGAAGCTATGAATTATCTAGAGACATTCCTGCTGTGATCTCACATGGTTTAACACTGACATGATCGGGAAATTAGGGGGCTGGCAGTAAATGACATTTGTGACCATAGGGACTATTTAAAAAAATGTCTGGATTTGGATGGATGGCATAATTCTGCCAGAAACATGAATGCTAACACAGATGTTACTGACCAAGATTAAAGATTATATGCATCTGCAAATACTTTATAGTTTCTCTCTGTCACCAATTAGACCAAAGATTATTTCAATAACATAATAAAAGCAACAAATGTGATTTCTTTAGATTTTCATAAAATCACAACATAAATAAAATGTAATATATATGGAGCAAATTGTAAAAATGAACCATCCCGTATAGTAAAAACATCTGAGTTCTATCAAAGTGCAGTTCTATCAATGTTGCACACTGAAGAAAAACATACCATACATATTCAAAAGATTGGCAATTTTTCATCTAACAAGCAAACACGGGTCAAATTTGTCAGCAGTGAGAGGTGACACATCAGAAGAGCCACCTTTGTTCCTGATTAGGAAAGAAACTTTTCATGCACGGTTCTTTCTACTGTGTATGTGTACAATTTATAAACTGAATTTAGGAAAAGATTGAGTGGCACAACATTTAAATGTCCTTGTGCCAAAAAGGAATGATCTCTGCTTGAAAAGAACACATGAATGTATGTTTTGTTTTCATGTTTGTTTTATATTTGGAAACACATTCAAGAATGCTGAATCTTCTATCATAAAGGAAACAATAACACATCAACCTTCATTTAAATCTGAGTTCACAGTAAGTGCTGAGCGTTTAATGAGCAAAGACCACAGGAATATAAGGAAATATGATGGGTCAAATGGGTCTCAACTTGTAACATGCATTCATAATTTGGTGCAAGGAAAAAGTTAATGCAATTGAAAAAAATGAAATGACCTCAAAATATGTTCCACTGGTCCGTGGATACAATAAAACTAGCAGCCAATTCCCAGTAATGATCAAATTAAAAGAGTAGGCACGAAAAGTTTGAGCACCAAAAAAAAAAAAAATCTCCTCTGTTGAACTTTGCTGACATCACACTGAGAGACCTCAATTTACATCAATTTAATTCATACATTTTCTACTCTGTGACTTCTCTGAGGGCTATGAGGGAAGCTGGAGCCAATACAGAGGCAGGGTTCAACACGGACAGGTCACCATTCCATCACAGGACCAACATTCAGAGAAAGAGACAAGAGCCTCTAGTTTACCTGACCATAATCAACACTGTGGGAGGAAGAGCCCCTCCATACTGTCCACATTCAGTGTCTGCACGGAGTCACAACACATTTAAACCTGCACTTTTCCACATTGCAGTTCCAAGAGTGTTATACTGGTGGACTTCATCTCACGTTCCATTCCAGTTGTGGCAGTTTCTGCAGGCTTCTGACCTATTAATATAATCATAACTCTCTCATGGTTAAGCCTGGTTCACAATCTGTCATCTGACACTTTTGGTAATTGGAGCTTGATTAAACTTAACAAGTCACACAGTGTTTTTCATTTACACACAGGCAAATGGTTCTTTTTCCCTTATCTTGAAAATGGTAATATATGATTAAGTCATTTAAATGAGCAGGAAAAGAGAGGAGGACAACAATAGTGCACGAAATGGAGATGATCAGTGAGATGCCGAACACCTCCGTTTGTGCTGTGTGTTGGGTTAATGACAAAACTGTGGTGTAAAGCAGCTTTGAGTAATCATCCAGACTAACAAAGTGCTACACTACATGAAGAAAGGTACTTGACCACACCTGCTAAGTACTGAACTGAAATGCTTCAAAACAGGCTTTGGGCTCAGCCCCTTATATCCAGTGAATGGCAATCTTAACACTTCAGCATACCAAGACATAATAGACAATGCTATGCTTCCAACTTTGTGACAACAGTTTGGGTAAACCCCTTTTCTATTCTAACATGACTATGCCCCAGTGCACAAAGCAAAGGCATGGCTTGACTTTGAGTTGAGTGATGTAGAAGAACAGGAGAAATGCTACTGTATCAAAGGGCCAAAACAGTGGGGTAACAAAAAGAGTTGATGTGGACAGTGATACTGTATTCCAAAAGGCAGAGTATGCAGGTTAAAATTATACAAAAAATAAATAAATAAATAAATAAAATAAAATAAACACACACATAAATAAAACTAATATTAGCAATAGTTTCAGCACAAACTGTTCTGATTTTTCAAATGCTGCTTGATGTGAAGCATTTTGAGACCTGGGTTTATAAAAATGTTATGATTATTGAAACAAAAATACAAGCCAGTATGCAAAATAATTAAATTAAAATGTGATCAAAGGGGGGAAAAAAATAAGGATATGAAATCATAATTTATTCAACACTAAATGGAATTCACTTTAAACAAACATCATTCCTTTGAAGTGAATTGATTTATATATCAGCTTACAGTGTGTTCTTACACATTACAGAATAAACATTTGCCTACATTGATACAGCATAACATTGATGGTTATGGAAAGTACCACCACTTCATTGGGAATCCTCGTGAGTAATAGATTGAACTGTGTGGCATGTAATTACCCGGAAGGGCCTTGAAGTGTAGTTTGTCATATGTGATACCAGTTCTCTGCAAGTGCATTGATTAATACTGTTATCATCGAGTTCATTCAATGAACAGGGAATTGTTTTAACTAGCTGAGTGGTGCTGCTGTTTGATTACTCTGCACAGATGTTTGTTTCCCTGTTGAGTGATCGGCTTTCAGTATTCTCGGTCAGCTCTCCCATGCTTCAGTGTGACTCAAGAATGAAAGGACATGTAAGGAGAAGAAGCAGGAAAAAAGCAGAGAGGCCAAAGGAGCCAGAGCATTGACAAAGCACTGGACATGTGTGTTCCCTGACCTGAATAACCAAAGGCTCCTGACCAGGTAGACTCTGCATGACTCAGAAAATAGCACTATTTCTCCTTCACATCCATCCACACCTTCCATTTTTTTGTTTACTACCCAAATTTACAATTTGAGGAACAGCAGAGCTGACAAATTATTTCTGCTTTCTCTAATTTGCCAAAAAAAACAAAAGGCTGTACAGGAAAGCTAATCAAACCTAAGTCATTTATTTAATAAATCTCTTCCCTCAGATGAGGTTTAATGTGCAGAAATGGTTGCTAATGTGCTTTAGCCCCTTTGCACTCATGAAAGCGTGGTTGCTGTTTCATTTCCAAACATCTTTTCTACAATGCCTGTTCAATTACTCATACCAGAGAGGTTTTGGTCCAAATGCTGTCTACACTCCGGGGTTAAATGTAATTAGCAAAGCTAAGACCTCATCATCATCTGTTCTGTTTTGTTTGCACTTTCACATTCACCCCCTGCCAAGTTACATTGCCTTTCCATTTTGGAGAGACTTCCAAAGAACAATGGGCACACAGCACAGCACAGCATACATGGATGGCCATGATCTGTTCTACATTCTGCTCATCAACTACAATTCACTCCTTCACAATAAAAGGTGCAGAGGAAGTAATTACCCTGTAAAACACACGTGTCTGCAGCTACACTGTCTTATCAGCTGAAACAAAGAAGCATGCAGGAGCCTGAGAGATGCCAGAGCTTTTGAGCATAATTCAGAAATTTTTCATGTTACACAGAGATAATGCCAAACTTGACATACACAGACAGCCTTCATGTCAAAGCCTTCATGTCAGCAATGTAGAGGTTGAACCTTTTTTCCCCCCACTCACTTCTAAATGTGGAAGGAAATCATGTCATTCTTGATTTGTCATTACTACGTTTTCATGTAGGAGGTCGTATTTGCGTTCCGACATATTAACACCACAGCCATGTCAAGCTCTTTCAGGTCATCTTCGTGGACAATTTGGATCTTTTTTTTTCCTGCCATTGCTCTCATGGGCTAGATTCAGCAACTTGATTCAGCAGATTGATGTCCGAGGAGTGAATTATCACAATCGGCTCCAGTCGTTTTAAAGGCTCAGCAGGCACCCTGAGGAGGAAAGAGGGTGGGGAAAAGAATGAGTCAAACGAGAGATGACAGAGAATTTAAACAGAGACAAGAAGCAAAGAGGCGACTGCTTGTTGGAGTGGTAGGGAAGAAGTTATGGGCATGAGATGAAGAGAAAGTGGAAGGAAACTAGAGGAATGCGAAAGGAAGGGAGGGTTGGAACTTTTCAATTACAGCACAAAGACAACAAAGACCCAGATTTCCAGAGACTGGAACAGTCTGCAGCCCTGAGGGAATAGCTCATTCAGCTTCCTTCATTTCTTCTATTCCATCTCCATGCAAATTACAACATGTAATATTTCATGCCTTTCCTTTTTGGGCTTCCTATCATTACAGATGTACTGAAATTCCAAGACCAGACACGTGGAGAAGCAAATCCTCCTGTTGAAAGAGGAAAACAAAATCTGGCTTCTGCTTTAAATTTCAAAATCTGGGCATTTGTAAAAGCAACTATTTAGGCATTGAAGATGTAACCAATTGTAACTGAATAGACTCTATTAATTTGATCTTGAAGGGAGGTAAAAGAAAGTAAAATCGCCTGGCATCCCAATGGGCCCTTGCCAAATATTAAAGTTAAAAGAGAATCAATAGACACAGACTATGGATTCTACTCCATCACAAATATCAAAGACACTCTCCTCACAGCCCATTAAACACCAGGAGGCATTTGTCAGTCAGGTTCTCAGTCTAGACGACAAGCATGATGACAATAGATACCTTGCAAGAGGAAGACAAAGGACTTTCCTGGCAAATATAAAGTTTCATGGCACAAACTTCAGACAACTTTTGATTAGTTTTGTTTTTGTGTGTGTGTTGGAATCACTAAAAAGATTATAGCATTTTAGAGATGGATTTGCTCCAACTTGACCCCAAAACACACAGACAGCTTGGTTAACATTACCAGGCTGAAATTACATGATATATGATTGAAAGCTCTTGTAGGAATTAATATGATCATTGTCATAACTGACCTGCACAGATAGCACAGCAAAAGCCAAACAACAATGGAGTGATAGCAGTCAAGAAGAGGTGTTGAAAACTGGAGAGGTAACAGACATTCAGGGCAGGAAAGTCATTCAAGCAAAACTGGATGGAATCTATTGAAATCAAACAGTGTTCCATTTCAAATATGTGTTTTAGAGGACTGTTGCATTTAGACTGCTTGTAAAAAAAAGGACATAGCTTTGGTTTGTAAAAAGAGCCCTAGGAGGGAGCAAGTAGCACAAGGAAGCAACTCCAAAAAGAAGTCTACATGAAAATGAGTCTACTTTTAACTCTGGAGGAGTTAATGGTCTCAATCACTAGATTGAGGACTTTTTCCAGACAACATGTTCCTCTTCAGAGGAAAAGAGACGATAATGGGTTGACTTCAATGTGGCTGACAGTTGATATTGCCCAATAGTTGCCCGGTTGCGGGTTCAAAAACCGACAGGTTTCAAATTGCAAATCTGGTCCTCACAACTGCACATTTTGTCTGCGATGTCAATCAAATCGATATTGAAGTGGAATTGAACTATTATGGAGCAACACACACACCCACACAACCTGGTTTCGTCTTTGCTATTGTTTGAGGGCTCGTGGCCGCTCACTTTCCTCCGTTGCATCACCCAGCTTTCATGTGTCTTAATGTGGCAAGCTGTTGTGAGGTTGCTCCGAGGAAGGACAGAGGGGAGACTCAAACCAACATCTGTTCCCACACCTGTGTCCTCAGCCATCGCTGCAATGTTGACTGTTCAAAGTTTACCAGTCAAATATTGCTTTTGCACAATTTAGCATTCCTGCAAAGCTGTTCTCAGATAATGGCCTGGGAATGTTAACACTGTATGAAAACTCAGCAGTGTGGATGCCAGTGCGGGAGGAGCGGGTCTACAGTAGTGGCAAGCTACAGGCTTTGAGGCTGAGGGACAGGACAATAAATGGGAAAAGGAAAACACTGGGGGATAATTAGCCTTTTATCAAGCTCATTTTAGCACTTTAATGTGGCACTTGCACAGGGAAAAGGATACTGTGATAATGAGGATGAATTATGTAGAGGTAATGGTTAATGATCAACAGCCCTGCACGGTAGAAATCATACATTACCCTCATCCTCATCAGGGTGCACTTGCTCGCCCTTGTGCTTTCTCACTTGGAAAAAACCGCTGTTGGGGGTGGAAGCTCACTGTGATGCAGCAGGCTCTCATTCATCCACCAGCTCACTCAGCAGAGAGGGGTTACTAACAGCTCATGTCTACCATTTAACCAGATTTATACAGCCAATCAAGGAGCACGCGATGCTTTAAAGGAATGTCAAACGGTATATGGAGAAATCTACATTTCCTTTTAACCTCTGGAAATGTCTCTGTGCGCACGGACACGCGCCTCGGAAAGGACAGACAGGTGAAGAAGAGGCAAAGAATTTAGGGAAAAGAAGGCAGTGATGCAACGTCACGGATGCAAACTGTTGTGAAACACTATCGACAAACAAACAACAAACGACACCCCTCTTTGTGTTTGCGCCTTCGCTGCTGCAACTTCTCCTCGCAGGGCTCGGAGCGGCGCGGATGCCGCTGCAGGATTCACCCAAAACAAAGTTGAGTGACGGCGGACATGAAGTTGGAGCGGCGCCTTAAAGAAAGCTCTCGCCGGGAGTTGGTGGATTTAGTCGGATCGCGGAACAGGAGAGGTTTTATTCGCAGGTCTCACAAGATCGCAAGGGTCCTGCTCTCGCACCGTCTGGTCCCCGTCGCAGAAGCGGGTGAGTGCACTTTGGTGTGGACACTAACGAGAACGCAGCGGGAATGAGTGTTTGTGTAAAAATAAATATCCTCATTTCGCCTTTCAACACTGCACTTTTACAGCCTAGATATCTGCGAAGCCTTCAACTGCTCTAAATGTCTTCCATGCTGTGTCGGCCCCTCCAGTCCGGAGAGGATGAGGATTCTCTGGGTGCAGCATGAGCCGTCGGAGGATCAGTCATAAGCGGCTGTCTCTGCTGTGGGAGGGGGCGGCTCTCTGCCTGTGGCTGTGCTGCTGCTGCTGCTGCTGCTGCTGCTGCTGGGTCTCCGGGGCCGCCCTCGCCTCTGGAGCCGCAGCCGCAGCCGCTGCCGCAGCCGCAGCCCCGGGCTCCCTGGACTGGCTGCTGTCTGATAAAGGGCCATTCCACCAATCTCTGGAGTTCACGGAGGCTGCGGACAAATACCAGCAGGGATTCAGCACCAGATACAAGATCTACAGGTGAGTCGTGTTATAAGGTAATTACTGGATATTGTGATTTTTTTTTTATTAATTATCATTAATATGCAGACCTTTATGTTTATGACGTTTTTCTTGTTTCAGGTTGACATGTGAACAAAAAAATTTCAAATGTACAAATGTGACCCAAAAAAAGATTGAAATAAAGTAAATAAAAATCAGTCAATATTGACAATTGGCCTTCATTTAGAGAGAACATTATGTCTGCTAAGGTGTGGCAGGTGGTACTGTATATGATAAAGCAAATATTGAAATATTGAAAACTGTTGTGCCAATTATTGGGTAATTCGAGATTATTTGTTTTTCTTTCTAGGTGTTTGTTATGTGACACACGAGTTTCAGGTTTGGCCCAAAAATGTATCACAATAAAACAAAAATTTTGAATTAACACTTTTAATTAAAAAGTGGGAAAAAAAGGGAAAAAAACGTTATAAAATGAAACACATCTGGGGTAAACATTCAGTATCATTATATGTGTTGTATCTCAAAGTGTGATAGTACATGCATAAATGTTATACAAATTATATAGTGAATCTTAATTGTATTTTTACTGAATATAATTACATCATGATATACAATATTGTAATTTAATTATTTCCCAGCCATAACTCTGGGTGTTTGCAGGTTTTCATTTCAGTCACACATGCCACTGATGAGCACTTTGTGCTGAGAGGAGCTAATCACTAAAAGCAGATGCTGTAGTGTGTGGAAAGAAAACCTCTGAATTGCCCTCACAGGTAAAACACCTGCATCGTATTAGTCACAAGCTGATGAGCAAATCTGAAATAACTGCTGTAGCAAAACTAAACTTGCCCCCTTGTTCGTGTCTTTGAGCACGTATCATTACTTGGGGTTTGTGTTTTCACGGTTTGGTATTTCATAATTGTGTTGTTGCTGCTGCATCCCATGGCCTTACCAGCTGCAGTTTATCTCAGGACAGTGTGGACAGTTACATCCATTCAGTGATCGTCTCCTGTGTTTTTGAACTGCACTTATCTGTTGAAGCGTCCGTCTAAATATTCCTCACAAGGCTTGTGTTGTTTTCCTTCTTTGTTGCAGCTGTGAGGTGCAGGGTCCAGTACCCCCCCACCTCCACATCATTCCCTCATGCAAATGAGTCTGAAATAAACTATCTATGTAGTGCATGTGACTGATTCTGTCAATGTCTGGAGATATGATTTGCTGTCGCTGCAGCCTTCTGTGGTTTATCGATGCCTTGGGCTTGTAGGATTATGTTTCTTTCTGTGCTGAAGTTTGCCAAGGGTCTAACAAAGTGGAAGAAAAAAACACTTTATGTCACATCTATGTGCCACATATTTATATGCCAGTATTTTTTTTATAATGTATCTACTTTATGTTGCGTCTATAAATCAGTTGGTCCATGCAGAAATCTACTAGACTGTGGTGTTTATATGTGAGTGGCACATGCATAAAAAAATATAAATTACTTGCCACATAAATGTCTCTATAGTCCATCTGACACGGTATTACTTATGTTTCAAAATCTGTTCAATAATCAGTAAAATAACTTGGGCTCTTAAAAGCAGTGATAGCAGTCATCCACCTGCCCACATTTCTCATTCAAAGAATTAAGGATTAAGAATTTACAAATAGCATATTTGAATTATTTTCTTTCCTCCACCTGTTTTGATTGATAAAGAATGAGACTGAATTGGTCAAATGATTTCCATTTCAATCTATCACATATTTTAACTGTACTTTCAAAAACTCAAGAAAAAAAACCATCCACTGCTGTTAAGTCAAGACATGTTCAAATCTCCTCTTGTTTGCTATTTCCACTATTTTAACCAGTGGAGTAATACGCGGAAGCTGCTGGAGTGATGTTTAAGTCACGTGAAGTTCAGCTTTAGTTACTGAATATGTGGCATTTATTCACGAGGATCCATTTGGTTTTTTCCAGTGTATTTTTCGATTTGCTACCCACCTATGAAAGCATTCATTATTTTACAGTCTCCATGGAAGCAGGTGCTTCATATTTTTCTGCTCTTAAGTAGCCTGGGGGCTTAAATAGCTTTTCTGCCCCATTGACCTCTACAACAGTTATAACTGCATCAGTCATGCAGTGGTATGTGATTAAGATGACTATTTGTTCATAACAGCTGCAGCTTCTAACTTTCTTTCCTCTACAACACTTGATCACAGTTGCTGCTCACACTACATAACAGTAAACCTACATGTTTAGATAAGCACTTTTTTATACGAACAGAAAACCTCCCCCTATTTGCCATAAGTGCTTTGTGATGGAATAGCTGTAAGCTAAACCCCAGGCTGGATCCACAGCTCCCATCTGTCCACCAGGAACAGACACTGAGGCTGTCCCCTCGTTATGATGATTGGCTGTAATGACACACTCTGCACTGGTTTGGTTCCCCAATTATTTCTCTGTCGATCGTTTTTCTCGTGGCAGTGATTTGATTGCCTCCCACAAGTTGAGGGAGGTAGACGGAGCAGCAAGCAGCACTGTTGGAAAGGCAGATATCAGCTGAAATATGGAGGGAGGGAAAAATACTGAGAGCTTCTATTGTGGGTAGTTAGAGGAGTAAGACTTGTATCCAAAGTGCACAGGATAAGAAAGATTTATAAGTGATGATCTGAGACCTCATTTTGACTGTGCATCTTTCTGTAGCTGTGGGACTTGCAGTGTTGCATTGCAATAAGTTCAGCTTTGCAATCGTTTTTTAAAGCTGTGACAAGCTCAGTGGGCAAAAATGATGAGTCTCACATCAGGAGTTGCTGTAACCCAGAGAGGGAGCTGCTGCTCTGGAAGTTACATGGAAAGATAAAGAGCTCATTTGAAAAAGGCCATATCCACATGTTGAGACAGATGACAAAGTAAAATGTCTTTCTGTTCAGAGCTGAGAGTCACATTGTAGACAATAAGCAACAGTCTGAAAGTGAATGTGGGCAACTGAGTCACTGCTTTCAAAGGTTTCCATTTCTGCCTGTTCTCATTACAATGTAAAGTTTTTAAATGAAAACAGCAGCATTTTCAAACTCCTCTTCTCTCTTTTATAATGCTGGAGTATTGTGGACAGCAGGTGTATCGGCAGCAGAATTTATGGATTTTTAAGCAAAAACTGAATAATGTCCATGTAGCCCAGTGCATAAATTACCAACTACAACCTGACCCAAAGCCAACACTTACAGTATATTGGTAGATAAAATTACATCATTTATTAACAGTCATTTTTCCTGTGTATGTGGATCTGTGCCTGTGTGCCTTGCCAGGGAGTTTGGTCGATGGAAGGTCAACAGTCTGGCAGTGGAGAAGCTGGACAGTTTTGGTGGCAGTGGTGGTTTGGCTCTGCTCCTCGACCCTGACTTCATGCACACCATCCGGCAGCTGGGGCGTCGGCCAACCCTCCAGGCAATTACCGAGAGTCTAATCAAGAAATATGGCACCCACCTCCTCCTTTCTGCCACTCTGGGAGGTACAGTAGAGGAGTATGAGCCTCAGAGCAAACCTAATTCAGACAGCTTCTAATCTGATTTTCTTTCTTGCCAGCACATGCGTCACTATCTTTACTGTGTGTTTCTTTCTAAAACACAAAGCATGTAATAATTTTTAGAAAAGACAGATTGGCATCATTTCCTTTGACAGCAGGCTCAATAAACCTGCAACACAGAGCATAAAATCAAAGTGCAACTTCTTTCTCAGCTGGAACAACACTTAATGTGTTGTTAAAAGAAGTTTATATTAAAGTAAATGGTCTGTATTTATAGTATATAGTGCTTTTCTAGTCTTGATGACCACTCAAGGGTGTTTTACACTGCACTTTTTGCCACTGACCTATTCACACCCATTCACTCACACCTTCTTACATCACATCTATGTGCAGAGCATTTTTCTATCAGACAACTTTCACACCCAGACAGCCAGCAGGAGCAACATTGGGTTTATAAGTGTGTGGCCCAAGGACACATCAGTGGAAAGAGGAGTCAAACCTACAACCTTCTGACTGAAAAAAAACTCAGCAATGCAATGAAAGTCATGACTTTTATGTCTGTATCAGGATCATCTTTACGTGCGCCTCACTTTAGGTCTTCAAATGCAAATGACCCTTTGATTCACAGTGGACAGAAAATGTATCCTTCAGTCCAAAAGCAACAAAGGGTCCAATTCATAGATTCTCTCTGGCTTCATCACGTCCAACTTTAGATTTGTTGCTAGGCCACAGCAAGGTTGGGGCAAGCTGATGACATGATAGGAAAATTCTCTATAGAACAAACCAACCATTTTGGTCTAAATGTCCGCATTCTATGAAGGAGGCAGCTCTTGGATTGGGACACGAGTTTTGACAAATTGGCAATTTATGATTTCTTTTATAATGTCTTATAAACATGATTAATGTCTATTTATTCACTGTAAATAGTACCTCAGAGATTTCATCACCTAATCCAAAAAAGAACATTAGTTTTCAAGGTCAAGGTTTTTCCTACAGTAAATGATTAAACTTCTTCAATGTGTGAAAAGACTTAATAGTTTTTTTCTGTATGTGTTTTAGTTGGCTGCTTGTGTTGGCTGTCTAATTGATAGAAAAGGGTACATTACATTTGTCTCCCAGTGAAGCTGTGCTGAACTAAAGCTTTTAGTTTTTGGCAAATGTAATTTAGATGATGAAAATAATTAAGGGAACTCGATCAATGATCCAAAATTTAGTCCTGTTGAGTTTCAGTAGATGCAGAGATTTTGTCTGTCCCCTCCAATCATCTCCAACCATCAGTTTCCCTTTTTTAGTGCTCAATCACTACTGTACTTTTATATCGGATCAGAGAATATACTAATGAAAGGTAGTTATTGCTACTGTGTTGAAGCTAATAAAGCTGTATTTTTTTTCTGCACCAGGGGAGGAGTCCTTGACCATATTTGTGGACAAAAGGCAGCTCAGCCAGGAGTCTTCTTCCTTGGGGGCCGAGGGCAACCAGAGCAGCAACAAGAACTCAAACACTACAGGAACAGTGACACTGGAAGCCCTTCACCAACTGGCTGCTTCCTACTTCACTGACAGAGAGAGCACCCTGCGCAAGCTGCACCACCTCCAGATCGCATCCACTGCTATACGGGTACGTCGGAGTCAGTAAATACTGCAACAGTCTGTCGGGAGACAAACCCACTGTTGTAGTCTGTCTGTTGTAGGTTATCATCTTCAAGCACTTACACATAGGAATGGAATTTTAATACACATAAACACAGAACTGGCTTAGTTGAGGTGACTGAACATGTTTGTTTGTCTTGAGGGATAGAAGATCATTCCAGTGTCCAATAATAAATACATTTGGATACACATTTTTACATTTAATCTAAAAACTTAAAAAATAAATAAATAAAATACACTGGTGATGCCACATTCACCTACTGCTTTTTTAGTGTGTACAAACATTCCTTCATATAAATGATTTTCTATTTTCTTTTACCATTAGACTGAGAACAGTGCTGTATTCACAAAATGTGCATTGTGAATTGTGTGTACGCAGCCAAAGTGTTACGTATACTATATGTGGGGAAACATTGCGATTAAAATTTTGTTTAACAGCAAATAAAACAAACAAGGTAGCACTAAAGTGTCATCATTTTAGTTATTTGAAGCATTTGCGAATCTTTCTTCATTTCAAATCATTTAGAGGGATAACAGCCACAAGTCTGAGTTTAGGCTAAAGATCATTCCAGAACCAAAGGACGAGGAAGGGAAGGCTTAACTCGACTCTGTTTGTTCTTACAGAAAACACTTTAAACTAAAACTGGTAAATCAGAAAAGGCAATAAAACTATTTCTTGAGGCTTTAGAAATGTAATTTTTACATCATGCGGAATGAGCCTTGTCAGTGTTATTGGCTCTATAGCAATACATGGTAAATTGAACTGCTTTTTATACTGCTAAATAATTGAGTATAATCAGGTTAAATCTGTAGTCCCCCACAGCTTTACATTAGCTCAAATATAGTAAAATTGAAGTTCAGTTGCTTTACAACTACAGCAATTTTCATGAATAAATATAGCCTCAAGTTGAGCCGTTAACACAGACTTTAAGACCTGCTTGAGGAATTTATTTCCTTAACTTGTGGTATTTAATCAGGTTGGATTAAGGAAAAAAATGCTTACAGAAATGGCTGGACTCCAAGAAGCTCCCCTGTTATAGCTGCAGTGGTACCACAAGGCAAACCTATCTCTCCTGCTTTTCGCTCGCCAACATGCAGCGCGAAGAACAACAGCCTCATTTGATTTTTATCAGTCTGTGAAATAAATGTTTTTGTAGTGAGATAATCAAACCTGTCTTTCCTAACCATCTCTTACAGGCAAACTAAGATTCTTTTTTTGCTGCAACAAAACAATATACAACATAGAGGGGTTTTAAGATTTCATCTCCCCTGTAACAAGCTTGAAAGAGCAGCAGCATTCTTAAGTTTAAAACACCACTCATCCATTTTATCATCTGAATTGGCTATTAGAGTGTATGCATTAATCAGTGCACGGGGAAAGTGTAGATTCTGAGGTGAGCAGACACTGATGAAGACAAGTCCCCCCCAACCGACCCCACGCCAAGCTGAAACATTCTTCTGGTTATGCATCAACTTGATGGATTAGAGATATTATTCCATTAATTTCCAACCAGACTGGTTTCCATTAATTCGCCACTTAGCAATGTGCATGTAAATGCAGATTGAAGATAAAAGCAAGCGAAAGAGGTTGGGGGATACAGCATTTTATGTAGGACGTAAAGCAGCACCTGTGACTCACTCATTCATTAAAATCACATATGGTGCTGGGTTTCACTTAGAAACACGATGGAACCTGAGCATAAATGTGTGCAAATGCACAGTGACTTGATATTGCTAGCTTTGGCATAAAAATAAATTGCATTCAGAAATCAAATAAGATGGTTCTCTTCTTTTAAATGAGAACATATTCTGTTAAAATAAATAAAGCTTTTTAATTGAGTCTTACCAACATCCTGGCATACAAGAAATATTTGAAAAATAAAAACCCATATATTATATATATATATATATCCTATAAAACACAAGTGAATAAGTGCATTCAAATTGTTTAGGTCATAATAATGCAAATGCTGATGGTCTTCATTGACTAAAATAATTCTCTGTCTGTTCTCTGTACTCAGTGAAGGGAAATAAAGTCAACAGAAAATAATCAGGACAACTGAGTTGTTGGTAGGTGTAGTGGTTCCTACGGAAGCAAAAAGGCCTTTGTGTCATGACCTGGTCGGAACAAGGGCCTTTCTGCACCGAGTTTGCATGTTCTCCCTGTGTGTGCATCTGTTTTTTTGTTTCCTTCCACAGTCCAAAAATATGGAAAGGTTAAGTGGACTCTCTAAATTGAGCAGAGGTCTGAATGTGAAAGGATGTTCGCGTGGCCCTGCGATGGACTGGTGACCTATCAAGGGCGTACTCTGCCTTTCACCCCATCTCAGCTGGGATTGGCACCAGCAGCCCTGTGGAGAATAAAGTGGTAGAAGATGAATGACCATACAAGTTTTCTTTATATAATTGCAGGTGACAGAAACCAGAACTGGGCCTCTTGGATGCAGCAACTATGACAATCTGGACACAGTCAGTTCTGTGCTGGTTCACAGTCCAGAAAACAAGGTTCATTTACAAGGTAAAATGTTTTTGGTCTTATATTAACGAGCTGATCACTTATGCTGCTTCCAAACACAAGATTTAAAGATGAATCAATTTCAGGTCAAGATATTAGACTTTCTTTCTGTCTTTGGCCTCTAAACGAGTACAAGTTGAAATACACTCATTTACTTTCTGGCAAATTTGAATAACAATGAGACCACCTACATATCTGTGTTCATATATGAAGCGGTAGCTTAGCTGAATTAAGCAGAAAGAAAGTTGAGTAAACAGTCTCTTCATTTTATACATTGGTAGCTGCATAAAATGTGTTAAATTGTGACTTTTAATTGTAGTAGCACAGCCAGGTATCTTCATTCAAATGTGTCTCTTGTGTTATGTCTTTGTCCATTTCTGTGACTGGTTTTGGTCTTCAGCCACTTTGGCTCCTTTCTTTAAGTCAGTCACAAATATGACTCAATTTAACAAGAAATGTTCCTGTTTTTCATGCTCCACAGGGCTGCAGGTCATCCTACCCAAGTATTTACAAAGCCACTTCATTCAGGCCGCTCTCAGCTACATTGGCTGTAAATCCGAAGGACAATTTGTTTGCCGGAGCAGTGACTGCTGGTGTGAGTGCAGCGTGGACTTCCCTCAATGTAACTGTCCTCACTCTGACCTGGACACACTGCAAAAAACCCTGCTGCACATCAGAGACTCCTGGATGCTAAGCAACCAGGAGTTTGAGGAATCTGGTGAGTGAGTGAGTGAGTGAGTGAGTGAGTGAGTGAGTGAGTGAGTGAGTGAGTGAGTGAGTGAGTGAGTGAGCGATCCTTGAAAATGAGTCTTTGAAAATGTCAGGTGGTTTGGTATGTTCGAAATCCCAGAGAACATTGGCTTTTGAAATAGAGTTTCTCTTGGGTGATATTTTACCCAAGAAAAAGGAACAATGGAAAACATGAACTAAAACACTCATCTTGTTTATGTTCTACATTAAATCTCAAATGTCAAACACTGGCAGCTCTTTGAGTCTGAACCAAGAGACCTGTCAGTGACTGTGTGAGTTTTCTGATGCTCTCAAGACACTCAGGGCCACAGTGCGTGAGAATACATAGACCTATGAATAAAATCCATCTGCTTTCAACAAAAGTGTAGAGTACTCAACAAAAAGTGGATTTAAAGGCACTGTTCAAATTTTTCTTTACCAAGAGTATTTTGAGAAAAGGATTCAGTGATTGAATTGACTGGGCTTCTTTTTTGGTTCTTATCTTCTAGAGCTCTTACAGGTCAGTCAGATTATTGCAATGTGACAACTGATTATGATTTTACCCATATGAATCTGAGCTCCTGTTTTGAAGATTTGCAATTTGGCAAATGCCAATGTTGACATTTTGCAAATGGATGACGACAGACCTCACCTGGCAACCAGACTCCTCCTGGGTGTTACTAGCTGTTAACATACCACTCAAATGTGTCCACATATGTGCCATGCTTTGTTGACTTTTATTTTAACTGGAAAACAATTTTCTAAATGGATAGATTTTTTTATAATTGAGGAAAACTTTAAACAAGTGGAGGTCAGGAAAATGTCTTCATGGTACTTAAGCATTTTATGTTGATGTTATAAATCAAATGGAAAGTCTATGAGAAAATGCAAAGACTTTAAATGGACTTCTGTTTGTTGGAGTTCAATTTGTTGTTACTGGCAGGTTAGCTTCAGAGAGGAAACCAGAAGACTACATTTGTGTTTTATAGGCAATTTATGTTTACTGTCTGTGATTTTGAAAGAGAAGTGAAAAGACTACAGTGTGTTGCAACATTTGCTTCTGTTGCTTTGGGAAATATATGCAGAAACGGTCATTTTGAGAGCTTTAAATGCTGATTTACACATTTTTTACATTTTGACATGGTGTTGTAATTACTATAAATACATTATGCCATGGATTAATTGTCTTAACAAGCATGTATACAGCATGTTGTGAAATTTCTTCCTGACACAAAGGAAAAGGAATAACCAGCTGAGAACACACTTATATGTTGTTGTTATAGTGTCTTTTTTTGGCTGTAGTAAAGAAAATGTTAACACAGAAGCACATCTTTGGCACAGGCTGCTGCACTGTTGATAATCCTGTGCTTCTGGTTAGTGTTTACTCTGGGATTTTAATTTTGACAGGAAGTGTACAGCTGTCATGTTTGGACACACGACAGCCGTCCATCTGAATGACTGGGAGGTGAAATTCAAATGTGTCAAAGTCAAAAAAGTTTCTTCCCGTATCTTAAAAATGTCAAGAAAGTTCTCTGAAAGATTTTCTACTCATAGAAACTTCACTTTAACAATGTTGAAAGCAGGAACAGCAGTATTGTTTTGAGTGTCACTCATGTAGGACTGAGCATATATATATATATACACACACACAGTATATGTATATATGTATGTATGTATTTGCATATTGAACAATATTTGTATTTATAATATTTATTTGTTACTGCCTCTCCAAAGAACATCCTCGCTGAGGCCCAAAGAAATTATATCATAAAATTTTATGATTTACTTTTTACATTTGCAGTGCATTTTGCAGACTGGCTAAATTTGCTCCTCATTGCTAGTGCATATGCAGGAGGACAAGTGCTACTAATGCCAAAGCAAACGTAGTTTGTGATATGCAAACTATATCTGCACAAATAACTCAATGCACCTTTTTAATGTGTCCTCAGCTTCAGTTGATGTTTCATGTCCACCATCACTCTTGTTGCTCTCGGGTCCACTCTTAACAGACTCTGACTTATTTCTGCCATTTGTTATTGGGTGAATATATCCATAGCTTATAATTATCGTCCTGAGTTTTATCATGATTGAACTACTAATATGTATTTACATTCCAGAAAATGGTCTGCATTTATATTGTGCTTTTCTAGTCTGGAAGACCAGTCAACGCTGCTGTACATTACAGTTTTTCCATTCACACCCATTAATGCAGTGCATCTAGCGTCATTTCTATCGCGTATCAGTCCATCATACCCATTCACACACTGCCTGCACATCAGCAAGAGCAACTTGGGGTTTATTGTCTTGCTTAGGGACACATTGGCATACAGACTAGAGGACCCAGGTATCAAACCCACAACACTCTCCATGACAGACAACCCATTCTACTACTGAATCATGGTCACTTGTTTTTAAGGTGGTGACATCACACTCTACATGTTTTCACATAAACAAAACATGGATGAATATGTTGAGCTCAGCAATCTTCCCTCCAAAGAAAATCAGACTTACAAAACATATTGTCGATTATGTTGCTCCTCTTGCACTGTTTGCTTAGTTATAGTTTACTTATTCATGTTTTTGTTCCCTACTAGACGAATTCCAAAGCTTTGTTGGAAAACTGCCAACCCAGTACGGTCTAAACACATCTGTTGTGGAACACTTGTGGAGGACAGATGCCAGGCTGCTACAGCGCTACAGGCAGCTGGAGACTAGGGGCAACCAGCTTTTCACCAAAGCTCGCCGCACCACTAACAAGCTCTTCAACCTCAGCAAGAGGTGCCGGAAACAGCCTAGAATAGTCCTGCAGAGGCCAAGGTAACATCAGAACCAGCAACAGGGAGGAACATTTATACTGCAGCCTGTTAACCTAAGGTGCTCCACAAATCTCATAATTATGAAAATGATTTATGCAGCTGGCACTGAGAGAAGCGGCAAAGTGAGACAATAGAAGGCAGTTATGAAGAAAGACTTTTGGAGTGAGGTGAAAAGGTGCTGACAGGAGCAAACACATGTCTCTGTTCCAGAAACAAACAGGATCATTTTTGGCCAAACAGTCACATTTAACCATCTGCAGATTTAGCATTATAATGGATCCTGCATCTTCAAATTCACATGCAGAAACTAAAGCTACGGTGGACATAACATTAGTACTCTTTGCTTATATCTATTGCAATATTTCATTCCCACCTGGAAGCTTTATTTCTGCAGACTATCAGGAGTCTACTTCACTTACATTTACATCTCTCTCATGAACACTTCATGTTTATAGCCATTTCTTGCAGAGAAATTAACTAAATGACACAATCCATCAGTGTGCTAGTCAGTCTACAGTACAATCACACTGCCCTATCATAGCCCTGTCTGCTTGTAAAAAAAAAAAAAGTTCTCTAATGGTACATTTTTTGATGTAAGTCAGCCTTTATTTTGTGTCTCTATTTAATTTTGTGCGTTAGTTTTTATTTATTTATTTTTTATGTTCACATTATTACCATATTTTATTTATATTTTGAAATCTCATTTGATGTCCGAGTAACATCAATGATTTTAAGATGTTAAAAAAAAAAAAAAAGACAAAAAAAGAGCCAGTGCCTTTGCAACACTGCAAGAAAACTAACCAATAATTTCGCTCACACAGCATGGGATGATTTACTGGCATACATGTCTGACATATCTGCATCTGCTATTGCACTCGACCTTCCAGACTTATCAACTCAAGCTGTATAAGTATGTTCGGGTATGATGTGTCATTTGGAAAAGCCAATGTGTCTGAAAAAAGGAGGTAGAGCATGCACACTTACTCCATGCCACAAAAACATTGAGAACTCTCTTTTGATCTAGAAGGCAAAAACATTGAGAACTCTCTTTTGATCTAACATGTTTTGTGTTTTTTTTGCAGGTTAAAATGATTCTGAAAAATTTAGAGTCAATGTGTCTCCCACCTGCATAAGAGATTGGGGAATTTAATAGATCAAAATATTCAATCTTTTGCATCTGAGTCAGAGTTTGGCTCAAATTATTTAAAAACATATTTTAGT